>JAOQMS010000006.1:6345084-6365054 GCA_027563885.1 Erythroxylum longipes | reverse complement strand
TTCATTTGTTTCTAACATTATTATTATTTGATTGTCATCAAAATTAATCATCGTAAAGTCCTCTTGACTTAACATGAATGACCTCCCAGCCTTTGATTCCCATTTTAATAGGGATAAATATGAGTTTTGGTCCATCAAGATGAAGACCCTCTTGTAACCTTAAGATTTATGGGATTCGGTTAAACATGAATTTGCAAACCTAAACACAGATGCACAGCGATTGAAGAAAAATAAGAAGTGTGATGCAAAAGCTCTCTTTTTTCTTCAACAAGTAGTGCATGACAACCTCTTCTCCAGAATCACATCAGCGTTGACTTCTAAAAAGGCATATTAGATTTTGAAGATTGAGTTTCAAGGCTCTGATAAGGTAATCTCTGTGAAACTCCAATCTCTTCATTGTGAGTTTAAGAATATTCGAATGCAAAAAAGTGAGTCTATACAAGATTACTTGTCTAGATCTAGTTCTGTAATAAATAAAATGAGGTCTTATAGGGAAAAATTATTGATGAAATAGTAGTTGCAAAAATTCTGGGAACTCTTACTCCTTAATTTAATTTTGTTGTTGCTATAATTGAGGGGGTTCATGATATGTCTAAATATTCTTTTGATGAACTAATGAGTTCTTTGCAAGTTCATGAAGATAGGATGAATCAGTTCCAAGAAAGACATGAAGAGCAGGAATTTCAGGTGAAGGGGGAGTTTTCTTAAGTCTTAAATTCCAATGGTAGAGGATACGATAGAGGAAGATTTCATGGTAGAGGCTGAGGTAGACGTCGTGGAGGTGGAAGAGGCCACAGTTGATCTGATGAACAGAAGCAATCAAATTTTTAGAAAAGCTCAATGCAGTGCACAAAGAAGCAAACTATTAGGCAAAACAGAGAGATGATCAAAAGCAAGTTGGCTTTACAGAGACAAAGGAGGCAAAAACATTGTTTATGGCACAATCTTATGACAATGACATTCCTTTTGATGATATTTGGTTTGTTGATAGTGTGTGTTCCAGTCATATGACAGGTTCTCGGTCATTATTCAAGAAACTGGTTTTGTTATAAAAATCCAATGTTTGACTTAGAGATAACACAATACTTTGAAGTGAAGGTAAAAGTATTGTTGCTATTCGTGTTAACCATGGTAAAATGAAACTAATCCATGATGTTTCGTATATGCCTAATTTGAATCAAAATTTGTTAAGTGTGGCTCAATTAATGGAGAGTGGATTGAGAATTATTTTTGATGATGCTTTTTAGGCTATACATGATAAAAAGTCTAGTCAAAACCTTTTTAAAATCAGGATGACTAAAAATAAAATGTTCCCATTTGATGTTTCTTTTATTTAGGAGAATTCCTTTGTTGCTAAAGGAATTTGTGATTATAATTTTATGGCAATACTATTATGGTCATTTGCATCTTAAAGGGTTGAAATTATTGCATGAGAAAGATATGGTCCTTTAGTTTCCAAACATTGATGCTATTGATTTTATGAAGGTTAGGCTTTAGGAAAACTAAGTAAAAAGAAATCATTTCCCGTAGGGAAATCCTAGAGAGCTTCTCAATGTCTTAAACTAGTGCATGCAGATTTATGTGGGTCAATAAATACTGAGTCTCTAACTGGGAGTTGTTACTTTTTATTGTTTACTAATGATTATAGCAAAATGAGTTGGGTTTATTTCTTGAAATTAAAATCTGAGGTGTTTGAAAATATCAAGAAATTTAAAGCTTTAGTAGAGAAGCAAAGTGATTGCGTCATAAAGGTGTTGTGTACAAGATAGAGGGGGTGAATTTTGTTCTAGTGAATTTTCAAAATTTGTGAGGAAAATGGTATTCAAAAGGAGCTCACTTCACCATATACGCCTAAGCAAAACAACATTGTTGAACAAAAGAACCGAACTGTAATAGAAATGGCTAGAAGAATGATGAAGGAAAGAGAGCTTCTAAATCAGTTTTGGGAAAAAACAGTGGCAACAACAATATATCTCCTTAATTTGTCACACAC
This sequence comes from Erythroxylum longipes, assembly GCA_027563885.1. NCBI lineage: Eukaryota > Viridiplantae > Streptophyta > Magnoliopsida > Malpighiales > Erythroxylaceae > Erythroxylum > Erythroxylum longipes. Next base: position 6,363,061 of record JAOQMS010000006.1, on the reverse strand, counting down.
AAAAGCAGTACCAAGCATTACAGCATATGAAGCATACAGAGGTGTGAAGCCTCGGGTAAGCCACTTAAAAGTTTTTGGTTATATAGCCTATGCTTTAGTCAAATCATCTCGTCTAAAACTTAATGAAAAGTCTGAAAAATGTATCTTTATTGGATATAGTGTGCAATCCAAAGCTTATAGGTTGCATAATCCAATTAGTGGCAAGATAATCATTAGTGGAAATGTTATATTTAATGAAGAAGTTAGGTGGAACTGGAGTAGTAAAGAAGATGGAAATTTTGTTCCTTTGTCAATTGGTGTTGATGTAGTAACTTCAAAATCAGAACCATCAGGTTTAGAGTTGTCCTCGCCTGGTAGTAGCAACTCACAAACTCCTCTTTCCTTACCATCTAGTGCAGACAGAATTGCTTCTTCATTAGAAAGTTCACCCTCTAGCTCTTCAAGTGAAACACCTCCTCAAAAGTTTTGATCTTTAAGAGAAATTTATGATTCTTGTAACTTTGCTCTCTTTGTTTCAGATAATATGTTCTATGCAGATGCTAAAAAAGAATAAGTATGAAAAATTGCAATGATTGCATAGATGAATTGATCAAGAGGAATGATAATTAGGAGTTAATTCGTCTTCCACAAGGCAAGAATACAATTAGGCTCAAGTGGATGTATAGAACAAAGTATAATGCTGAAGGAACTGTACAGAAACACAAGGCGTAGTTAGTGGTTAAAGGTTATGCTCAACAGCAAGGTATTGATTTTGATAAAACATTCTCTCCCGTAGCTCACTTTGAAAAAGTGAGAACCTTTCTAGCTTTAGCTGCTCAATTTAAATGGCCTATATTTCAATTTGATATTAAATCAACCTTTTTGAATGGTGAATTGAAAAAAGAAGTATTTGTTTCTCAACCAGAAGGCTTTTTTGTTAATGATGAGGAATGCAAAGTTTTTAGGTTTAAAAAAGGCTTTATATGATCTTAAACAAGCCCCACCTATATGGTATCATAAAATTGACTCCTATTTTCATGAAAATGGTTTTAAAAGGAGTGATAATGAGCCTACCCTTTATTTGAAACAACATGGTGATAGTGATTGTTTAGTGGTCTGCCTTTATGTTGATGATATGATATAATGGGGTCTTGTGAATCAATTCTTGTTGATTTTAAGTCTAGTATGATTCAAAAATTTGAGACGCCAAACTCTAGATTATTGCATTATTTTCTTGGTTTGGAAGTTAAACAAGGTTTGGATGGTATTTTTATTTCCCAATAGAAGTATGCAATGGATCTCCTCAAAAGGTTCAATATGTTGGGCTACAAAATAGTATATTCTCTTATGAATGTGAATGAAAATTTAACATCAGATGATGATAATGGACATGCAAATGCAAAGTATTATAGAAGCATGGTGGGTGGCTTGAATTATTTATTTCACACAAGGCCTGATATAGCACGTTTTGTGAGTATAGCTTCAAGACTTATGCACAACCCCACTAAGCATCATCTTGGAGCTGTAAAGAGGATCATACGTTATATTACAAGCACTATTGATTTTGGGATTTAGTACTCTAAAGTATCAAGTTTCAAATTATTTGGTCTTTTTGACAGTGATTGGACAGGTTGTATTGATGATAGAAGAAGCACTTCAGGATATGTTTTTTTCTCTTGGTTTAGGTGTTGTTTCATAAAGCTCAAAGAAGCAAAGATACAATGGCCTTATCTTCACTTGAGGCTAAATATGTACTAGTAACTTCAACAACCTATCAGGCTATTTAGCTTAGAAGACTGTTAGTAGATGTTTTTCAACCACAAAAGGGTCCAACATAAATCTTTTATGACAACAAGGCATTCATTGCTATGACAAAAAATGCAGCTTTTCATAGTAGAACGAAGTACATTGATATTCAACACTATTTCATTCATGATTTAGTTGCAAAGGAAGAAATTACTTTGAAATACTACAATACAGATCTGCAAGTTGCAGATATTTTGACTAAGTCACTTTCTGCTGACAAGATTGAAGATTTCATATTGCAAATGGGAGTGTGCACTTTTGAGGTAAGGGGGATTGTTGAGTAATACTTCAAAGCACATGGAAATTATTCCTTTTACTTTAGGAATAATTGTTTCATTTTTAAGATATTGTTGATTTGTTAAATAACTTAAAATGTAGGCCATAGTCGCACTATCTATTTTTCTATTGTAATATTTTAGTTATTTTTTGTTTTTTCGGTTTGTGATATATGTCTATTTATACATGGGCCTTTTTCACATTATATGAATAAGCAAGCTTGCACTCACTTTTGTTTTATTCTTCATTATTTAATTCAGTCATTCAAATAAAGTTTTCCCTTTCACCAACACAATCAAAATATTGGTGGGGTTAAGTAGATTAAGATTAGCCTCTAATATCTCTCCACTTGTAGACCTATCTTTAAAGAGCAACTTACTATATATTTCTTCATTAAGTATTTTTTCTTTTTTGGACACTTTTTATCCAATTTTCATCTTTTGAACTTTTTTTGCAAGAGTTAACAAGGAACGTAATCAAATATAATCATTCCCCAGCTTTTGAGCCATTTGTTTTCTCTTTCTGTTTATCATTAATTGTTATCTAATTAGATAAAGCGATCCTAAAAGAGATACCTTTTTGGTCGTGAAGGTTCTGATTTTCCAATCCCATTGGCTCTTTCTCTTGCATAGAAATGTAGTGGACACTGATTCTTATGATAAATCAGTGGCATGATTCATACAGAAAGGACCCATTCCAGTGAAGCTATCCTCAAGTAAAAGCAGACGTTTCTTTATCTGGTTCTCTTACTTCTTTTGCTTCTTTCTTTCTTTCTTAAGTGAGTTTTGATTGCTTTACTGATATAGTTAGTAGTTATACAGATGTCATTGACACCAAACTTGCGTGTTCGTAAGAATCTCTAGTCACAAGTTGGATCACTTTTCGTTAGAGTAGTCCTGACTCTTCTAATTTCGTTATACATTTACCATTTTTAGGCTCTTTATATCTAGATCCAAGTACCATTCAAAACTCATGCAATCACCCATGCAGTTGACTGGAAACAGTAATATTCAATTCCCAGAAAAGAAAAAACAGAAGATTGAGATTCTTCAGTTTCATCAACGGAAGCGATTCAAAGAAATGAGGATAAGTATTAGGCTTCCAATAATAGTAGTCATGTTAGAGAAAATGAAGCAATAAAATCAGTGATTTTCCTGTTTAATAGAAACAGATAATTAAACATCACTATATTCCTAAAAAAAGGACTACACGCAAGGAGAGACATAGGAACAGAAAGCAGGAGGATCCTTGTAAGACTTTTGGTCTTTTTGGACCTTTGTTGGTGATAATAACCCTTATAAGACTTAATTAGGAGGATATGAGAAGACGAGTGGAGATTTAGAAGTGCCTATAATTAGATATTTTTCTTTTTTCATATGTCTTCCTCTTATTCCTTATAGGTTCTTACTCTCCATCTGAGAAACATTATGATAAAAAGATATAGTCCTGATCACAAGAGAGGAAATATTTACAGGACATGGTAGATTAGTAGTAACGAAAAATTTAATACTTGGTCTTAGTTTCTAAACATCATAGGCCAGGAAAAATGAATGGTTGGAATGATGGAAGCACAAAAGTTTGTGGGTGTTTAGTTTGTTGTTTGCAACACTTGGTCTCTACGGAAAAACATGTTTGTATATGTTAAGCAGTCAAGTGAGGAAAATTGCATTGCACAAATCAAAATACGTAAGAGAAGCTATGGGCTAAATGAACCCAGTTTGGAGTAAAAATGGATCTGTGTTGTTCATTTGCTAAGACTAATAATATCAACGAGGGCAAGATGTTCACGAAGCTACCAAGGAAATGAAGGACACATTAATAAAGTTGTTTGTCTTGTGAATTTTTGTTCATACCATATCATATGCAAATGAGATGAGTCTTAAAATAACTGATAAAGTTACTTTTTTGTATAGAGAAAGTCTCGTAAATTTATCATATCACATGCAAAGATAGGAAAAGAAAGCAATGATAGCAGAAAAATACAATCAAAGCCGAACAATTAAAAAGTAAAATTGAAATTATAACGAAATAAATATCGGAAATCAAATACGGCAAAAGACCAACTCATATGTGTGGGTGAGAGTTGTTTTTGTTTTGGTGTGTGTGTTGTGACACTCAAAAAAAAAAAAACATTGGTATGTTATGGTATGGCATGGTATGATGAGAGCAACTACTTTCACTCACTGTCACTAAATTTGGAGGAGTGGCACAGACCGGTTTTGTTTGTCTTGCGGGGTTATATCGTCTCTTTTAGGGTTGAATTGATAGAGAAAGATAGGCTTAGGCGGGCTTGCTGGTCTTGTAAATTAATATAACTCCATCTCCAATCAGGGACGTTTGTTTTAAGGCATTAGGAGCACCGCAGGCTCTTTCTATGTCCTTTTCTTTCCTTTTTTTTACTATCAAGAAAAAAGTCGCTGTCATCTGCGAGGAGGAGGAGGACAGATTGCGGGCGGCACTCTCACTTCCCATCATTAACTACTATTTTCTTGCGTTTAATTGCCTCATCTACCCTTCTCACTCACCAAATGCACCCCCTCCTTTATTCTTATCGTACCAACCCAATAGAAGGGACAAGTAAAAGGAAAAAGGAAAAGAAATAGATATTGAGGTAGGAGGTTGTTTTCATTTCGAGGAGTGGACATTACCATCTAGCAAGTACTATGAATCTTTTGTTCTCTCTTTCGATATAAGAAAAAATGCAAAAAAAAAATTCTAACATATCTTCAATTGACCAACTGCCTTTCTTAAACAAGAACAAAGAACAAACCCATTTGAGCGAGACAGTTGAAATGTCATTTCCATTTCAAACATTGACAATTGTAATTTAAGAACATGATGCTCCCATACATTTACAGGAATAACTAAATCAAGTAATGGTACTACTTGAATGTAAACGCGGACTGAGCGGAGTAAGAAAGGTTAAAAAGTTAATCAAATCAAAAGCCTCCAGAAGAGTCAGAACACATTAATTAAGCTGTAATAAATGCAAGCATCAAGGCTGGTATGCCTTGTTAATCTTATCTAAAGCATTAATAAACAGTAATAATTATTTTTTATGTATCTACTACATTACAATGGGTGAAATGAGAGAGGATAGAGGGACAAGAGGTCGTGAATGTTTCTGTTTGTTAAAAGCAGAGAAGAGGAACAAAGAGAGAGTTGAAAATGGCCTTTCACCGAATTCTCCTAAAAGCCCAATGCCTGCAGGGACTGCCTCTCCTAGACCAATCGAATTACCCTTTTTAGACCTTTTTAAAGACAAACCTTCGCTTCTCCCCCACTAGCTCTCCTCTGCTTTTCCCTTATTACTCACTTCTACTGCTCCTACTCTCTCTAAGACCCCCCAAGAACCAGACAGCTGTTTTTCTCTAGGTTTAAGGTATGTGGTTGCTGGCCTTAACTGGGTTGCACTGTTCTTCTGTAATGAGGGTTGACATGTTCTTCTTGTGGAATGACCAAGCTGTCCTTGGACACCATGAGGTACCCTTTCCCTGTTCCTCCCCAAATCGAATGTCCTTTTGGTGCATTCATCGATAGCAGTACAACAACAAATGCAGGTGTGAGCAAAAGGCAGACAGGATGAAGCCAGGCAAAACATTTATACACAGTTCATCTCTCACTCTCTCTGAAAGCAAAACCAAAACAAAAACAAAAAAAAAACAAAATGGTAGAAGAAGAAGAAGTAGTAGTGACCAACAACACCCTTTTTTGGTTTCTGTTATTAGAGAAAGTTTTTTTTTTTTTGGGTTTTGATGGAAGATGAGGAGCACACGACTCGTTCTCGTCGATCATGTCATGGGTACTCTCTGTTTTTTTTTTTTTTCCTACGGCTCATCGAAATGCAGAGGGGAGAAACGTTTAATGGAGGATTTTTAATGGGATTTTTCTACACGTATGTATGCCAAAAACGTTGTACCCATTTTTCATTTTTCTAGTTAGCTTTCAAGGTCATAAACCGGCGATTAGTGTACGTTCCTCTGAATCTTCCATGGTTCATATAATGATATTCCTATTCCACGTCTCAAAATACTAGCAATGTGACCCTTGCTTTTCATTATTTGCGTTGTTTGTACTTACTGCTGGGTTAGTTGCTCCTTGTTGTTGAATATTCAGCTTCTATAGAATCATGTATGGGTTGAGTACTTTTGTTTGTTTTCTGTTCCGGTTTTGTGGTTGAAACAAGAAGTTTTAACTCCTGCGGCGTTTTAGCTGGTCTGATTGTTAGTGGGAGCTTGGGCCATGGGTATTGTACGGTTTTCTTTGTGTGTGGTCCAAACTGTTTCCAAATGCATGGCCATTTGATATTCGGTTGAGGTCTGGCTTAGGAGATGGATGATTTTTTGTGGTTATGTTGTCGGTGGAAGATTGATAGGAATGTCTTTAATTTCTGGGCACTATGTTTAACAATTTGTTAAATGGTGACTTTTGTAATTGCATTCTCATATTAGTTTTGAATCTGAGCATCTTGTTTTCTTGTCTTAACCTAAGTTTGGGCATGAATGACAATTACATCAAAGCCTTCTAAACTGAAATAGTGGAATGGTCCAAGAGCATTTGCTCCAAATACACTTTGCTTTGCTTATTATCATATTCTGGCATACCCCTATAGGAAAAGCCTTTTCTTAACATGCTCCAATGTCAAGCAGGTGCTTTTCTGCAATTGTAAAGTAATCAGGATCAATGAGCTATTCCTTACTGGGTTGCGCTGGGATTACTTACATGCTGTACAATCAACACTTTAATTTGTGTCTCGTACGTTTTTGCTGCAAACTTTTCCATTTAGGCCCATGAGAGTCTTGTTGTTCCAGGCTCTGAGCACTCTGGCTGTCTGGATAATTAGGATTTTAGTACATTTTCATTCTATATACAACTTGTGCTATTTTTCTGTTTTTTATATTAGTTGAAAGAATGCCAAAGAGTTTTCTTTCTTTACTGCATAATATTGTGCACCTTTGATTGTTATTTTATGGCTTTATTCTGTACAGCTTGGATTATAGCTAGTGGTGAAAGATGGCTTGGCAGTTTTGGATCTCTGTCACATTTAGCTTCATTTGGTTTGTGGTAAGGGGTAACATATAAGGACTTACACAGCTTATTTTACTTAGGTTCTATATTAGGAAAATATTTCAGATAAAGGACTCCAAGTTATTTGGCATTAGGTTTAAGTCGGTTTGAAAATTGCCTGTATATTGTCTAAACACGCATATTTGGTTGTGCTGATTCTACATTCAGTGAATTGCCACACAATGTAATACAGGACAAGCTTGTTGATACTCAATTTCTAAAACCTCTTGAGATTGCATTTACACAGTAAGAATAATGTGTTTGCATTGCTAATATATAATACGAAAGACACTTGTATACAGAATTATTTTTCACCTTGTCCTACTGGAAATGACTAACATACAACTATAGTCAGCTAGTTTCTCAATTGCAAAATAAGAAGTATGGATGAGATACAAATTGTTCTTCCACATTGACCACGAAATTGCTAAATGGTTTAGCCGTGTGCTTCTTAAAGCTGCTAACTCTTAAGTAACACCTAGCTCTTAGATATGTGGTGTCTCTAAATTGTTAATCTAATAGCCGTTGCTGAGTTGCTTCTACTTGCCACTTGCTAGAACTGCTAGGTAGCAAGGTCCTTATGGATTACTTGTTATTAATGGAGGTGAGGCCGCCCTATGATTTATTAGGAAGCATAATATCCGGCTTCTGATTGTTAAATCTATGGAAATGAGTGGTTAACTAGCAAAGCTTCACGTTCTCTTTGTGCCTCCATACTGACTACTAATACTCCCATCAAGTAAATAACAAAACAGGGTTATCGCTTAATTGTTTTTGTGTGTACGTCTCGTCTGTTACATGCAACCCAAATTTCCATCCGGCAACTGATCAGTACAAACTTTTGCTCAGGGTTATTTGTTCTGGATTTCATTTGATCTACATTCATATTTCACTCAGAAATTGTTCTTTGTATTTGATCCTTCACACCTTGCTGTTGCTTCTGACAAAAGATTATGCCTTTTCCAGCACTTTTATCATTTGCTTAAGACAAATGTAATTGAGTGTGATATCGAGAATTTTGCTATGGGATCTTGAAGATGCAATTTGTTGTATATTCTAATTAAATAAGCAAGCCGGTAAGTTTTAGCCTAGCGGTTGATATTGTTTGTCTTCTTGGTAAGGATTTTGACCATGGTATTTCTTTTTTTTAATGAAAAAAAAAAGTTGTGTAGGACATGCAAGTCCTATAAGGAAGAGGGCAGGAACTGAAGACGTGTTGCATCTGTGGGTTTTGTATTACACTGAGGATCTTCTTTTGTGTTGGAATTGCAGCAATGACTTTTTGGAACCAAATAGGACACGTTGCAGATGGGTCCCTGTTTCAGCCTTGTGAAGTGAAAAGGGCAAAACCAAAATGCACGTGGACCCCATACGATACGAACTGGACAACGGCTTGCCGTCCTTTCACGTTGTCTCTTGTTTGCTCCTGCAAGCTTGCAGTAGATTCACATTCTTTTTGACTGTTTTAGATTCACATTCGGCCTGCAATTCTTATCCAGACAAATTTCCAATCTAATTTCACTAGATTAAATAGAAGAATCTCAGTAGATACGAGGAAATCTTAACTAATTCATCAAAATTATTTTCTTTATTGTAAATCCAATCTGCCTATAACCATTCTACAATGTTTTGAAATTTTCATTAATGTGGATCACAAGGAAGTTCAGATTCTCTGTACCCTTTTCTCTTGTGCCCCATTCATCTCAACCATTCAATAAGTGGGAGAGAGAAAAAATGAATGGTTGAGATGGATGTGGCACATAGGGCACAGGAAAAAAGGGCACAGAGGATCTGAACTCATCACAAGGGCTTGAGATTGTATTCTTTTAGCTGAATTAGAGATCTAAGAGATGCCAATTATTTCACTTTCAGTAAGAAAACAGATTTAGAGGGACCGAGAAGTTCAGAGAAAATCAGAAAATTGTTATTCCCTATCTCCAGCCTTCCTAAGTCTTAACAGTTTTATCTGTTTTAACTGTTCATAACTACAATTCTCCATTATACACATTGAGGTGAAACTGTAACACCTTAATCATGTAAGAGAACAGGCTAATTTTAAGAATAAAAGATATAAGAGAACTTTTAACAAACAAGTGGTAGGCAAGAAATTGAGCTGGAAAAACTTCTCTGTATTCATTCACAATAGCTTTTTATAATACACAGTAGAACATTACAAACTAAGAGACAACAATGTCCCATTATGACCCAGTAACAACCCACTAATTAAAACTAACAACCCCTAACTAGTTACCCACTAACACAAGTTAATCTCCTAAAAATCTACAACCACAACTCAAACAACAATCATGTCTTTTGATTTAAAACAAATCCTATTTGGCTATAACTTATGGCAGAAGATGTAACACTAGATTATAATTTCTATATTAATATCTAACAACCTCCCTTAATGTAGAAATCACCAACACCTAACAGATCTCTCAAATACATGAATTTCTTTAATGGTAATGGTTTGGTAAATAAATCTACAACTTGATTATTGCTATTACAATACTCCATCTTAATTTCTCCTTTCGCAACCAACTCCTTTATGAAGCAATGACAGGTCTCTATATGTCTTATTCTGCTGTGATAAACTAGATTTTTCGTCATTGCAATAGTAGATTGATTATCACAATATATAATAGTTGCCTCTGCTTAAGCTTGCTTTATGTCTACCAAGATCCTTCGCAACCAAACAGCTTGACAACCTATTGTTGTATATCCATATATTCAACCTTTCAAGATGATAGTCGGTAGATGGTTATATCTTTTTTTTTACATGAAGAAGAAGCAAAACATTGCTTATCATAGGGGTTCAACCTGCAACATCCACCCTTCAACATGTCGGGGAGGTGTACTTAATACATGGATTCCTACTGGTAGTGCAAAACCAAGTTTGGCTAGTGAGTCTGCTAGTACATTGGTTTTCCTATATACGTGGCTAATATCTACTTGCCAGTCCTGGTCCAAAAATAGTTTGATTTGTCTGAGGATGGTGTTCCCCCAGAAGTCGTCGCCATCGTTATTAAGGATGTCGACTACCTCTTTGCAATCAGAATGTAGTTGGACCAACTTATATCCTAGTTGGTAAGCCATGGTCAACCCTTGCAAAATTTCTCAGAGTTCCGCTTTAATCGATGTGCATACTCCGATATTCTGTGTAAACCCCGTGATCCAACATCCCATGCGATCCCTTAGGACTCCTCTAGTTGCCGCTTGTTTCCCTGTTGCCTTCACAGCTCCATCAGTGTTGATTCTGATCCAGTTCAAACGAGGTAGTTCCCATTTCTGAGTTCGCCACTGTCCTCCACAGCTTCTGCCAGGGCAGTAAACTTGGAATGCTCGATTGATTTCCTTGCTTTGTGCTCGAACGGAGTGGAATAGGTGCCGCACGCTGGTCTGGTTTCCGTTGAAGACTTCGTCATTTCTGTTTTTCCAGAGTCTTCAACAAGCAACCCCAAACCACGTGCTCCAAACTGTCCCATCCTGCAGAGGGGAAAAAGAACCTAAGTTAGTACAAAGCCAATCTTGCATAATATTACTTGCCCAGAATCCAGGAGGAAGTTGGTCCTGCAGTCTTGTCCATAGTGCTTGACTTCGGGTACAATCTCTGACCAAATGCAATACTGTCTCCGTGTTTCCACAGTAGGGGTACGAACCATCCGTTGTCAAGTGTCTGCGGCTCCTTTCATGATTAGTTAGGAGAGCCTCTCTCATCAGAAGCCAGAGAAATGTTTTGATCTTTTCTGGTCCCTTCCAGTTCCACACTGCTTTCCATTTTCCATCCTCACTAAACCAGTGTTGGGAGCTAATAAACGCATATGCCGATGCCGTTGAGAATTTTCCTATCGCAGTGAATTTCCAGGATGGACGGTCTCCTCCTAAGTTAGCGGTAGGTGGTGGGATAGCTGCAATGCGAGCAAAGACTTCGTGTGGAAGGTGCTACATAATCTCTCTCCATTTTCATTGGCCATTCTCAGTGGAGTAGCTTGCCACTGTACGATTGGCATCCAAGTGCGATATTGGAGCAGTGATGAGATCTAGTAGGCGTGTGTCCTGATCACCTCGTAGCATAGCTTTTTGCTGCCCGAGATAAGGCCCCAGGCAAATTTAAGGAAGAAGGTGGCATTTACGTCTCTAAGCTTCCTTAATCCCAGTCCTCCTCTGCTTTTTGGTTGGCATGCAGCATCCCACCCAACTAAGCTCATCTTTTTTGTCTCTTGAGTTGTGCCCCACAGAAAGTTTCTTCTTACTTTATCTATGTCATCCACTACTCCTTTTGGCAGCGTAGTACATTACATCAGGTAACTTGGTATAGCGGCTAGGATAGATTGACATAACACCAGTCTACCTGCAAGTGCTATTTTTTCTGGTTACCATTGGGCCATTCTTTTTCTGACTTTGGAGGTTATTTCCTTGTATGTGTGTTAGGAGACCCTTCCATGGATGAGTGGGACTCCAAGATATTTTCCCAGGTCTCCCACTAGCTAGACTCCCATGGTGGTGCTTAAGTGTTGTGCTTGTTTTGGGTCAATGTTGGGGGAACAATACATGATTGTTTTATCTTGGCTGATCGCCTAGCCTGAGTATTGACAAAAGTCTTCCAGTAGGACGTTAATGACTCTGATTTGTTCACCGGTTGCTTGGGCAAACAAGATCAAATCATCAGCGAAAAAGAGGTGGGACAGTTTGAGTTTACCTACTCCGAGGGTGAAGGGTTTCCATGTTCCATTTTCCACAGCAATATTAATTGCTTGACTTAATCGTTCTATGCATAGAACAAAAATATAGGCAGAGATTGGGTCTCCTTGCCTCACTCCTCTCTTCAGTATGATTGAGGGTCCCACCTGTCCGTCCCAAAGGATTTGGGTTGTACCCGTTTCTAATGTACTCATGATGATGCGATTTACGTTGTCAGGGAGTTTGGCATCTATGAGTGTATCCTTAATGAACTTCCAATTGAGTCGATAAAAGGCTTTTGCTAGATCAACTTTTATCGCGATCCATCCCCATTTTCCTTTGGTGTTTCGCATGGAATGGATAACTTCCTGGGTAATGAATATATTATCAATAATATGTCTTCCCCTGATGAAGCTTGATTGTGTCGGGCGGATCAGTTTTGCCATCACTAGTTGTAGTCTGTTTGCGATGACTTTAGTTACAATCTTGGCGCCGACGTTGATGAGACTAATGGGTCTCATATGTTGGAATTCTTTTGGTTGAGGGATTTTTAGGACCAGTACCATCATTACTTTTTTCATGTCTTCATCGACCTTGCCGGTGGCAAACACATTATAAACTATGTTGCAAACAGAGTCCTTAAGTGTTTCCCCGTTATGCTGGCAGAATCTAGCATTAAATCCAGCAATTCCCGGGGCTTTGAATGGGTCCATGTCGAAAACTGCCCTATGAACTTCTTCTTCAGTGATGTTGTTCTTAAGGTGTGTCAGTTGTCGCGTCGTTAAGTTCGGAAACTGCCCTCTTATTCCGTATCTTCCTTCAGCAACTGAGTCTCCTGAGTACATCTTCTTAAAAAAGAGAGTAGCTTGTTCTCTAAGGATGGATTGGTCCACACACCATGCCCCGTCTTCAAGCTTTAAAGCTTTTATGGCTTGTTTGTGTCTTTTAGGTCTATGAACGACGTGGAAGGATTTGGAGTTTTTGTTGCCTTGGGTGAGCCACACCGCCTTCGTGTTTTGTAGTCGCAACAATTCTTCTTATGTGACTATCCTCTCAAAGTCTGCTATGAGCTCTTAATCTAAGGAAACCAGGTTGTTGGAGTGAAATACTGCCAAGGCTTTCTAGATTCCTCCTAGCTGTGCTAGTAAGATTTTCTTCTTTTGCCTTATATCGCCAAAAACATCAAACTTCCATTCCTCCAGTATAGCAGTTAGCTTTTCCTGGGCCTGTTGCAGAGGTAGGCAATTGTCCTAATTACTCTTGAGCCAAGTAGACCACATGACATGAGTTTCCCATACAGCCAGGTATCTGAACATCTTAGGCTTTGGTGGGAGCGACTGTATGGCTTTCGCTTTGACTAGGAGTGGAGTGTGGTCTGAGGTTAATTTCGGGAGTTGGGTGACAGTCGTACTGGTAAAATTATTCTCCCAAATCCCATTAGTAAAGGCTCTGTCTAGTCTTTCATGACAGAGGTCATTTCACCATGTGCATCTACTCCCTATATAACCTCGGCCTATTATTCCATTTCTTTCAATCCATTCTCTATATCTCTAACAGCCAGTGGAGGGCTTTCCCCCTGTTTTGTCATCGCCTGTCGTTATAGCATTAAAATCGCCTATGGCCATCCAAGGATCAGTGATTTCTTTTGCCAGGCTATGTAACAGATTCCATAACTCCCGTCTATAGGTGGCTTTGGGACTACCATAAACAGCACTAAAGTATAGACTAGAATTATTAGGGAGAAATAATTTATAATGAATAAACTGCCAGTTACTATAAATTATCTGTATACCAATTGGCTCATTCCGAAGCAACCAAATGCCACTCGAGTATCCTACTGCCTCAACCTGATGGGATTTTTTCATGCCTATTTTCTTGATTGTAGTATAAGTTTCAATTCCACTTATTCTGGGTTCAATAACCACAGTTATTTGAATCCTATGTAAGGAAATAAGAGATTTTAACATGGCTATTTTACCTGTTTTTCCTGCTCCTCGGCAGTTCCATACGAGAAAGTTATACTCCATTAAAAATAATTAAGGAACCTTACCTGGCGGCCACGGACATTTCACCGATGTCCATATCCTTATCCGGCACCCTCCCCCCATCTGACAGGTGGTCCGGCAGTGCATCCCCCACATCTGGCGGCTGCTCCTCCATGGCTCACACTTCGTCGTCGTCATCAAGTTCATCCACGCCATGTCCTACTGGAATGATGCCCCGTAATTGCAGCTTCCCCTTCACATTAAAAGCCTTGGATAAATTCGGCGGTTTGGTAATAGGCGAAACTCCTGCCAGGGATGGGGTGTGGTGGTGCTGGACGTTCTCCGGGTGTGGGATGATCATTGCAGTGTGGTCCAGTTCCGATTGGGCTGAGTGGGGAATGGCCTGAGTGGTTCCTGTTGTTGGGCGGTGGGGTTGGAAGGCCAAGCTTTGGGATTGGGGTTCAGTAGCTGACTGGTGCGGAGTGTGAGGACCAGTGATGCCGCCCTAGTTTTCTACCATTTTGCTTGGTTCGCCTTACTGGTGTGGGCCTTGCTTTTGGAGATCTGGCCAGCATTGTCCCTCAGCCTCTTCCCCCTGAGGCTACTCCTGTTCTGGGCTTGGGGGTTACTTCGTTGACGACCGGCCCCAATTTAAAGGTTGCTTGGCCAATTCCACCTGATATAATTCCAACGCCTTTGCCCTTATTGGTTTACTGGATATTTGCTTCCTCGTTTCTTTCTTGAAGCACTGTGAAGGAGTTCGTCGCTTCAACGGAATAAGTTTCGTTGATGACCATTGTGGGAGATCTGACAGCAGGGCCACGCCAAATTCTTTTTTGTACTTTCATCCACTCTCCCATGCCAGCAGGGCGTTCAGGCTCAACAAATCTGGTTGGGATCGAACTAGCCTTAGGAGTAGTGTTCAATTGTGCCGTAGCTTTTGCTCCGGCTTGTTCTCCATCGCCGCCTGATGCCGATGAGGTTGCAGATGCCTTTTCAGTCTGGAAAGTGGGACAGGATTCGGCGGAATGCCCATATTTTCCGCATAAGAAACATATCAATGGTAAGTCTTCATACTCGATCTTGTAGCTACAATCTTTGATCTCCACCATCCCTTTTAGGGATTTAGTTAGGTCCATTTGAACAGCGATTCGGGCATATCGGCCCCTTTCAGCTGTAATGGTGCTGCGATCGACCTTGATAAAGATCCCAAGTAGTTTTATTATTTTGCGTAGGATGCTTTCGTGGAAATAGTGCATCGACAGTTCAGGGATTCTAATCCATAGTGCCACAGTTGTTAAGTTCTCTGTTTTTGCGTTGAATTGTGGCGTCCACGAATAGACCATGAGATAGGTTGATCCAATGGTCCAAGGGCAATTTAGGATTGCATTGTTGTAGTCGTCCTCATTAGTGAGAGTGACGATATATTTACCATTGATGCAATCGGTCACTAGTAGCTCACCTTGAAACTTCCAAATGACTGAAAGTCTGTTGATTAATGCTTTGTAGTGTACCATACGGCTAAGAGGACTGATTACCACCACAAGGCCCATTGCCTCCCTCATCCGTTGTTGTACCGGTTCTAGAAATTTAATCGAGTCGATTCCATTTTTTGTAGTGTAGACCACTTCATCTTCATTGACTTCGACTGTCTTTCGTGCAGGGGGTTTTGGGCGAGCTGGTGGGTTTGCTATTTGACCCAACAATGCATCTTTGAAGGAAAATGCTTAGGGGATTTGTTACGTTGGGGGAATGATGGAATTGTCTCTGTTTTTAACCTTCTTCGTAGCTGGATTGTCATCACTGAGATCTATATGGATTGGATGCTCTGTTTCTGTTGCCATGTTGAGATTTGTATCACCAACTTTGTTCTTGATGGTTATTTCTTTTAAATCCATGAAATAGAACTTGTACCCATAGTGAACAGATAACCTATAATACTCTTTCGATCTTTAATATAGCCCGCTAAATCACTGTTTGAGAAACCATACAACTTAAAATTGTTTATGCGTTAATACCATATTCCCCAAGAGTTTGTTCCTTTCAAATATCTCAAGATTCATTTTGTAGCACTCAAGTGATTCTTGCTAGGACTTTGCATAAACCTGGACAAGAGACCTATTGCTTGTGTAATATATGGTCTGTTGTTAATAAGTATAGTAAACATCTTATCAAGCTCTTGTATAATTAAGCTTCAATTTTTTCACTCACACAATCGAAGAAAATTTTTTGATTGGTATACATAGGAATACTCACAATATTGCAATCCTTCAAATTGAATCTTTTAAGAAGATAATGAACATAATTTTCTTAAGAAATAAAAATTCTTGCATCACATTGCTTCACCTCTAGCTCCAAGAAGTAATTTTTCAAGCCTAAATCAATCACTCATCTAACATCATCTTTTTAAACTCATCCAATAACACGTCATTGTTACTAGTACAAATAAAATCATTAACATAGAGGAAAACGATAAGATTTTCAACTGTACCTCTAGTTTTCACATACAAATTTGACTCACTTAGACTTTTCTAAAAACCATTTCTACACAAGTGTCCATTTATTCTTCCATACTAGGCCTGAGGTGTTTGTTTCAGTCCATATAATGCTTTTTCCATACGATAAACTTCATATTTATGACTCGCAATCTCATATCCTTCTAATTATTAAACATACACTTCTTCCTCTAAAGTTCCACGTAGAAATGTTGACTTTACATCAAATTGATAAAACTTCCAATTAAAATTAGTGGAAATAGTTATAACGGTGTGTATTGTATCAAACCTTGTTACTGGAGAAAAAGTTTCTTCAAAGTATATGCCTTCTCACCACATGTACCTAAGTGAAACTAATCTTGCTTTTTATTTTTGGAACTTAATCTTATTGATCCAATTTATCCCAATGACTTCCTTCCCATTTGGAAGATTAAGTAGCTCCCACATCTTGTTTCTTTCTAAGGCTCTCATTTCTTCATTGATTGCTGCATGTCATTCATTAGACTTTATTGCTTCTTTAAAGTAGATTGGTTCTTCAATTTAAGCAAGCTGACATTGTTCTGTACTTC
Source organism: Erythroxylum longipes (assembly GCA_027563885.1). NCBI lineage: Eukaryota > Viridiplantae > Streptophyta > Magnoliopsida > Malpighiales > Erythroxylaceae > Erythroxylum > Erythroxylum longipes. The sequence goes on along the minus strand of JAOQMS010000006.1, from coordinate 6,346,204 downwards.
CATAAATTTATTGCAAGGATCTTCATTTTCTTAGTGGTGAATCTAATAAGGAAGAACCTAGTGAGGACAAGTTTGAGACATTAGATTGGCTTTCTGTTGATGTAGATGACTCAGGGTTGTTGATCGTAGAAAGATTAAAATCTTCATTTTGATCTTCTTTTCTTATAAGAGCATCAAGGGATTCACTATCTTCAAGTAGTATACCTGAAATTGATTGCATATTCTTCCAATCCTAACTATTTTTCTCATAAAAAACAACATTACAACTTATTAGCAATTTTTTTGGTAAGAGGATTATAAAAATAGTATCCTTTTGTTTCATTACTATAACCTATGAAAATATGATTGATGCTATTATCATCTAATTTTTCTGTTTTTTGAGATGGAAAGTGCATAAATGCAATGCAACCAAAAACTCTTAAATGGGTTACTTTAGGCTTCTAACCATACCATGCTTCAGATGGTGTTTGTTGATTCAAAGTTGTTGTAGGAAATCGATTAAGAATGTAGGCTACTATATAATTGCTTTTAACCAAATATTGTTTAGAAGATTTTTGGCTTTCAACAAACTTTTTCTCATCTCTATAAAGCTGCAATTCTTCCTTTCTGTAACTTCATTTTGTTGTGGAATGTAGCTAATTATTAGTTGTCTTTGAATCCCACATTCTTCACAAAAATTATAAACTTCCTGAGAGAAAAACGCTCCTCTACAATTTATTCTCAAGGTCTTTATTGGCTGCTCACTTTGGCCCTGTCTGACAATTAGCGGATTGCATTAGTTGTTAGTTGATTCTATCAGCGGTTAACTGATAGTAGATTCTATCAGCTGATTTAATCAGCAGATAACATCAATTATTTATTAAAGATGTTTGGTAAAATTAACTGTTTAGTATTAGCTATTTATGTGTAAAATTACTTGTGAGGGTATGACTTAAAAAAAATTATAAAGAAATGGGTATATCTTTTTTTGAATATTCTCATAAGAATTTAAATTTTAAATGTTTAATTTTATGAAAATTAAGTTTATAAATCTATTAAAATATATAACATATAATAATAATAATAATAATAATAATAATAATAATAATAATAATAATAATAATAATAATAATAATAATAA
>JAOQMS010000006.1:6326621-6338987 GCA_027563885.1 Erythroxylum longipes | reverse complement strand
TTACAAATCTCAACCAAACAGGTTTTTGTTTTTCAGTTTTTATATTACAAATCTCAACCAAACAGGTTTTTGTTTTTTTAAGGAAAAAAACAAAAACCAAAAATACGAAACAGAAACTAAAAACAACAACAACAAAAATAGAAGTGGAACCAAACGGCCCCCTAGTTTACAAAAATTCTTGGCCCCTTATAACTCATTGAACATCTCTTCTTCCAGTGGTATCAAAAATTTATCCTTTATGGTATTCTGGTTCAATGCTCTATAATCCACACAAAATTGACACAATTCATCCTTCTTTTTAATTAAATTACAGGTGCAGAGCAGGGACTCATGCTTTGTTGTATGATTGCTTGTTTTAGCATTTCATCTACTAACTCCTTTACCACACTTCTTTGTCATCTCGTGTACCTATAAGGTCTAACGTTTATTACCTTAACTCCCTCTTTCAATGGAAAACAATGATCATTGAATCATTTAAGATGTCCTTTTGGAACCTCAAACATATCAGCATATTGTTTTAATATCTACCAATGTTAATCACCAAGGCACCCGTCACAAACTCCTTTCCCTTCATTTTTCACCTGTGGCATATATGATTACATGCAAGTTTCAATCCACCTCCCACCACGATTTTAGTTTTTTTTATTTCCTCCAATTCAGCTCCTATCTTTTTCAACAATTCTTTATCCATATAATTTTGAATACTTCCCCCATCTGTTAATACATGTATGGTTTTTCGCTACATCATACCTTAGATTTTTAATTGTTGGTACTTGACATCACTTACTCCTTCTATTGCCTGTAATATTATATTTGTAGTTGTGAAATCACCCTCATCCTCCATCATAGCATCAACGTTTGGTTCCTCCTCAACTACATACATATGCAACATTTTCTTCTTACATTTATAGCTAGGAACAAATTTTCGTCACACCAAAAACATAACCCTTTAACTCTCCTTTCATATAACTCTTTGTTCGAGCTGGACTTTTCCTATTTCTTTTCCACTCCTAACTTTTGACTGTCTCCCATAACCATTGTCAATAAGATTCTAGGAGAAGACTTTATTGTTTTTGATGAATACTCTAGTGTACCACTTCCTTTCAATTCATAATTTCCCCAACAATTCAACAGAATTACTTTATGCTTCTTGGCCAATTATTAAGCTTGCCATAAGGTATGTGGATTCCAAACCTTCATAAGATATTCAATTTCTAGTTTTAATCCTTTCCAAAACATACTCACTAAGTAGGGTTCTAGCATTACCAACCTTTGGGATAAAAGGTCAAACTCTAACAATAATCCTTCACAATTACTTTCTATTATAATTCCTATAACTTCCCCACCGAATCCTTAAAGGTTACATCACTGAATTGTTGCTCCAACACTAGCAAGTATTCCTCCCAAATAGGAGGTTCACTAGTTAATCGATTGCGAAGATAAAGCTCATGCCACGCTAGAGCCTCCCTAGGTGCATTGCTACTAGTCTAACCTTTAATTTTGTGAAGTTCTATTAAGAATAAAGAATTACTCACATTTAAAGATTCAAGCCCTTAGTCCCTCTCTTTTAATGACTAGAAATTCTATATTGCTGAATCGTATGGGTAAGGAATAATGTCCTTGAAAAACTCCTTTGATTGTTTTTGCATTTGGCACCTATTGATCACTGGATCCTTGTCCTACTATGTCTCCTTTATCTTTCTGAAGTAATTACAGAATTTAGTCCTTTAGTTCTTGAAGATTCTTTTCCTGCCATATCTCTGGCTCTTACATCTAGTTGCGTAGCCCTTCCTCAATTCTTTACCATTCTTGAGCTCTCGTTTCTTCTGCCACATCTAACCTTACCAACAGTTGTTAATGCTCTGATTCAATTTGTTAGTTGAATTTAGATTAACAAGAATTAAAGATGGAAGGGATGACCCTTATTTCACTTGTAGAAAGAAAATAGAGTTTAGAGAGAAGTTTAAACAAAATAAGAAAATCGTTATTCCCAATCACCAACTATTTTATCAGCTTTATCAACAATTATTTCAACCATTGGTAACTACAATTCGCCATTATACACTTGTTATCCCTTTCCCTATAATCACTTAACAGTGTCGTATCATTTCATATGTTCTCTTATTTTTCTTCGTAAACGCAATCGGTTCCTACGTCTTTCTCTACTTTCCTCCTATCATAATTCTTCTTGTCTCATACTTCATTTCCTCTATTTTCACCTATATAATATTTGTTGTAAGCATTTTTACTCTCAAATAATATTACATATAAAAGAAAATGAATTAATCAAGATTTAGAATATAATTTTATCTTTCAATGGATTCTAAAATTATTATAAAAGTTATTTAGTTTGAAATAGACTCTAATTGTCTTCAACATTTATGTTCTTCATATTACTTTTTATCTAACAATTTGTCCTTTAAATTTAACTTGTAAAACTTTGTTTAACTGTCAAAATAAGGTAATTATAGAGTAAGCAATGGCCAAGTTGGCACGACAAAGTAGCCAATTCCATTTTTCCAACAAATGCTACGGTTCGAGCCAGCAAATGATTCTACTGCTTTGTCAACATAAACTACTTAAGGATTCTTTTTTATATTAGGTTGAACCTTTTGTGTAAATTCATTGCCTCTTAGCTTCATTCACACAACTTAATTCCTTTATTGAAATTCGTTGGCTATCGATTGAATTTTATAGTCTTTAAAATAAATTTTTATTGAAATAAATTACAATGTTATTATAAAGAATTTTAATTTGTAAATTATACATTTTAAATAAATTAAACAAAATTTTTAAAATTTTAATGTATTTTTTATTGGAAACTTATTAGCATCTTTAAAATTATGATGAATTTGCATTTTCTTTACTAAAAGTTACATAAGAGTATAATATCAAAAAAATAGAAACAGGATGATAAAACCAGACATATTTCTGTTTTTAGTTTTTTATTACAAATCTCAACTAAACAGGTTTTTGTTTTTCAGTTTTTATATTAAAAATCTCAACCAAACATGTTTTTGTTTTTTTAAGGGAAAAAAACAGAAATCAAAAACAAGAAACAGAAACAAAAAACAACAGAAAAACAGAAGTGGAACTAAATGAACCCTAAACATTTAACCTTTAAATTGCATTAGAAAATTTAACTTCAAAACTTAAATAGAATTTTTTTTCCTCATGTTGAGACACTAAAGAGTCCAACTCCCCCTAAAACCTGCAATCACCATATAACCAATCACCTCTTTACTAGCGAACTACGGACAAAAAGAAGTTAATGTACTTATCGTCCTTCTCATTTCCTCCTGATGTCGACAGTGGCGTGCGCAAATAGTCTAGCTACTCTTCATTTATAGCAGCAATAAAGAACTTGAAACTATATGTGTCCGCAAAACTCACCCTTTACCCCACAGCTAGATGACACAATTACCCCTTTTCATTACCCCCACAGGCCACACGTAAATCAAATGGGATATTCATATTCTCGCGCCGATCAAGTTTTGAGCGGGAAATTATTAACCATAGCTAAAGCCTACCTAGGGACTCGTCGGCCGTTGCGGCTTCATTACCCATCTTACCTGAACCTTGTCTCCCCACTCACTACTACGTGACTAAATTCAGATCGATTAACGCTCTTTTGATCTCCGATTCTTTGCCCTTGGGTTTCCTCTGTTCTACAGATCCTTGTCTATATCCATCCATTGCTATTCTTATCACAGTGGTTTTATTTGGTTTTGGAGGATCTGCAAAAAATGAAGCAGCGATGGAACTTCGATCAATTTGTAAGACCACCTCTACTTTAACAACCTTATTCGTGGTTTGTTTTTATGTATGTTTAGGAATCGATGATCATATCAACGTTGTTGTCTTGAAAAGTTGTTTTGAGATTTTAATACGACTTCCATTCCATTTATTGCAACAGTAGGATCGATTTTTACCGAGGCGATCAGCTACCGACTGGGATTACACGCATCACATGCTCACTAAAAGGGAAGAATGAAGCTCAGGAGGTGCCAGCTGCCTACTCAACCTCAGGAGAAGAGAGAGAGGTAAATACTAGATGTTTTCGTTATTTTGCTTCATTATTTCACAATCAAATCAACTGCTGTACCATATTACATGGTTTTATAATAAATAAAACTCCAATGAAATTATATTCAAATTTAGTTTGACAAATTTGCTAGTATCGTCCAAGCTTTTGGACAAGTCGATGCTCTAATTCCATTCTCTTCTTCAGCAATACAGAATACTTGGAAACCAATTGTTGGTCCCCACCACTAACTACAAGCTTGCTACTGAGTGAAGTGTTCTTTCCCTCGTACAAACTCGCTATGGGAACAAAGCTTCCCTTTTTACTGCAAACCCATCCATGAGCAGCCCTCAGTGCACCTCCAAGCGAAGCAGAATCTGTCATCAAGACCAAAAACAATGGGATACTGAACATTCTACGCATTTTGGAGGCATGCATTGGAGAGTAAGATTAGAGTTATCAAAGATTTGAATAGAAGTCCTTACCAGGTCTTTGTACAGTGTACACATCACAGCCAAAGATTGATGCAACAGCTCTCAAAATGCTTTTATTTGCGGATGCTCCACCAGTAGCCATTATTCGTTTTGGAGGGAAAGGCATGCCAAATCTTTCAGCATGCCCTCGCATTGAGAGAAGCTGCCCCTCAATCAATGCCCGAACCTGCTAAATCTGAGAGTGCTTAGAATGCCAAACTCTATACCTATCACTCAAGATTACTTAAATATTCACCTCAGAAGGGGGATCAAATCCATCTACTTCCTGCTCTATCAATCCCTCCAAACTGTCTTCATTGAAATTTTGGAGAATATAGTGATGAAAGCCAACTGGTGCAGACAACATAAAAGCAGAGCATTTTCTTTAAGCACAAAGAAGATATAGATACTAATAATTTATGTACAAAAACAGCTATTTGAGGATTGTTCCCTCTTTATTTTTATCTTGGTTATGTGAAAGAAAACAAACACCACCTGCTCCCTACCTGCCTTTCTTCAGTTTTTGTTTCTCAATTAGTCAACCCCAACTCATTTCTTAAACCCTAGAGAATTTTCATGCATCAAACTGAACCCATTACTACCAAAACACAACTCTATAACCAAGATAAGTTAAGTTGTGATACTTGGCTCTACCCATGATTCAAAACCAGGGATGTAAAAGACCCAATCCTATAGATCCGTAGAATTTATTGTGGATTCAAGACAACAATAGAACAATTTTTGAGTTTTTTTTTTGTATTTAAGATCTTGTCTACCTAACTAAGTTTGTATTGATCCAAAATAGAAAAATGTATTAAAAATATGGATACAATAAGATCTTTTGTATACGGCTCAATCCTTTTAGTAAAAGATTAGGCTGAGTTTAACTGCAATTCAATTAAGAGAATGAATGTCAATTAATGTGAGTTTTCTTTTCTCCTAACCCAAGGCATCCTCTTTAAGCCCTAAGCCAAGTCCCTTCAACGGCTTCCACATAATAACCCATAAAGACCCTGCTCCTAGGATACTTCAATTATGATCCATTGCTAGATCAACCTCCAACTCAGTCTCTGATAATCATGGTCTTCACAAGGGCTTCAATAATCACATCGCTCTCTACTTCTACTGGTGCGAGGATTGCATGAATTTTCCCCTCAAAAGGACCATCACATGGAAACATAACACATTCAATTGTCATCTCACAAGCCACACCAGACACTGTTATAAAAGGACTAACATTGCTGACCTAAATAAATAGACAGGGTTCAACTAAAACTTCTCCAGTTGACAGGAACCAAACAGAAAAGGTGCTACTTATATTGAACTTTCAGCATAATCATCCCTTAGACACATGAAGTGCAGGTGCAAAATGTCATCACTGCTTTAGTAGAAAGAAATGAATTATGATGAATGATAAAAAGATTCAAATACATACTAGGAAGTGGAGGAAGAATCTCGTGGTCTTTGTAGTAGAAACCAATCTTTCCACCTGTTGCAAAGCTTAGAATGAGAAATGGAGAACAAAAAAGAAAAGAAAAGATCAAAACCTCCCATAAATATGTTAGCAGCACTAGTATGCAAACCATTAAGTGGTGGTGTTTGTTCAAGGCACTTATCAAACGCATCCCAAGATTTCTCAGCATAGCGGTTGCGCACCTCTGATCAAAATAGTTGTCACGTTATGAAGTTGCTAAATGAAGCTATGGGAATATGAATGAACTAGAATAGTACCTTCACGAACCAGAGACCCATTTTTGTAAACCAACATTACCATGTACCCTTCTGTGTCCACAGGATTAGGGAAAACATGGCCCTCCAATCGAGGTTGAGGCTCACTAGCAATCCCAAAAACCTGCATAGGATCGCACTCGATTAAAAAGTCAAATGATTTTGTGAATCTGATAAACTATCAACTAAGATGGAAAATTGCTGTTGTTATTCTCTGCACAACAAAGATAAGGAAAATTAATGAAAAAAATAAAGGAGATAAAGCAAGCAAATGTTCCCCCAAAACAGTGACCACTCTGTTGCAACAAAAAGTGAATTACTCATAAGATAGCTTTTGCCAAAGCTGGCAACAAATTGGCTTTATTAGCTGACCAAGCTATGGTTTTGCATCCTAGATTCAGTTTCATTCCACTTGTTAACAAGTAGTAATCCCAGTATCACTTTATTGCATAGACTCGTTTGGAACCTTGTTTTGCCTCACAAACACAGGATCTAATATGTAAGCTTGATTCAAGTTTAACCATTACTGTTGGGGTTATTGAAGGCCAGTAACGCCTTTGGCAAATGAAGACTTAAATTAAATCCAGCTAATATAGGAAGGTACGCATTTTGGAGCAAAACTTCTTACTTCAGATTCTTAATTTCAAGGAACATTAAATGGCTTCCAATTTCCTCCACTTTTTTAATGGACAAGGGAAAATCATAACCATAGCATGCACCTGCTATGTTTTCAACAAATGTACGTAGCAGGAATGCAGTTATTTATCTCGTCTCCAGATTATATGGCTTAAACATTTTGGGATAAGTACAGAAGCCAGTAGATGCTGGTTTTTTATAACATACAGTATCGCTTGTGCCAAGACTAATAGCCAGATCGCCTGGAATGCTCAGAGTTAAACCTGCAAGTTCGAGATGTGAAGAGTTCAGTAATAGTGCTCAGTATAGCAATGTTGGATATGATAAAATGAATTACGGAAAATATTCTCATGTAATGGACATGCCAACAGCCAAAAAGGTGGTTGAAGTGACGTGTAGAGCCTAGCATCAACCTGCTAAACTGTTGGGATTGTCTCCAGACCACTGAACAACCAAACAACTGTCGCTGAAATTATACCTGCATAAAGATTTATGAAGCCATCAAGTGTCAGTCCAATTTAACTGAACTAGAAAGCTTCAAAATTATATGATAAAATGGCTACAGGAAAAATGCAACTTTCATTTCTTTGATTAGTGTATCACATGATTTGACGCCCTATAAAAGGCTGACAGTAGAACACCACATAGCACGACTCATCACTAAATTTCAAGACTTAAACCCAATAAAAGAGAGAACAGTTATTTTGGGATGTAGAAGCAAAATAAGAGACCGCTCTCTAACCTCAATGCAAAGTAAGGGGCAATATGACCAGCAACAGCATGAGCAGGGGCTAATTCTCCAAGTTTTTCTTCTAAATCTGGTGCTGTAGCCTATAATATGTACGCAAATCAACAACTATGAAGCATATAATTGCAAAAAACAGCTGAATCAATGAATTAACAAACAGTTAAGAAAACATTAAGCGTACAAACCTCTAAAGCTACTTTAGACCAGACTTTCTGCTTAATATCCATCAAATTCATCCCAGCACCGTCAGTGTGGTCAATAGAAGCATGTGAACCAATTAAAAGAGAAGCCATAAATGAGCTAACAAGAGAAATCCTCTCAGTATCATCATAGACATCTGGCTGTGTCTGATATAGCTTCCTAATCTGTGGTCCTGTATATCTTTCATGTGCCCTTGATCCAGTAATTTGAGCCAACTCCAAAGCTCCACCAACAGCCTTTTCTATCTCTCTACATTGCGCCGTGGTGCTACTATCCATCCATATTGGCGATTCCTTAACAGAAAAAGCTTCACCAATTTGATCAACCAATCGCTTCTTGGAGTCCAATGATGAAAGCAGTGCAGAACCGCCCTTTTTCCAATAAACACTACCATGCTGCTGCCCGCTACCAGAAACAGCAGCAACTTTTCCAAAGTCCAATCCTGATTCAGAAAGCCTCTGAAGAACAACATCAAGAGCCTCTACCCACATCAAGGTAGGTGAAACTATTCTGCCACTGTCGGAGGGATCTCTATATACTCCGTCTTTGGTCTTGTAATGTGGCAAATCAGACTCAAAATGAACCACCTCAGATTTGAAAACATTGAGATTGGAGTCCAAAACGGTCGCCTTCAAAGATCTTGAAACCATCAAAGTTCAACGCAAATAAGAATAAAGCTAGCCTAAGCCGGTAAATAGCAACGAACAATTAACATAACTGCTTATGAACTAGTATGCTGATGAAAATATATTAAGGGAATTAACCCAGCAACAAAGAACATCCCAAAAAACTCCAACTTTGCCATCAGGGTCAACTAGTTAGACGAATTACATTGGGGAAAAAAAAATAAAAGAACAGGTGAACGAGAGAAAGACAGACTTACTGAGTAGAGCAGTCGAAACCGAGGAAAAGGGAATCAGGAGGTAAAGATAAACCCGCCATCATTTGGTCACTCTGTTCAACTATTTTTTTTAAAAAAAAGTAGGGGGAGACCCAGTACGAGAACTCGGAGGATTTTAGAGTGATAACAGTACTTAAGGGAAACAAATTATGTTTTGTTGATCGCCAAGCAAAGACAGGTGAGTTTAGATAGTGCTGTTGGATAGGGACAGGAGGTTCAATAGGAATCCATACTCCATAGACGGGTAAGCTAGGCTAACTTAATTTTATTCCATATCCCGAAATTACATAATTCATAGTTTCATACCAAAGAAGTACGAGAGATCAGAGATCTCATTGCATCCGGCAATGCATCATGCTTTATCTTTTCAAAATTATTTTAAACCGTTTTATTTTTTTTTTTGGTTTTCAAATTTTCGATAAATTTATCTTATACATTTTATTGGCCGATTTATAAATTAATAAAATTTTTATAAATTAAAATAAATTAATTAATTTTTATTTAAAAATTTTCAATTAAACTTTAATTTTTAATAAATAAGGCCAATTACATCTTAAATTTTGTTTATTTTATTCGATCTTTAGCTAATTTACGATGATTTAATATCTATTGAATCTTTTAAATATTAAATTTTTTATTTTACTGGTTTAATTTTTTGTTCAGTTTTTAAAATATTAACAATTATAATGAGAGGGTGAGCCCAAAAAAAAAAGTAAAATTACTATTTCTATTAAATTATTTTAAATTATTTTTACACATACTGCTATACAAATCAAATTAGAGCATTCTATCACATATTCAATTTCAATCAGTTTATGATAAAAATTAACCTTCGATCAATTCTCTAATATATATAAAATATTAGTCAATTTTAGGTAACACCGTGAAACTGGCCTGTTGCAAATTCAGCTGCTTATCAATTGGGTCAGTTTTACTCTTAACGAATCAGGGTCCTGAGTTCATCTAATAACTGGGTCGAAATATGAATCCCTAGGTAGTATGCTTTAGCTTAGGATAGTCCAATTCTGAAAATTGAAGATCCTATTTACCAAGTCATATTTAATTATTCTACACTCGAAAAAACAATGTTCCAAGATCTGTATTTCGGTATGTGCTGTACCGATCGAAAAATGATGCTGCCCACCAAGTACCATATCAGTTCATGATTTAGAATACCAGATAAATATCGATAAAATCTCTAATTTTGTAAACCATTAGGATTAAATTGAAAAAAAAAAAGCTAAGATTTTAACATTAACTTACCCCAGTTACCCGACTCGCCTCTCAAACTTTCTTAGCTCTCAGTTAAGCTCACTGCCACTTTTAACTTGTCAGTCAGTCATTGTTCAGTCACCGTCTCCATTGCCAGTTCATCACGCACTCACACAGCTCCCCCACCGCCCGCCTCAGTCACTCTAGCTCACATCACATCTCCGGTAGATCCTCGCCAGTCGCAGATCTGCTCTGCCACTCGCTGTCGGTCTCCACCAAATCCTCAACCCTTACCGTTGCACTCTTAAATCCATTGTTCAGCTTTGTATACGAATGAAGAGCACTTACCTCTTAGGGTGTTTTTGCTCCGTAGAATTGTTACGAATATCATACCGTTGCTAGTATCGAATTTAGTTTTGATATCGTATTATAGGGCAATACTAAATACCGATTTGCGTAATTTTGTAAACTTATAAAAGTCTCTAAAATTTTTTAAATTGTAAAATAGTTGTACTGTATAATCTATAATTTTACACCAACTGTCTCTAAAAAGTAAAAATTATAATAATAGAAATTTGAAATAACAATAATATATTTATTTATATGAATAATACTTTTTACATATTTGGTATATAAATAATAATTACAATTAATATAAAAAAGATTATTTAATCATCATAAAAATATATAATTAAGGATAATATAAAATACTTAAAATGTTACAATTTTATCATATAATAAATAATATTACATCAAGCATCAAACAAAAGGAATGATAAATATCTGACTTTTTAAATATTATAATTTACAATAAGAATTTGTGACAAGAAAACAACCAACTAGAAGTGAAACATGAAACAAAACCCTTTGCAGTTATATTTATATTGCACATATAGAGTTTAACACATACATCAAATATAAATGAAATTAAAAGAAGAGGAGAAATGAAAATCTGGAACTCCATTCATTCGAATATTTGCTCAAATCATATTGACCTTAATTCTTATTTAGTACAAAATCTTTATCATTGAAATGAGTCATATCATCATCATCATTCAAATTTATTGCATCAAATAACATGTCAACGCTTTTCCATCTAAGATTATCTTTCAAGTCACTGTCATATAACAAACCCAGTTTCTTAGAAACTCAATCAACTAAAAAATTAATATGGTTAAGATAAATTGGATCTATAGAACTACTTGTTCTATTAAGAGTCCTAGTAAACAAATAAAATTAAATTATTAAGAAATTATATTCAACTTACCAATAATAATAATAGCGTACTTTCTCGAATCTTTAATTTGTATTGAATAAAGACCAAGTCATTTAATTTTTTGTATTCCAATATATTCATTTTCTTAAAATGGAAGAAGTCAAATATACTCTAATTCCTTTCACACCCAATTGCATTTACATATTAACTTAGAATTCAAATTATAAATCTTAGCAATTTTGGAATACCACTCTCAGATTGGTCTCACCAAGTAACTATAAGACAATAAAAGTAATATTATAAACAAAATAAAATGATTAATTTCCAACAATTAACAAAGGTAAAAATGTATATTAAGTTTGTCTCTTTGACGAATAGCGATGAGCATCTCAAAATCACCAGAAGAATCCTTATAAACCTCTCTTTCTGACCTTGGGAAATTCTGCATCATCTCATAGGCAACAATTGTTATAATAGTTAATAGCATTTTCCTATTAACTTTAATTTTCTATGTAAATTTTGGTCTAAAATAGGCGCTGGAATTCAAAAATGCCCCAAATGTAAATAACTATGGATGTCAATAATGGCCCAGTCGGCCCGTTTTTGGCCCGGCCTGCCCCCGTGACTCTGCGGGCCATAGCCTGGGCCACAAGCCGGTCAGCCCATTGACAGGCCGAACTGTTGGCCGGCCCATCTTGACCCATTGACTTGCCAACAAATAACAGAGAGTAAAGTTGTCTTTCTATCTCTTATTGACAATTGCTAGATAAGGTGTGTACAAAAAAAGCCTATTTTTTTAAATTAGTCTTGATTGCTTCCTTCACCTTATTTATGGTATCATTAAAAAAAAATCATTGTTGCTTTCTCATCACTATCAACTAGATGATGTATTATCACAAAAGGATCACAAACTTGGATTATAGTGACAGTAAGATCAAAATTTATAATCTTCAAATATAATTATAGAAATCTCAACTTCAGCATTAGACCTAACATATTGTGATGAGATCCACTTATCACTTGTAACCATTTGTCTCAACTCCTTTTTTCATTAGAACAAAATACTAAAGTGATAAGAAATTAGTCGCAAACCTTGTTATAGTAGGAAGCACTACAACAAAATCAACATACGGTAACAGGTGATAAGTGCTATTAAATATGAATGGTAACACTAATGAGTATGCTATGACAACCCATGTTACTAAAGATATGATGCTTTAGTAACAG
>JAOQMS010000006.1:6268284-6302175 GCA_027563885.1 Erythroxylum longipes | reverse complement strand
TCTTAAATTCCATAGCCAATTTAAGAAGTTTGGTCTCATGAGTTTGTTGGAGTTAAGTAGAGAGCATAAGTTCCCACCGGACGAAGACATCATGGCGATTCAATAACCTAGAAGAATGAGAGAAAGCGTTAGAATGTACATAAATGCATATCGATAAGCAATTTAATCACATGCATTATGGGTTCCACTATTTTATCCAAATCCATAGCCTCACTATGAATCCGAGAAAATTATAATTTTCCTAATAGGTAGATATCCAATATCACTAAGAATGACCTTGGGTTTGCCAACAAGCCACCTTAGGTCAACCGGTAGGTATCATTCATACCAATTGCATTCAGTTATGCAACTATCAACTTGTGCCATCAACTGCTGATTTAGCACACTCATTGGGTTATCAACTCTTGATGTGTATACATCCCATGTATACTATGCAACTTCTCCTCTATCCACGTTGACCTTGGGTTTGCCCAACAAATCAATGCTTCCAGTTAGGACTTACCCATTAATATGGAGATCTAATTTCTATGGTTTGAACATATTCATGTAGAGCAGGCTTGGGTTTGCCTAACGACCCAATACTAAAAGAATTCTAGTTCTTGCCATATTAATGGAAATCGTAAGTCCTAATATTTTAGTTTAGGGATTTATTCTTAGGTCTCATTAATACTTGGATAGTGTTATATATACATCACATATATATACTCAGATTATGGATGACTCAATTAAATTGGGCCTCTGTCCATAACCACCTTTAAAATACATCTAATGCATGTAACATACAAATGAGGTTTAATTTAGGTTGTGACTTGACTATGCATCTAAATTTCGCGATTGGATTCAACTCTTGGATCGAATCGAGTACTAGTGTTAGTCTCAACTAATTCAAATTATGAATATGATTTAATTAGGAACCCTAAAATTTAATTATTTTGATGTCCAAATTAAACACTTTAATTCTAGTACACATGTCTTTTTCTAGTCACGGTAGAAATGCTTTGCTCTACTTAGATTAATTTTAAATTAATCCCTAGGATTTTCAAAATTTCTGAACATCAATTAGTCATATAAAACATCCCTAGTTCATCTCAAATTTATCAAGAATATTTCGGCACAAGCCAAAAATATCTTGACGGCCAAAATTTTCACGATAAATGAGTTAACATACTAGACACTGAAGATTTCGATTATGTCCGGAAATTTTCCGGACCCCTAATTTCAAGAAGATGCACTTAGCATGCTACTAGCATCAAATTAATACATTTGTTACCTCATAATTTTTTTAAGGTCTTATAACCGAAACACATATACGTAAGTCATCAAAAAAGTCAGCACCATCAGCTTTCAAAAAGCTTACTAGTGTTGACTTTGATTTGATATATTAATTGAATTAAGTTTAATTAATTCTGGAAAAATTCCAGAGTCTTATAAACATTTTAAATATGCCTAATAAAAAATTATAGAAACTAATTCCTAGGAATTCCTTATGAACTAAGTGGAATTAACCAGCACATCATATGTCCACTAACACTTGTCATACACCACCAGCATGCATGTAAAATCGAGAATAAATAATCAATCACTTCAAAAATAGGTGTCATGCATCTCATACATGTGGCAACATCATATGTACATGTTCATGAAGGAAATTCATAAAAAATTTTATAAAATTATTTTGGAATTTACAAGCATGCATGTTCATCAGATTTTCAAAATTTCCCATAACTTCATACATGCATCAGGCTGAAACTAAAATCGTAATAAAATAGAAAATAACATTCAATTGCATTTTGCTTTGAAAAAAACATAATATAACACCTTATAAAAATTTTCTGAAAGAAAATTAGAAAATAAAAAATTATAGGATTATTACGAAATTTTCAAAATCAGCACATACATTTTGTTTTCCAGAAATCCCCAGAAACCAATATATGCACATACTGGAGATTAATTCGTAATAAAATAGAAAATGACATTCAATTGAAATTTCCTTTGACAAAAACATAATATAACATCTTATAAACATTTATGTGAAAGAAAATCAAAATATATTTTTCTACAATTAATAAGAATTTTTTGAAATTAACATGCATGTCAGTCACAACCCAGCAAACAGTTTGCACATATTCAATAGATCATCTTATACATGCATAAGTTTCTTTAGTACCACTATCAGAGAGCCATGGGATAGATGGCAACGTATAGGAAGTGTCGGCATCAAAATTCCAACCCACGACATCCTCATAAAATCCAGAATCCATGTGCATGTATAAACAGATTATAATAACATGAAATTACAGCATATGTACCTTGCAAATACTCCTCCTTTCTTGAATCTTCTCCTTGTTTGGGTTGTAGCAAACACCGAACACCTTCCTTGGCCTCTAGAGAGCACGCAAAGATGAAGAAAAATTAGTGTGTAAGGGTGGTTAGAGCACCAAACAAGATGAGTTCAAGTAGATGCTTAAGTGAGAGTTAGATCAAGACCGAGTTACATGCAATTAATCTTATGCAACAATTGCTTTAAATTGCATGAACAAATCTCAAGATCACTCCTCTCAACTTCCAGAACTCTTTTGGACCCCTAGTCTCTCTATTAAGTGTGTTTTTGGCTTTGTGTACATAAGTGAAGAACTCACTTATGTACACCTGTCCTTAATTCGATCATGATCGTGGCTTATAAGCCACGATCATGACTTGCTTAAATGACAGCCATGCATATTTTATTTTTCATCTGATCTTTTATACATGTAACCCTTAGGTTCTCAGTTATTTTGGTCATTTGAATTAACTATTAATCCAAGAAAATCATAAAGGGTTTCATAATGCCAATTTACCAGAATGTAAATGGATTAATATTCAGACTCTTTGATAGTTAATTATCTGACTTGCGAACCTTTCCATATTCAATTACCGTGCAATTCGTCCCTTCACCATCCTATACCCCACTTGAAGCGTGGGATATGTGTCAACTCCCACTAGACTGACTATGTCAGATCTAGTCCAAGTGATGTTAATTCTTATCCTAGGGATCTCGTTACTCTATGTGTCATTGAAGACTCTCTTTATGAAACATAACTACTCTGGCTAGAGGCTCCAGAGTAATGACCCCGATAAGAGATCATGGGTATGATGTCATTCTATCAGGAGTGGTGAATCCTTTATTGGCCACTCAATTACCTTCAAATGCCAATAGATCTACCTAATCACTACCTTATAAGCGACCTCGTCTTAAGGCAACAAGGAAAGGTGTCAAAGCACAGGATCAATATCCAAGATATCCTTGAGTACCTCAAGTCTAAGGATATTTGCACCATTGCTATGATGAGATTAATCACTGACATTTGCTAGATCATTTATATGATAATCTCATAGCGAGTCATCCGATGTACTTACTACTTTTAGTAAGCATCCATATGTTAACTCCAAACATCTCATACTTACAATTTATGAGATCGATGGCTTGATCAAATCAAAGAGTATAGCATGAGCTAGTCTATTCGGATTAACAATATCTTATCTCATTAATCCTATGACTAGGGATAATTTAGACACTAAGATAATTACACATGATAAGAATCTTATTATCATCATCTTATCATGATTTCCTTCATGTTATGTTTTGTATCATAGACTTCATTAATTCGATTTAAGAATGACATCATTTCATAAATAAATGAATATCAAATTAATGAAAATTTTCTTTCTCTTTATTAATCAAAATAAAGTTTGTACAAAAGTGCTAAAGGTGATTACCTTTAGAGTACTACTCTAACAGAAATGTATGGTAAAACGCAACGTCGAACTAGGCTATCTTTGACACTATACTAAAAAGTTCCATATATCTCTCTTTTAGGATGAAAAGGAGTGATTCATATATAAGTATAATTTGTATCTTCAACAAAAACTTTTAAGACATTGGATAATGGATTAACTATTGTATATAAACTATCCTTAATGTTTGTTTCTAGTTAATGTGAGAATATCACAATATTTAATACACTCCCCTCAAACAAAAAAATGAATATTTGATATGTGAATTTTATAGAATTAGACATTTATGAGTGCTAACAAATGGACATTTACAAGAAGATTCAATATCAAACTAGAAGTATCTCTGACACTATATTAAGTTTTTATGACATTCTCTCTTTGATGTAGATGATAGGTTTATATAAAAAAGCAGAAACATATCTTCACCTAAAAAATACTTCAAACGTTGGGTTATAAGAGATATGGATTTATTTTCATCTTTAAATGATTGCATAATTAATATTATAAAATACTTTATTATGAAATTATGCATTTTGATGGTTTGTAAACTTTATAATCGAGTTGATGTTTATTATTAGTCCCTAATGTCAATTAAGAGGGGGGAGGGGCTGAATTGGTTGTTTATAAATTTTAACAATTTCTAACCAATATACTCAATTAATAACAATAAATATAAATATGGATAAGAAAATTGCTTAACATAAATTAATGAAACAATTGAGAAATAATTTAAAGAGGATAAGGAAGAAAGAATGCAAACTAAGTTGTTGTTATTTAATAAATAACCCTTGCCTACATCCACTCCCAAGACTCTTCTTAGAATTTTACTATAATTATTTTTAAAAAGTAAAGTATAACCTTTGTACAATCTTTCTTGCTAAAAAGGAACCCTTCTTACAATCCTGTGAAGAGGAATATCAATTCTACTTGAATCTCCCTACAATAATATAATGCTCCAATTAAAGTTTATAACTTAAAATACGACTTTATCACTTGATAATTCAAAAGACCCACTCAGACAAATATGAAACAATAATGCTTAAATGATTCAAAATCACTAAGAAATGTGTGTAAAAAAAACACCTAAATACTTTTTATACTAAAACTAATGAAAAAACACATATTTATAGTATTTTGGGATCCTTCGTAGCCATTAGAGCCAAAAATTAGTTGTTACAATGGCTATATGTAGTATGTTAGTCAACTCTAGGCAGTAGTTGAAGATCAATTATCTAAAACAGTTGAACATCCATATCCATATCATACCACAAAGTTCAAATACATATCCATATCACAACATATAGTTCATATACATATCCAAATCAAACATAAGGTTCAAGCTCGATTCATTTTGATGTTAATTCACCATCATAAAGTTAAGATTTTGTTGAAGTTGATTTTTTGGGCCTTTGAATCTCCTCCTGGTTATAGTTATTACTTTAGTATTTGTATTTTAAAAAGCTTGAGTTAGTGCGAATGCTTAAAATTGACTTCCACCCATTTATAAAACATTATAAACAAAAAGAATATTATTACCAATTAGGAATAAATAACAAAAAATTAGTAATTTGCTAACAAACTATAAAATAAGTGTTCCCAAAAACTTCTGCAAATGTTACTTCATATCCTTAGGTGGTCGATGTACACATAAATGTTTATGATATATAAAAAAATTTGAGGGAAAATAAAAATTAAAAGTGAATATTCACTCACCACCCTCTTCTTCCTTCTTAACATAGTTGTTACATTATTAAATCCTATAGATATTGATTGACTACCTATTTTTTCTTGCACCATTGTCAATATTGGATGTACGTGTTGGATTTTTATGGTATTCCTTGTCTTCACTGTATTATACATGTACAATTTGTAATAAATGACTAGAAATTAAAAGAATACTTGCACAAACACAATTATAAATCAATAAACAATTACCTTAGCAATTTTATGTTGTCTCGAAGGTTACTCCTTATTTTTCCATCCACTTTTATTGTGACCAACTTTGAAATAATGATGAAATCTCATGAGTTCTCCAGCTTTGCTCAACTTGTTGGATTCTATGATTTCTCATCTTATATCTCTTCTTCTAGCCTTTTTAAGCCTTCCAAGCATATTCTTAATCAAAGGAGGTAATATAGGCTTTAGTCTTTGATCAAAATTTTGGATCGTTAATGGGTTCAATAGAATACTAATAACTTTTCAAATAATATTCATATTTATAGTATCATCTCACAGACCGATTGATATATTACTTTTGATATGATATTCAAGTAAATACATGCTTACATGGGATTTATGTTAAATCCCAAACTCTATATTGACAAGTTGTTGCTTGTAAATCAACAATGAACTTATCTATAAAATGTGTTACTTTGAAATTTAAACTTCCATTTATTTTCATGATACATTGTCTTACTTCCTATTATGTAGAGTCACTATCTTCTTTCTCACATTTGGACATATATCATTTGTGGATTTGAACATCATATCTCTCATTTTAAGAATTTGAGTTCATTACAGCAACTTAAATATCCTCTAGCATATTGATCAAGGTTTTTGATCGAGCTTCACCGAT
This sequence comes from Erythroxylum longipes, assembly GCA_027563885.1. NCBI lineage: Eukaryota > Viridiplantae > Streptophyta > Magnoliopsida > Malpighiales > Erythroxylaceae > Erythroxylum > Erythroxylum longipes. Next base: position 6,295,826 of record JAOQMS010000006.1, on the reverse strand, counting down.
AAATCCATTTAAATGTCTTTGATATATCTTTATAAACAATTTCACACTTTGGCCTCATAATAATAAATTCTTTCATAAAAGTATCAGGATTCCTTGCTTTGAAATCATCGCAAACCTTTTTTTAATACATTTTTTAACTACTACAGCATTATCAAATTACACTTCCATTATACAATTAACTGCTTGTCAAAATAAACTCCTATATATGTAGCCTTTATGCAATTTAGACCAATTGGTATAAACATAGTAGCCACATTTTCTGTGTTTAGATTTTGGGAAAAGATTCTTTCATGCATCTATTAAACCCTTAACCAAAAAAAAAGAGGAACAAACAAAACATTATAATGTAAGTATAATAATTCAAAGCATATTCAACAATAAATAGTATAAATATTAGAATGTTCAGCTTTTGTTCATCGCTTATAAATGTCTATGAATTCCCAATAACATTTAAATTATCAACAATAAGATGTAAAAATCAATGCCAAGATTGATAATTCTCTCCCTCATCCACAACCGAACATATAGCGTACATCTGATTTTTTCCACCATGCCTAACTCTAGCTAATGAAATATCTCTAAGAAATGTCTTTAAAAAACATCCACCTAGCCCTATTATTTTTCTATAACCCCTATGGAAACCATACTTCAATGCATTAAATCCAACTTAAAACCTCTTAAACATTGGTTTTTTAGGCCTTTCATCAAGTTCATTATGGATAATGAATTAGCCTTCTTCATTGGCCCACCATAATTCTTGTCCACAAAATCAAAATTTTGCATAATGTCTTTCTATAAATCCTCATAGCATCATAATAGCTTCCTAATTAGTCATATAAAATTAAGATTTAGTCACTTGCAATAAATACTTCATTTAAAGATGATCTATCATCTCACTAATTGGTCAATTCAAGTTCCTCTTAAACTTATGTAAGATTTCATTTGTTATCCTTTTCTTACCAGCTTGTTTGTTTCTTTACACTTCCTTTCAATTATGCTTATTTTCTAATATCTTCATTGCAAATGTTTTTTTAATTTTGCATAAACCTTAAAAGGATAGTGTGGGTCATAAATAACTTCCATTCACATATCAACTCGTCATTGAAACATTATATTTATTTGTAATTGCATAATTTCTGATTGCATCCTTAAATTGAAACTCATCCTTATACTTCATACCAACTTCAAACTAAAAATATTTCTTGTCCACTTTCGGATTAAAATAATATATTTCTTCCTTGTGTTAAAGGTCTCAAACCCACCATCATCACTATATATTGGTGATTGAACTCTAGCAGCACTATCATTATATTTATTACACAAACCTTGTGAACTCCCTACTTCTCTTTATGAATTATTTGAATAATTTCACTCTTCATTACTACATTTTCCACTACTTTTAGTCCAGTCCACAACATCATCACATTTAAACACATTACCTACCCTCTTCTCATATTTATTTTTTATTTTTTGCAATAACATATTCTTTATCATCAGTTACATAAATTTCATCATCACCAATATCATTTTCAGATTCATTCATCTCTATAACAAAAAAATCTCCATCATCTTATTCCACCTGAACTTGAATAGCCCCTCTTCATTGCCAATATTAGAATCAATTTCTTCACCATTAATTGTAGGATTGTTATTACCATGCTCATAATATAAGTTTCAACAATGTAGTTGTTCAATTCTTCCATATCTTGAAGCACCAACAACATATCCTTATAATAGTGTAAGCTTAACTATTTTAAACATCTAATTGACTCTTTTGGACATTTTTAAAGTATAGTTACAACTTTATATCCTTTATCTTCTGATACTCCTTTTAGTAAAACATACTAGGTTCAGCAATACAAACATCCTTCTTCCCTTTGATCTTACCCCTAATATATTTGTTATTGTCATTTTTTTAATAAACCTAAAATTTATCAACATCTGCATTAAAAATAATTATTAATATTAATTTCTAACAACATATATTTAAAGTGTAATAAATCAAAACTGCAAACATCTTAGGAAACCAAAACCATAACATGCTCTTTTTAAGGATTTCGTTCCTACAAATTATTTATATAACAAGTAGTCAACATGTGAAGCTAAAAGAAAAAGAAATTGAAACATGAACGTTAAAGAACAAAGACAATCACCTACTCAGCTCATCACTTAGTTGATACCAAGAATGTTTACAAAATTAATATAACATACTAATAGGGATCAGAGCTGGAAATAATATGGCAATTAATCACTTTGTATGCAATTTTTAACATCAACCAAAATTTTTGACTAAATTGTCTTTCTCTTATTGTCCTTTCTGGACATAAGTATGAGATTCCCCTTTTGACTAGTTTACTTTAAAACCTAGAGAAATAATATGTAACAATTTTTAGTTTGTTTTTTAGGTGCTATATGAAAACCTTTTACCATAAAACAAAAGAGAAAAACTTCGATCATATTTCACCCATCTCTTACATGTTTTAGTTTTCAAATTATTTATTATAGAGATAAGAAGCAATTTTTGTCATTGATGTTGGTGTCAAGAAAAACTTGACATCCTTAAACCATTCATCCATATTATCAATATCATCATATTTGGGCCCTTAAACCATTGAAATTACATCATTATCTTGCTACTACCGTGATAGGATAGTACAAATCAAAAGGTGAGAAAGAGAAGGTACAATAGATTTGTTAAAAATAAACAATATCAGTGTGCACTAGAATGTATATACGTATTTTTATTTTAATTAAACTTGATTGAATGAGGTATTGAGATTTGTATGAAAAACAATTAGGAGTATGATATGTAGTTGGTTTAAGATCCTAAACCTACTTAATTCTCATTAATGTTTTCTAAATTTTTGATTACTTATAACCAAAACTCTGTAGGCTATGGGTGTATTTGATCTCTAACATTTAAATATCTTTATTACATCATGAAACTTACATATTAGATATAAGCCTTATACCTTACCTCACTATGAACCAACCAAAAGTATATTGCATATAAGGAAAAACAACATAAAGATGTAGTGATTTCAGAATGCTCCACCTCTACCTCTACTATGGAGACTTCTATATTAAGGACGCTAAATAAGTTATTGGAATATTGAGTAGAAGGTGTGTGGGCTATAGAAAGGAGAGTTCTCTAATTATGGAAGGTCAGGTTTCTTATTCGGATCAAGATTTTAAACGCAAGTGCCAAGTCTTTGGAATGGTAGCTCTTAATAATACCTAATTCAATTCCCACCATACCAATGGACGTTAAGGATGGTTTGAAATTTGGATTATCAATGGCCTAAGAAAATACCACGAGCAGTTAAGAGAATGAGCTTCAAAAGAGGGGTTAGATGAACTCAACTTCAAAACTTCTTTCCATTGATTATTTAAAAAAAGAACTAGAGTTATTTGAAATAGAATAGAAGAACAAGAAGATTTGCATAAGATCAAACAATCCAATTCAACAACGCTAAAACCAAAAGTGTTTATTTCTCAAATAGGTAATTTGGGGTTTAAAGAACTCACCTCCAAAACTTACAAGATAAAAATATTGGGCAATCTCAATCGCAATTAGGAGAGTTTCTTAAACATGTTGAGTAATTGCAAAAGAGTAATAGTATGAGGATAAAAGAACCATCAAGAACAAGAGAGGATTCTTATCAAAGGGAAGTAGGAGAGGACTACCATTAAAAGGAAGTACCAGAGGACTGCCATCAAAACACTTTAGGTTTTGTGTTTAAATTTTAATTAAACATTAAATAATTAATTAAAAAAGAGACACATATCAACTACGTAATATATCTAAAAATCTGATGTGGTTAGCCACGTTAATAAAAAACTTAGCGTTGGACAATTTTCGTAACAAATTAAAAGATTGAGTATTGTAACATCATTTTTTAAATTTAGATTAGCATTATAAAATTGAGTAAAATTTGAAATTGTTTATAATTAACCATTTAATTTATCAAATTTCAAGTTATAATTGTAAAAACCCACATAAGAGTTATGGTGAGTTTACAGTTTCATTTAATTGATAATTTGGAGGTTTAATCGTGTTTATGAGCACAGTCTAATGTAATTATTAACATATATTTATTATTGTGCATTTGGAGTGTTTTAAAATGTTGAAATGACACTAATGATTACCTTTGATAGTTCGGTTGCATTCATGGCATTGGTGTCTTATGTGTGCAATTGACGTGTTATGATGATTGTTTTACTTTGTTTAATGTGCACTGAGGCATTATGAGTGCATTGGTTATGTCTATATGATTTGTCCGATGAGAAATATTATAATGTCTGTATGATTTGTCCGATGAGAAAATTTTGACAAAATAGTGTGTAACATTTGTATGCTTCACTTTATCTTAATTTTTTCTTTTGAAATATATGCATGATATGTTAACTTTTTTGACACATCTCTTGGAGATAGTTGTAGTATCATTGAGGCACTGTAATAAGATTTCTTGATTTAATTTTATTCAGTTCCTATTATTTTTTTCTATTTGGCATTCATTATCATGTAACATGTATAGTTCTGGTGAGGAACTCGTGGAAGGGATATTACAAGTAACACGATCATCTTTCCTTGTTAGATAGAGAGAACTTGAATAAATGAGATTCGAGGTTTTGATATATTCATTGCTTATGAGTTGACTGATTATTTTAAATGTTAAATATTGTGTTAATATTGGTGAATAATTATACTTATTTATTAGTTGTTCCTTTTTAAATTTTTTATGAGTTTAACAAACTGATTAATCTTAGTCTAGTGATAGTACAGAACGGTTGTCATGAGCTTAATAAGATTGGTCTAGGCTTAATTTGTGATAATAATAGAAACAATATGCTTTTATATAAATTACTCTTAATTGTTGATACCAGATGTGCGATTTTAAGAACTTCAATACACCCGTTATGTCTCAGAATGGACATCTGGTGTGTGAAGTTTGAAGAAAAGAACATCCATCGTGCCTACATGATTGGACATCCATAGCAAAAGTCCAATATCGAACTAAAACTAGCTTTGCTACCATATTGAATTCCCCTTAATCTTTACGTTGGAAGAGTGACTCATATAAAAGATAAGTACTATATCTTAAATCAAAATCATAGGTGATTGAATATTGGATCAACTTTTACATATAAACTTTTCTTAATTGTTATTTATAATTAATATGGGAACTATATATACACTTAACAACCACATATAATAATCCTTTAAAAAAATTAATCAATTTTCTTGTAGTCCTACTTTACGAAATAATGGATCATTGTCTTTAAACTTGGTAATATAGAACGTTTTTCAATAAATATTTTATATTTTATTTAAATTAAACGTTTTTCAATAAATATTTTATATTTTATTTAAATTAATATAATTAACTAATATAATATATACTTAATAATTTAGGTCATCCTTTAATTTTTATAACGTACATTTATTGAAATAATAGTTTCTCTCAGTATAATGTATCATATAAGTATGTTTTTATAATAAGAGTTAATTTTATAATTTTTTGAACGATGACACATTATGATTCATACAAAATTAATTATTTTTAAATTTTATATAAATAAATACTTACATTTTGAATATTGTATAATTGAATATAAAAATAAGATTTAAATGTATTATGATTAATCATAATATTGATTATTTTGATATGAGAATTAATAGAAATAAATTCACACATTTAAATATTATAAATATATTTGTGTATATAATAAACATACACGTAATGAGACATTATAAATTGTGAAGATGGTTTTCATATTTTTAAAATAAAGTTAAATTAATACCGTACCTCCTTAGTTAAATACAATATTGATAAAGGAAATATATATTATAAAGCTATATTTAACTTATACAAATCTCAAAATGGGTAGAGTGTATTAAGAACTAAAATATTTTAAAAATTAAATTTACTTTCATGTATAAACATATGCACATATTTATGTATTAATTTTATATAATAGTTTAGTTATATATTTTAGATTACTAAACATAATTAACATAACAAATCTCATCTCAACAGTCAGGTGATCGGAGTTCAATGACATAGCATCTTGTAAAATAATGGTGACTCAAATGCAATACCTCCGATGTTGAGATCTTAGGTCTCTGCAAACCACTTGGACTGTAGCTAAGAGTCTCTATTTTAAGATTAGATTGATACGCAATGTGACATAAAGAGAAGTATGAGATTTAAAATGATAAAGTTTTTAAGCTAAAGTTGAGGATGCCAACAAATTCGTGGTCCCTTTTGAATACGATGGGAAGGGGAAAATCCCAAAGAAAATAATCGAGTTGTCTATGTTTTGGCAATGGAAGGTTGAGGTGGGCAGGGTTGGGGTTGGAGGCAAAGTTGTGACCTCAAAAACATGTTAGCAGTCACAGTCCTATTGAGGCACGTACCTGACTCAGGACCCCATCTGTAGTTTGTCCATTTCTCAACTGAGCCATAAGATGTTAGTGATAAGATACTCCTCTCTTAACTTTGTTCTATTTCACTTTCATGAAAACGAAATTCATGCGCTGCTTCAAGCCTTGTGATCCACACTTAATGCGTTTTTTGTCACTTCTATGCACGCTAGCTGCTGCTTATCTATATCTCTAGTTACCAAGTTCCAACAGTATTGTCTATCTTAACTTGGGCTCGCCTAATATGTGTCCCTTACAACCGATAATATTCCAGGCTACACGATTAACATCTGTCCATGCTTCTTTTACAGATCAAACAAACCGCCCCATTCTAATAATTTGAGTGCATGTTGGTGGTGTGACATAATAATATCTGCGTGCAATATGTGAACTGATGGTGTAGTACTGGAACCGCCATTGTGGTTGCAGTCGCTCCCTCCGGCAACGGGTAGGGAGAGTGAGTGATGTTAATTTCAGTTCTGCGCTTGTCAAGGAGCCATAGACAAATGGTATGCCATGATTGTGAGAAAACATGAGGGTCCAATGTTTAGAGTGTTGAATTTCCTGAGAGAAGAATCGTAAGTCAAAATTGTTGGGTTGCCATTATAAGTGCCATTGCTCTAGACAATGGAGTCATCAGGGGTTGGCTTGGCTCACTTTTAGCTTTTGTAAGAGTCAACATGAGAGGTGGCGGTAGCTTAGCTAGCTAGTCGGTACTTAGCAGGAGAAGAAACAAGCAACACGTGGCTGACCGTAAAAGCATTTTTGTCCACCTACGCATGTTCTTTATACAAGATTAGGCGCACGTTCAAGAACACAAACTTTCTTAGTTTGCTATCCAAACTACATAATTACAATTTTGGGAATAGACCCGCAATAATAGATTCGCTACCCTTCCTAGTTCTCACATACGCTCAGTTAAAAAGGTCACCCTCTCGACTTTGTCACCATTACACGAGTCCAGCAATATTACACCAAATCCTTTGGAGTTATAAGCGGAAAACATCTGGATTTGATATGAGCATTGTTCCCAACACATTGCGAATGATCTATATAGGTAATGAATACCTCAATAATGTAAGTTGGGTTCATGCATCTTTTCCATTTCAAACTCTTATGATTAGACTATATGCATGAGAAAGACAAGAGCAAAGAAAAGGTAAAACATATCACTTGATTTACGAAGCATCCTATGTTTTATCGCACAAGATTTTTGTAACGAGTCTCCACGGTCAGTTGATTTTTTTTAAAACCTTATCTAAATCTAACTCATTTTACAAACTAATTTTGATGATCAATGTTCTTATTTGTCTTTGTCCACAAAACTTTTTCTTAGTCTATTGACTTCAACCCACTTGACATACTTTCAAGTACAATCTATTCTTCATGGCTGAGTCAATTTTGAACGAAGCTTTTGAATTTCTCATCCACATACTAATACAGGCATTAGAAGAATATGTAAGCTCAAAGTCTAGGTTGGAGGCTGTCATTTTCTGGCAATTTTTGGAAATGCGTGAACGTTAGGCACCAAGTTGCTATCCATCTACAGAAACATTTCTATTCCGAGAGTGGAGTTAAACCAAATAATCAACATCTTGTCTACGGAACTATAGTATACTATTACCTGTTCTCCATAACTGATACCATTTTTTTTTCTTTTACAATGCTTTTAGTTCTAGATACAATAATCCGGAATCTTGTCTTCTAGCTATTCGAATGGGAACATTGAGCTACAATTATTTTGCGATAGCTTCGAATATGTACAGTTCAATTATAGTTTGATATAAGAATGATAAAGTCAGGGACATATATTCGGACAATGATCACTTCTTTGACCATAATGGTAACCAACTATTACCATCAACTTTCCCCCATTCGTTGTGCTTTCTTTTAACATGTATCGTGTACCTCTCACTTACTGACTTGAAGTTTATTGACCAAAGTAATGGACTGCTTGGCTTGTTGGACGAAAATTGTCTGAAAACAGAAGCTGCAGTCTGCAGACACTGCATGAATGAAGCGACGAAGTCATCTTGATTCGGACACAGATTTATTGAAGACGAAGTCCTCGTTAATTTATTGTTTAAATTTATACACGTTATTTTCACTTATATTTCAATTTTAGATTTTGTCAAGTAAATTTCTATTATTAATATTTAAAAAAATCTAAAGTAAAATTAAATTAAAAATTTTGGTAATTGAAGGACTAAAATAAAAATACTAGTAACTTAAAAGATTAGGATACTTTTATCCTAGTATTGAATATTCTCCTCCAAGCATGAGATTTCCTTTCCATCAATGCATTATACGGCTTTTCTTTTCTTTTACTTTTCCGCTTTTGTACATGGTGTGAACACTTTTGCTGATTATGTATTTAATATTTATTCAGTCCAAGTCTAAGATGAGTGGTGTCTAATATTCATTAAAGTATTTATGTTTAATGTGGCGGATACCATCTTCCTTAACATCAGCTTGATTATAGTTTTTGTCCGACAACATCATCCTAGTCCAAAAGATTGATGCTTTATGATAGAATAATGCATACTTTACTGACAAAAAGTTCCACTGGAGATAAGTATTACATACAGGTCAAGTATGTAACAGCCACAAACGTTTTAGCTGCCAATGCCTTTTCTCTAACTTACTGAAATCTGAACAGAAACAAACAAACAATTAATGTAAATGATTTAGTAATCTCTTGGATGTAAAACATTACCCCACAACCTCAGACAAGTACTGGTCTATCAAATATGGTATCAAATTACTCACTCATTTCCCTAGGGATTGTTGTTTCCCCAGGACAACCATTACAACAGTTTCTGAGCATGACGTGACACAAGAATGTAAAGAGATAACAACCTAAGTTGTCAAGTCATTAAAACGTGTTGACGATAATGTTAATGTTTTGTTGTGATTTGTGAACCCTCTAAAACCATCATACATAATTGAGGGTGATAGAGAATGGACAAAATTGTTAAATGAACAGCCTGATCAATTTCACTTTGCTTTAACACTTTCAATCGTGGCATTGAGAGAATTCAACTGGAATCGTCAAAGCCCCAAAAGCCAAAATTACGTGTTGTTCTCGAAGTCTGGAAGGAACACATAAAAAAAGTACCCATCCATATCCGAAATGACAAAAAGGAAAACAAAAAGAAAAAGAAGAACCGACGTCAACAACAGGATTGAACCATAGAGACCACAGACCGATCCCTGTTGTGGCACAGTCAACAGATTTCTAGTCAAAATTCTCATAATATATGGAGAGAAAAATTGATGGTTAGTATACAAAAGTTTCCTTCTTGATGGTCCAAACCTAAGTACACATAAAAGAAGTGGGGACCGTCGCGTGGTGTTATAAGAAGACTACTGCGCCACCCATCACCACCATACCACACCATTATGGATGGTGTATAAGTTCGCTCTTGTTATTAATATTTCCACAGGCTCCTATATGCTCCTGGAATTCCCAAAAATACTAAATGGTTGTGTATGTTCGTTGGTTTCTTGTAGTATTTTGTTCATTAAAGCAGCTTTCTCTTTTCCTATATAGCCGAGGCATCCAGCTTCTACTGCTTTGACACTGCTGATTGACTTTGCGTCGCCTCCGCAATTATTGTGACTTAATCGAAACACCCCCTTAATTATTTTCGTATCTGTCCCTTTCTATAATATTTCGATACCCTCACTTTATTGCTACCATATATTTCTCCTGTGCTACATAAACAACACACATAGTGAAAGAGAATAGAGGGACAGTCTAAAGAAATGGCAGACAATAGCTTCTACGTAGAACATCAACCTGAAGGTTATGATAATGGTGGAATTCGCAAGAACCTAGATGATGATGGTCGAGCCAAAAGAACTGGTATGTTCTTTTTTCTCATACCTTCTCTCTTTTCTGAGTGAGTATATTAATTTTTGCTCTTGCATGTATATCGCGGTCTTCTTTTCAGTTTTATCTTCTTTTAACGGATTCTTCTTTGATTTTCTTTTCTATGCTATTTGTAAAGGGACATGGGTGACGGCAAGTTCCCATATTATCACCGCCGTGATAGGCTCTGGAGTGCTCTCTCTGGCATGGGCCATAGCTCAGTTGGGCTGGTTGGCTGGACCTATTATTATGATGTCCTTCTCGTTTATCACTCTTTTCACTTCGATTCTTCTCGCCGACTGTTACAGATCTCCTGATCCAGTCACCGGAAAGAGAAACTACACGTATATGGACGCCGTTAGAGCCAACTTAGGTTTGTGTGTCGTGTTCCATTATGTCAATACCTCGTACTGTCTGTTATATAGCAATCCTCCGCTGTAAAAACTTAGTTTTTCACTTAATGATTCTTCTCTTTCTCTCTACAATTTGTATCAGGAGGCAGGAAAGTTCAACTATGTGGACTGGCTCAGTACGCAAATCTGGTGGGAATCACTATTGGTTACACTATTACTGCTTCCATTAGTATGGTGTAAGTTCCAACACATTCATCAACTCTATCACCAAACTCGAAATCAGGATTATTTGTTGAAAATATATTTATATTTTTTTTTCCGTATGATAAGATAATTAAGAACAGGTTGTTCTAGTTGTATTCATTTCACAATTGAAGAGTACCCCGAACCGACGATAATAAAGATTTGTCACAGCATTATTGGGTTTATGAGGATCTGATTGGTGTACCTATTTATTCATCTATGTAGCTCTAACTAAAATACAAAATTATGTTCGGTTGTTAGGGCCGTGAAGAGATCAAATTGTTTCCACAAGCACGGGCATCATGTAAAGTGCCAGATATCGAACAATCCATACATGATAATCTTTGGTTGCATCCAAATCCTGCTAAGTCAAATACCGAATTTCCATAAGCTCTCGTGGCTCTCGATACTTGCAGCAGTCATGTCTTTTGCTTACTCTTCCATTGGCGTCGGACTTTCCATTGCAAAAGTAGCCAGTATGAACTTGGACCAGAAAATCTTTGATCTGCTGTCTTAATTAATAAATCGGTTAAAACTGTATGTGTTACTCTTGATTTGTGAAGGTGGGGCACGTGCAAGGACAACCTTGACAGGAGTGACAGTTGGAGTAGAGGTGTCAGCGGAACAGAAAGTTTGGAGGACATTCCAAGCTATTGGTGACATAGCCTTCGCGTATGCTTTCTCCACTGTGCTCATCGAGATCCAGGTAGTTAATTGGCTAACACTTCACTGTTGTTTTATACTTTAGTTGTTCGTTTATGGGTTGTACTGAAAATGCTTTCTCAGCTATCTCGTATTCGTGTCTATCATAATTCTCCATTATCATTACACTTGTGTAAATTAAGTTCCGAAAGGAAAATAGTATAAAACTGGAACATTCATGCAAGTGGGTTATTTTCAAGTAATGGCGACCTGATAGTGCGATCGATAGATGGAGCTCGAAATGCGTGCCATAGTAAATGTTGGCATGGGCTTACTACTGCTACCGTCTGCGAGATCGATTGCACTGTGGGAAACCAACCATGCTAACAGTTAGGTGTTAATCTTGAAAAGTTCACTGACAGGAGATGGAGAAATATAGAGATGTTACATACATACAGAAGAACTTCTAAGACGTGCAGAAGGATAAATTTCATAAAAGTAGCAATAGACAAACACATCTGGACCGACTCTATGACTTTTGGTGGGTTCCCATGCCAAAGGGAATTTGAAAGTTGCTAGTACCAAATTGATTTATTTCTCTAGAGTCTACTTTTGTGGAGGACCAAGTTGTTCTTGTGGTAATACTACAGTCGTGTTCTGATATGGTCCTTATGGGTCTGTCTGTAGAGAGATTCCCTATGGACCACTGCTTCCATGTTCTGGGCCATTTGATATGATGGCTCTTCTGGGAGTGATGTGCTGTCTTAAGCCCACCTTGTACATACTCTTACCTGTTTCCCTCGACCTCTGTTCAGTTTCATGCACAATTATTTCGAGTATTATCAGATTCGAATTCACAAGTAGCAATGATGTAACACAACTGTTCCGTCCCTGAACTGCAGGACACATTAAAGCAAAATCCCCCGGAGAACAAAGCAATGAAGAGGGCATCCTTTGCTGGGATCGCGACGACCACCACCTTCTATCTTCTGTGTGGTTGCATTGGTTATGCAGCATTTGGAAATGACGCTCCCGGCAACTTCCTTACTGGTTTTGGTTTCTACGAACCTTTCTGGCTTGTTGACTTTGCTAATATATGCATTGCCGTCCACCTCATTGGTGCCTATCAGGTGAGTCGAATGATAAAAAAAAAGGACATAAGCTTGTGCATGCAATCTGATTCTAACACCATTAATTTCCATTACAATACCAGGTTTTCGCTCAGCCAATCTTTAATTTCGTGGAGACAAAATGCCAGAAAAATTGGCCCGACAACAAGTTGATAACAAGTGAACATGCCATTAGCATCCCATGTTATGGCGTCTATTATCTAAACCTATTCAGATTGGTGTGGAGAACTGCATTTGTGGTGGTAACATCAGTTTTAGCAATGTTACTTCCATTCTTCAACAACTTCTTGGGTCTCCTTGGAGCCATTTCCTTCTGGCCCTTGTCGGTGCATTTCCCCATAGAAATGTACATTGCAAGGGCTAATATTCCTAAGTTCTCTTCCAGTTGGGTCTGGCTTAAAATACTGAGTTGGAGCTGTTTGACGGTCTCACTCGTCGCAGGAGCTGGATCAGTTGAAGGCCTCATTCACTCTCTCAGGACATATAAACCCTTTCAAGCCCAAGAGGAATAGTGCATTGCTCTGTAATAAACTTCTACCTTTATTCAAGCCGTGCAAAGTTTTTCAGTTTGAAAAGCTCCATTTGCTATAAGAAAATATATTATCTTTTTTATTTTCTAATTTCCCAATAATATGTTTCATAATTGAAAATAAATAAAATAACTTCTTAGCACTTATGCTATCCAATATGATATCTACAATTTCCTGAATTAAACATTGACGGTAATAATGTGATCATTTCTCATTTGAAAGTGTGTTACAAGATTTTGACTATGTAGAAAAATGCATTATTGCTAGAAACTCGAAGTGCCACTACTTACATTCCATGTGCTCTAGGTCAACTTTCTGCTGTATTATGTTCAAACTTAATAGTTTACTAAATCACAAAAAGAAAAAAAAAAGAATTGCAGAAGTTGAATCTACGTGACGAATAAACTGATTCTGAATATTTTGTTTATAACTTTAAAGGCAATCCTAGTTGCACATAAGTAATCAAAACTTATAGTGATTTATGCTGATCTAGTTTCCAAGTTCATTACCACATTCATTAGTATCAAAAGCTTTGTTGTGCCGAGAAATTACAATTTCAGAAACTCGATCTTTGTCCCCAATGAATAAGATATAAGCTTGTGTTTGGCACATATCCCTTCTCCTTGACATCCATGCAAGTTTCCTACTTTACTATACTGAGTTAAAACACAAACAGGCATAGGAAGAAAGTGAGAAATACAGAGAGATTGAAACGTTAAAGAACCTGTAAAGAACTGGGAGGATATAGATTTTGGCTCTTTCTATTTTATAATCTAGGACCGTATCTATGACATCTTGAATTATTAACGAATCTCCTCTGCCATTATGATCTACTACAGTCGCTATTTCCATTAAAAGAACTTCCAATACTCAATCTTCCTCCTCTGTTCTCTGGTAATCTCACATCATCCTAAATAATAATATCACGGCCAGATGATCCCAAACTACAAGAACTAATGAACAACGCTAGAATTAGAACTAGAACTAAAACTAAAACACACCTTCCTCTAAATATTCCTTTCTTGCTCATGATTTGAATGACCAAATAACTATATGTAAAGTTAGAGAAAGAAAGCGGTGTTCTTAAAGATATACAAAGTTGGTGTTGGCATCTTACATGCATCACTGTCGGCCCCACTTTAATAATTTTTTAAAAAAAAATTCACATCAACTAAAAAAAATGCTACTCATCAATTATTTCGTCTAGTTAGAAGCTGTTTTAGACATTTTGTAAACGCAAAATACGTTAGAGTTCATTTTCAATGCTCCATACGTTAAGGTCCAACTAAAATTTCAGTATGACCGTTGGAAGCTGAATTGTTGTTTTGGCCTTACCCTGTGCTCTAACTTGTGTTTACCTTATTAAATGATTTCATTCACTTGTTTCATAAATTTCATAAAAAATCTTATTGGTATTTATTATGAAACGATAGTCGCTAATTTAACATGAATATAAGTACTTCAACGCAACATAAATTGAAGCGATCCAAATAAGTAGATTAGAAACTATCCTAACTAAATTACACTGCAAGGATAGGCTACAATACATGAAACAAGGAACTCCAATAGAATAATACTTTGCCTGTTAAATATGCTCAAAATTTCAGTATTCCTCCACATTTAAAGAGGCCGGGTGTGTACAAATATACTTGATGAAATTTCAGTTGGACTCCTTTTCACTCATTACAAATGCTTGAATAAGACTTTGAGCTGCATGAGTCTGCTCAGGTGTTCCTGATATTACTATCACAGTTTCTGTTGCTCCCGACTTTGGCTCCGTAATTAATATTTTTGCTTCCGAGAACTGAAATATTATTTAGGAATTGTTAAAATCGCCTACAAAGGACTATAAATAATCATATCCTTTTGATCTGTAAAAAAACATACTGAAGTGATAGTGGTGTTGTAATAATGCAACAGGAGGTAAACCCCATGGCTTAGGCGCTACGCAAAGACATTGGCGCCACATACATTGGTGATATAAACAGGGAAGGTTTAAACATAAAAGGCACCAAATACGAATTTAGCACTGCTGATTAACAGTTTTAAGTCATTGAACCATGTTGTCGTGTGCTTATTTTTCAGGTAAAAAACATGAACCGATCATATGAAAGCAGGTTGCTGCCCTGCCTCATTCTTTTGCCTAGAATCTATTAGCAAACACTTGGGACTGTCAAAATAATGAGAATCAGAAAATTACCTGCCGAATTTGTTTCAAACATGCACCATCTTCTCCATAAATTACAGGAACAAGAGTGCGAGGAACAACAACTTCAACAGTTGTACTTGTAATAATAGCTTGATGGTTTACCCTACATACAGAATTATAATCATAACAAAGGGATACAAGGTGACACTAAAGACGAATGGTTAAAAATGATGGATGATAGTAAAATGACAACGTTGGAAAAGAAATGATATATCACATACCCCCCAAATCCTGAAATTCTTCTTTGAGTGGGCCCACCAAATTCTGGCAAAGGCATTGGGGAACCACTTTCAATAAGACCCTGCAAGACAGCACATGAAGATGAAGAAAGAAAGTGGTATTTGATTCAATTAGGAACTAATCTCTTCTTAAACAGTTCACCTAATATATGCCATTCTTAAACTAAGCTCATACCTGAGGACCCCAAGGCTTTCTTTCAGATACAGGTGGAGGCATGCCAGGTCTGTGAATACTATGCATGAAAGGAGGATGATCATTAAGGGAGTAGAATCCAGCACGTGGTGGTGGAACACCCATGCCATCAAAATTGTGAAACGAATGAAATGGAGGTGACAACTCTCTCCTCCCTAAATATGGAGGGAACGGAGGCCCCTGATCTACAAAGGGAGGATTTAGAGGATGATCAATAGAAGGAAATAGATCCCGGAAAAAGTGATGCCTCAGCCTGGTGGTTATCTGTAGAAGTGCCTCTTGAACTACTTCATACTCCCCATTTATCTGTCCAACAAACAAGAAATTATACAATCCAGAAGGTAACTGCATCTTATATGTTTTCTAAATCAAAATTCTGACGAGTTGTTATTCTTACTAAAAGCATCCTATTGACAAGTAAAACATAGTCTAAGCACATAACTCAAACTGGTAGATTAAAATCCCAAAGTTGTCAAACTAAAGAATTGAGAACCAAGAACTTTACCTGAACCACTTCTTCACCTTCTAAAGCACACTTTGGAATCTGATCCTTCCCTAATATTCGAATATAAGCCCCAGTCGATTTCCTCATCTCAGCAATTATAGAACCACCCTTTCCAAGGAGACAGCCTATTTGATTAGATGAAACAAGAAGTCTAGCTGTCACAGACTTCTCATTGCTATCAGGCATAGCTCTAAGTATCCTCGAGTGAACACGAAGAACTGCATCTTGTGAAGCTGATATCCTATCATCAGGGTGCTGCAGGAATTAACTGTTTCGTAAGCCCCACTCACATTTGTAATAGAAGACTAAAATAATTGTTTATTGCTTACAAGCAAGATGAGGGAGGGAAACCATACCGCAGGACCAGAAATAACAATAACACGGTCCTCAGAGTCAGGAACCCCTTCCATAACTTTAATCTCACAGCCCGTTTCTTGTTGAAAGGACTTTATTACTGCTCCTCCTTTCCCAATGATACCTCCTACCTTCTCAGCCAGACAAAGTACGCGAAAGGTTAGTATCTCAGGAGCAGGGATTCTGCCTGGTATACCACTTTCATGAAAATCTCGAGGACCAGTGGCATAAGAAGTCCCTCGAGCTGTGTAAGAATGGGGAGGTGGTGGGTACACTTCTGGGTGGGGAACAGGATGACCAAAAGAATGAGATGAAGACCCTATGTAATTGGCAGGTGGGTTCTCCAAAAGCTGCTGAGAAACTAATTGAAGAGCTTTCTTGATTACATCTATGTTCCCTGTAATCTGCAGCATAATATGAAATGTTATACCCTGTGATTCAGCCTTGCTGGAGCCTTAATCTACCAGGAAAATGTCATTGGCAAAGAATTATGAGCAGAAAGGAAGATCAAGGACACCATAATTGTATTTGCTACCACCAATAGCTGTATGTAGGTAAACTAAAACTATGCACTTCACTTATGCACAAACCCCCATATTTATGATCGTACACTTTATATGTTTTGACAACAATTCGGTCAATGTACCCCAAAACTAAAATGCAAAAGATTTTGATTGAAACCCATGATGGAGAAACAATATCCAAGTACCTGAACTAGCTCATCTGAAGGTGATGCACATAGAGGAAGTTTATCCCTGGGAAGAATACGAATTTGTGTGCCACTTTCAGCTGACATTTGCTTAATTACACTACCACCCTTTCCCAGAAGGCAGCCAACTTGATTGGAGAGCACTAGTAACCGTAAAACAAATGTAGACGGCCTTTTAGTTTCCTCATCTAGTCCATCAGTATCAGTCGATGCGTCAACCATTCGCTCAAAGACAAGTGACAAAGCCTTCTGCAGAGAATTAATTTCCCTTGGAGGCTTTGAGTCTTCACAAGAAGCTGTTTCTTTATCTTCGCCATCCTGTTTGCCATCATTTTTATCATCACTTTGTTCAGATACATTTGCATCAACATCATTATCATCCTTGCACTGTTCTGCAACAATTTCTGTTTGTTTATCAAACGTAATAGCAACAACTCTCTCGTCACACCCAGGGACGGTTTCCTCAACTCTGATCTTTGCTCCAGTTTCTTGACGAATTTGAGAAATAACAGTACCACCCTTCCCAATGATACTGCCAGATCTTGAAGCGGGACAAAGTAGACGGAAGACTATACTACGAGATTGGGTAGGGGAATTTATACCAGCTCTATTTTGTCGTTTCCCCTTCCCATTTGACTCTGTATGGTTCCGATCATGCGGTCTCTTAGTAGGAGTCAATGCAGAAGACATATTTCTTCAAAATCTGCTTAAAGAAATTTGTAGAACATTAAAACTTGAAAAATATTGACCTTACTCACATTCTTAGACTGGCCAAAGCCGTTCAAGACAAAGTATCGCAAGTATTGGAAACAGAAAAGAAAAAAGGAGCGCCAAAGATTCATAATATAAACAAAATATAACAATAATAATGCGTAACCCCGGAATCAAAACACTGAAGATAAGGCCATGCATTGGGGTATTAAAATTCCCAACAGTAACATTTTTAATTCTGAATCTGAACACCCTTTTGGCATTTTCATTGGTATTCATAGCTTAAATTGACTGAGAGGTAATCTTCTGCTCTCATCTATTAACAATGCTTTCTATTCCTCACATGGAACATAAACAAAATTTGCAACTTTAAAGTGAAAACTACGTTATTGTAGGCTGAACAAAAGTAAATGTCTAAAAACAACATTCACATTAGCTAAAAACTGAGAGTTTCCCATTTCCCGCGCCCTCCAAAAGAACATCAAAATTATGAAATGACGTGAGAGATAGAGATACAGAGGATCACCTCTGCAGTTACCAGAAGCAAAACAAAAGCACAGAGTAAATAACGAAGCATAATGATTCTCCTCCGTTGGTTTCCAGGCAACCAACTACTCAATAAAACTACAGATGAAAAATTGAGAAAATGATTAAAGAAACAATCTTGGGAAATTGCTATACAATCAACTTACGGGTATTCGTCGAATTGAAACGCGCCCGACACGAGTTGAAGAAAACAGCAACTATCAAGTGTTAGTAGAGCTAGGTTTTTATATATGTTGGCAATTGTAAAGCCAACAAAGAGAGAGGATTGAAAAGTATGCTTATGGGCGAGTTAACGTTAACGGAGAGCGGATTCTATTGGTGTAATAGTTGTAGTCTTGAGCCCATTCACGGCCCAAAAAACCTCTCAATGTTGTCCCCAAATACATTTCAAGCTAATGCAAATATAAGCTCCTAGCCTTCTCCTTAAAAATAAACAATACTTTGAGAGGGACTTAATATTCAATTAGAACCTTAGCTAGCCTGCAATGAACCTTTACAAGGAAACTCCACTTACCATTAAATAAATTAAAATTATTATATATTTCTAAGAAAGTATTGTTCATACTTACTTACTAAAAAATATATTTTTTAATTAATTGATATGAGGATTTGACAAGTTAATAAGGTTATATTATGAACTAATTTAAAAGAAAATGATGCACATTCAATCTTTACATATGGTTTAAGATTGTTTGGAAATTTTAAGTGGATCAATTTCGAGTTTACGGTTGATGGAGAATCAAGTAAGGCAAAACCAATGAAAGCAATTGAAGAAGAGGCGGAGTTGAGTTCAGTGAAAAAGTAAGGAGATGATGATGATGTGTTAAAATTACAGAGTTTGGTGAGTTTTCCTTATGTGAAAATAATATATGCATATTTGATTATATATATACACCCATATTTGATGTATTTTGCTTGATATTTTATAATTTTGTTGTATATTTGGTACTTAACTCACTTTAAGTACATTTATAGGTTATAATTGTCTTCATGGATCAAAAGGAGAAGAATTTGGATGAAAACATAAAATAAAATGAAGACTTGAAGCATAATAAAGATACATGGTTGTGTCTGTGTCCATGTAAGCCTCAGTGCCTGTATAAAATTGTGAATTCTGCGGTTTTTAAATATACACAGTCTTGTATCAGATTGTGTATATCTCAGAAACCCTAAAATTTACAATGGAAGGAGATGAGGCAATATAGGAGAGTCAAATTTTGCAGTAGATGCCAAATGTGAAGAATGTAGAGAAGGGACAATTTTGATCAACGAACATGGAGAACGTGAAGAATTTACCAAGAGATCTAATAGATTATAACATCAAACCTCAAACTTGTAAGAACATTCAATAGAAGAAAAAGGGAGATTCAGAATTATGATTCTTTCTATTTGTTTTTCTTCCTGTTTATCTTTGATTTCATTTTCTATTATATGTAACTAAACGTGTTTAGTTTCTATGTATGATGAGCCTAGTTTGGATAACAATATGTCTTGATTCTTTTATTTAATGCAATTATTTTGATTGATTTATTGTGATTCAATTATGAGTTTTACACATGTTCTAATATCTCCGAAATATTAGTACATGATTTGATGCCATATCATTTAGATTGAGAAATCCTTTGTTTGAATATATCTACCATACTTGAAAGGAGTTTATTGCAAACCTAAAGATAGATCGACATAAATCCTTTAGATTAAGGTCAATCCTAATAGTGGAATTCATAAATCGATAATGCAATCCTAAGAAATTTAACTAAGAGAATTTTGGTTAATCCAGCTAGAGATTAGTTGTTAGTAGTCTCGAGAGAGTTACTGACATAAGATAAAAATTTCCATGGTTTAATAATCAATAAAATAATTGCATGATAAAGAGTTAATTATTTAATGATTTTATGATAAAGAGTTAATTATTTAATGATTTTTAAAGGGATTCATCACCTAGACACTAATCTTTAATATTAAGTTTTTAAAGCAATTTTCTTTATTCTTTGTTCTTCGTTCATTATTGTTTCATATTTTAATTTATTTGTTTAAGTATTATTTTTAATTAAAAACCAAAAATCCAACTTGTAGGCTAAATAATAGGAAAAAGCTAATTCTTAGTACTTACCATCTTCGTTGGATCGACCTATACTTGCTTGTGCTAACTACAATTATGTCATGCATTTGCAATTAATTCAATATCGATATAATAAAAATTATCAACTAAGTTTTTAGCATCGTTGCCGAGGATGGCAATATTAGGAAAGCTTAGATTCTATTAATCTAATCATTATTTTGTATTTATCTTATTTTATTTTCTTATATCTTATTATATTATTGGCTTATTCATTTAACTATCTTTTGGACTTCTCTACTTTGACTTTGAGTTTGTAACTTATTGTTAGGTTATTGAGATTTAACGTCATAGCCACAACTCATAATGGATGGATGGAGCGGTCAGTACTCTTATGGGAGCTGTAATGAATCTTCGTAATATGTAACATCACTGTATTAGAAAAGGGTCGTTTCCTGACATGTTTACGAAAGCTTAATCGATGTTTAGGCCGCATTGCAACATTTGTAGGAGTAATTATTATAATCATAAATATCGGGGACCAACCTCTATGAGGGAGCAACCAATCATGTACAACCAACATCAAGGTGCATCATACGAAAATATATATAATTCAGAGTAGAGCAAACCTTATGCATATGGATGGAATGACTATGCTCCAACTGAATATGTATAACAAGGGCAGCAATACAAAAGTATTACAAACAAACTATTAGAATACGTTGCCAAGCGTATAGTATGTTGATGTGTATTCGAGAAGAGATTTTCCTCACCTGAATATGATACATTTCAAGAAGGAAAGGAGGTAAATTCTACTCTAAAAGATATGATAGCCAAACTTATTTAGGAATCAAACATGATGCATGAGAGAACAGAGGCTCGTATACATAATGGTGAATTGGGTTAATAAGTTATAGAAGATATTATCTGACGAACTATAGGGGAGTTTGCCCAATACTATTGAAACAGATCTTAAAGAACATAGAATAAAAATCATGCTTAGGAGTAGAAAAGAGTTTCCAAACAAAGAAGACGAAGAAGAAAAAGAAGAAGAAGAAGAAGAAGAAGAAGAAGAAGAAGAAGAAGAAGAAGAAGAAGAAGAAGAAGAAGAAGCAGAAGCCTCTGTCCAAGTAGAGGAAGTATCGAAGTGGCAAGAGATAATTGAACAAGAATAAGTGCCAGAAACCTTTGTCCAGGAAGAAGAAGAAGAGTGGATAAAGGTGGTTGAGGAAGAACTAGCAGAGGAACCAAATACAGAAACTACTGGTGAAGTATTGGTAGCTATCTTAAGTACGGAGAGTTCCCACTTTCTCTGTGATAAACTGCTTGCATCAACTGAAGATTCAGGGAGTTTTATTATTCCCTATTTATTAACAGTTTATCATTAAAAAGGACATTAATGCATGTGGTTGGATTTATTAATTTGATAAATTATGTTCTTTTGATTATCTTACAACATGTGGCTTGTTCACAGGCTACGAAACTCTTATGTGGAGAAACAGATGGAAGCAAGTTACTAATCATAAACCTAGGATGATGGTAAACATGCAAGGTACGTCAAGCTAATGACGTTAAACAAGTGCTACTTGGGAGGTAATCCAAGATTTATGATAGATTTTATTTTATGTTATTTTATTTTCACGTGTCTTAGTTAGTTTCATTATTTTTATTTTATTTCTATTTTTATCCCTTTGTTAAATTATATTTTTTCAAGGATGTACCTAGTAACAGATGAATTTCTCGTTGAAATCAGAATCTGAACATTTACTCAGGAAAGTAAAAAAAATCCCTCCACTTTTTCATTTTTATTTTTATTTTCTGATATTTTGTATATTAGGGACAATGTACCATTTTAAGTGTAGGGAAAGGATTAATGACTTTAATCACTTTTTTAGGTTTATTATAATCTTTGTTAGTAAATTTATGAACTAATACCTTGAATTAATTGAAATCTGTTCATAAATACTTGAAATCATTATTGAATATTAATTTGAATTAGTATGCAAAGGGATGATAGTTAAAATAAAATTGTTTTTATAATTCATATTTTTAATAGTCAATGAGATAGTTAAACAGAATGAAATTCCATATTATGTACACACATATATAACCAATTTTTTTATGAGCTTTTGACCCTACGAATAAAAATCTCAAGATTTTTAAAGAACTTTTTATTCTTTCATATGTGTGATCATGCATAGTTGAATGATCATATTTGTTAAATTAGAAGCATAATTAGAAACATTGAAATGATAAAGGCATTTAGATTCAACATTTATTCAAACCTATTTCTTTGATAATTACCTTACCCATAATGTATCTTTAGGAATAACAAATTTTAAGCCTTATCCTTTTTCATTGATTTAACCCCATTATTAACCTTTATCCTATTTTTCTTTGAAGCCTTTGTATCGTTTTAAACCCTAAAGGTTATTTACATCACTTAATTGTTTACAACTTGTAATTTTTGAAAGGTCTAATATTTATTTAACTATGATACATGATGAATGCTCGAAATTAGATTTAAAATTGATCATAAAGAAAGAAAAGAAGAAGTATATAGTGCCAATGTATTTATAATGAAAGGACCTATTTGTATTGAGAACAAGTTTCTTGTAACATTTCTTTTGTGAATTTCCTTCAAATCACCCTTTTTATTATTCCAATTATACCATACCTAATCTCGATTACAACCTTATAAAGGCCTTTTTATTTTTGTCTCTAGTTTATATATATATGGTGGAGATGTGATAATATTGCAAGCCTATGGTAAGAATTCTACTATGCATCGATTTAAGAGTTAGATACTTTTCACCTAAACGCTTGAGTGCATTGAATGCACTAAAACAGATAAGCTTATTGGTGACGAAACCACGTTGCTAAATATTAAAATATCGTAGTAAATATTAATTTGCAACAAAAAATAATGGTTGCTAAATTCCGGTAGCAAAACAATATTTACGACGTTTTCTTGAAATCGTGCAAAAAGGTTTTGGATATGCAATAATTTTGTCGGTAAAACATAAAAACAACGAGAACGAAGAACATCATACATAGGATTTTGTGACGTATATATTTCGTAGATAAAAGTTTTTACCTACTAAACCGTAGTCGTAGGTAATTATTTTTAGTGATGTTTTTTTTATAGCAAAATAGTTTTAGCTACTAATTGTTTGTTGTAGGTAAATGTTTTTAGAGACGTTCTTATAAACATAGGTAACAACATTTTGTGACGATTTTTTTTGTAGCTAATACTTTTTAGTGACGATCCTATTTTTGTAGCAGAATAATTTTAGCTACTAATTTATTGTTATAGGTAAATGTTTTTAGAGACTTTCTTGTAAACGTAGGTAATAAAATTTTGTGACGATTTTATTTTGGTAGCTAATATTTTTTAGTGACAAAAATTTTATTTTAAATTTAAATTTTATTATAATTTTTTAAAACAATTTTATTTTAATTTATTAAAATTTTTAAGATAGCTTGAAATATAAATTTGTTACATTTTATAATTAATGTTAGTGACATATTTTTAAATAGCAATAAATTGAAATAAAATAAACATTAAAAATGGAATGCATTTTATATAAAAAATAATTACAAGTCATATACAAACTAAGACTCCTCATCGTCGTTACTACTACTGACATAGTTTAAGCCTAGTAATTGTTTCACCATCTTTTTAAGCTTGTTCACTTCTTTTACATTACGATTTAATTTCTCTTTCATACATTGTAACTTAGTCTTTAGTGCCTGGTTCTTCTCTTGAAGCGTCGTAACATACGTTGGTCATGACGAAGATGCACTAACAGGCTTGGGGTCATACCCAAGACCTTTGATATAGCTCAATCTTGTACCAAGGACATTGTTGCAAATGTCATCGACATTGGGCTGATTCCTCTCAGACAATGATGTCTGCAATAACTCTTGCATCTTGTCCTACAATTTAAAGTACAAAATTGAGTTAAATAAAAAATTATTACTTAGTATTACATAGAAAAATAAATTATAATATCAATCTGTTTGTACTTACATAATTACTTTATGCCTCTTCGGGCGTCCATCCTTGACCTTCCTTGTAGTATGTTAGCTTGTAGAGTGTGATCCTATCACAATCTTATCCTTGGAATTGTGTTTGGCTTTATTATATGAATTTAAAAAACTAGAAGATAATAGAATTTATTATATTAAGAAATAGAATAATAAGTTGAAAACGTTACACTTACAAATTCCTGTCGAACGACAACAAATGATTTGGAGTCAGTGTTATGAGAAGTCTTTATTTTTACTCTATTCACCTTGGCTTTCTCACACATTTCCTAAAGTAAGAGAAGTAGTCATGAAATGTATAAACAAAATTAATGGAAGGAAATAATAAGAGAAAAAAACAAACCTAAATATGAAGAGACAAAAACAAACCTGAACCTTTATTGAGACCCAATAATCACACATTTCACTCCAATTTCCTAGAGTCACTTGTTTCGGAACATGTCTCCTTCCCTTTTCATCGGAAGGGAAAGACTGGTAATATTTATGAAGTCTAGATGATCCTTCACCCTTTATTTCAATAGTAAACTAACACAGCTTGAAATTTCAAGCTTGTTGATATCAATGATATTGAGCTTTATCTGTGAAGAACACGTATAAGTTGTTGTTTTTAAGTAAAATCGCAATACATATAATCAAATGAAGTGAAATATTACCGAAACTTTGTCCAAAACATTTTGGAACAAGTTGTCTTCCTTTAACTGTCTGACATGCTGAAGGTAAGATAATTCATTCCTCACAATAGCGCCCAACTCATTGGACAATTTTATAGACTGGATCTTATCCAGAGGGTGACATTGCATAGGGTCAATGGTCACAGACAACTTTCTGTTCATTGCAACATTCATCCGTTGCAACTCAACTCCTTTTGTGATACCTCTACCTCGTTTTCTAATGTTAGTATTGGAACCTGAAAACAAAAAAATCATAATAAGAAAATACACTAAAAATGTAATGAGTAATTTCAGCATTAATGTAAATATGTTTGGTTAACAATAACAGACCTGAAGTACATTATCATTGGATTCTTCATCACTAATATATTCAAGCAAAGTATCGTCATTGTCATTTAAGTCATCCTAAGTGTAGTATTCTTCTGTTTGTAAGATAAGATAGGCTTGTACTTCATCTAGTTGAACTATGTTAGGCTTGACATCTCTCCTATGGAATGATGATATATCTACATCTTCTACTGGAATGCCTTCGTTATTGAACTCCAATCCAATATCTTGATAGATTTCATCTGCATCCTCATCCAATCGACCGATATCCCTTTCACAAAAATCAAAGACCTTCCTTTTTTGAAACTTTTGAACAACCTTCCAATTGCTACCTAATATAGTATTGTTGACATAGAAAACTTGTTTGACTTGACTTGTAAGGACAAAAGGATCATTATCATACCATGTCTTACTAACATTTATGCTAGTAATATGCTCGTTCACTTTCATGTTAGTTAGATCAAACCATTTGCATTTAAGTAGAACAACCTTCTTATCTTTGATGTAGTGCAACTCCATTATTTCAGAGATGACATCGTAGAAGTTAATGATTTCGTCGTCATGACATCCTTCAACGACAACCCCACTATTTTGACTTCTAATTCGACTATCTCGATCTTGTATGTGAAATCTCACCCCATTAATAATTCAACCTATATTTCTTCCCACAAATATGAGGCCCATATGCCAAACTATATAATGTTATTGTTGCTTCTTGCACAGCTATATAATTGTATCATCTGTACGACAAATTGAAAATAAATAAGAGGATGAGAAATGTTCTCATATTTTCATAATGTGTAATCAATATGAAACTTACTTGATTTATAAACCATGATACAAACTTCTACCTATATCTTTCTTCAACATTAATAATCTCTTTGCTGCGAATTGTATTTGTGTGCTCTCTATGTAAAAAAGACAATGACAGTAAGATCTCAGAATGAATGAAGAAAATTGTAATATGATTGTTTGAATGAAAAGGAATATACGTATTCCATGTATGTATCGACTTTCTCGCAATTGTTCAAAATATACCAATGGGTAATTTTTAATTCGTCTTTAGTTAACTCCATATATTTACTCACACTAAGTGGCCTAACTTTTTGGGAGAAAATAAACAACCCACCATTGTCATGAAAATCAAAGTTACGTTCTGGTCTATTAAATCTTATCTCCACATCAGTTAAGTACATTGAACAAAAAGTCAAGCATTCATTTGCTATATAAGCCTCTGCAATAGACCCCTCTGGTTAAGCTCGAATTTGTCTGTGCCTCAGATCAACAAGTGATTATATACCACATCTTGACTTTGGAAGTCCATATTTAAGCAATCGATGCATGGACGACGAATACTACATTCATCACCCATTTGATCTTTTACAAATGCATGAAACTCTTAACTCCTTTTACGTATTCAGTTAACCATTTTTGATAACACATCCAACTCGTATCCATTTAGCTATACAATAAAAGAAGACAACTGAGTTATTATGTAACACCCCATTACCCTTAGGAGGTTAAAATAGTAAAAATGAGTAATTAATGAGAGCTTAGAAATGCATTTTTTATGCTCATGCATAAAATAGCATACACATACACTTGAATAATGAATTTTTCTGCACACGAAAATAATTGTACATGCATTCATGAATAATTCCAGGTATATTTGGACTGAGTTGTGATTTTTGAGAAAATTGTGAATTTGGAATTTATTTATATTGAAAATTTTATTGACTAGTGGAATTATTATATTTGTGAATTTTGGTG
>JAOQMS010000006.1:6230607-6258255 GCA_027563885.1 Erythroxylum longipes | reverse complement strand
ATACATGTGCATGATTGTATATTCATATGATTGAACAAATTAGTGATTGTGAACTATGTATGTATTGCTTAACTATAGACACGCAAGTTGATCGCCAACACTTAGACATTGCCGGATCATCAAGGCAATAACTTTTCTATAGCATACTGTGAGTTAACCTAGATGTGTAAACTCAATTATATATGCTTCTGTTTAATTGTATATGTAACATGGAATGTATGAACAATTGAATGATGAATGTCGGACTTAGATTCGAAGAATTTGATATATGACATGAGCACATTAATTGAAATGTACTGAAAGCATAATATGTGAATTAATGCATCTCATTACATTGAAATGCATGATTAGATAAATGAATTGTGACCAGAGTAGCCAATATGTGAAAAAGAGCTTTAAGCTTATGATTATGAACAGAGAGCCATAGGCTCAGAGAATAATGAGCCCAATATCCACAGCGGATACGGGACAGTAAATTGGGTTAAAAGGTGCTTGGTTACAACAAAGCAAAATAAGAAAGAAATCATATGTGCATTTGCACATACAATTATACATGTATCATATGAATGATTGTGACAATTTATTGAATTGTTATGAAATAGTGATACGCAATGTTGGTATACAGTACTTGTTGAAATATGACAAAATGTGATGTGGTATTTGATACTAGATTTTGTAATATACTTGTTGAATTGAGTTATGTAATTTATTTTGGTGTTCTGACTTGAGTGAACACATCAATAATGGTTTACTCACTAAGTTTGTAAACTCATCAAAATTGCAAATAGTGATTTTCAGGTTCAAAGAAGTTCTAGCTACTGAGGTTCTATAGTAGAAGTCTAGTACTTGCATTTTGGGGACAAGAATGGCTCAAAGGTCTGGTCAGCTAATATCTAAGGAGTATAGTTTAGAATGTTTTCAATTAGCATCCTATTTCATGTTGAACATTTTGTATGGAGTATTGAACTCTTAAATGTTATGCAATGTGTACACATGGATTATTAATTGTAATGATATAATGTAAGTTTGATGTTTGTGAATGAAATGGGAAGAATTGATCATTTGAAATGCTTGTGATATATGTGATGCCTTTTAGTTAATGTGACTTTTCTAACGTACCATTTCTGTAGAGTATATTCTCTACTATCCGTGACTATGTTCGCGCATATGCATTATGAGAGTGGTATGTTATAAAATAATCTCGATTTTAATTTCCATGGGAATAATCTTATGAAAGAGTTATAGAGTAAAACTTGGTTGCTTTTACAATTCTTTTAATAAGAAGGGTCAGTCATGTCATTGCCTAGTATGCTCCTTATAGATTTGTGCACTCTAATATGCAAACAATCACAACTTTTCAAGATTATTTAATCAGAGCACTCTTTGTTCACATGCATCTTTTAAATTAAAATTTAAAATTTTTGTTGCTCAATAAACTTTATGCTTGAGGTCGATAGGTAAACGACATGTCTTCTAAAAAACTTACCTATATGGAGTCATTTTAATAAGTATTTTATAAAGTATTTTATAAAATAGAAAATTATATTAATAGACAATATCTGTAATATATTAATAGACAATATCTATAAATATATCTTTCAAATTTTTATCTCTTATGGGCAACAAATTTCTCAGATACTTTCTTAAGCATATGCCACAAACATAGTCTATGTCTTACAGTAAGGAATATCAACTTAATGGCATGGCTAAAAGCCTAAATTGGGGCTTAATCTTTTTGAGTTTGATCAATTTGGAACATTAAATTTAATCCAGCTCATTTAAGGGCTATAATTTCACGATTATACTAAATTAAGGACTTTTTGTATATAAATTATGGCGTGTTTACATGCGCCGTTATATGCAGGTCATTTAGTATTTACATGACATGTTAATAGACCTAATTTAGAATCGAAAATGCCAGGTGGAATTTAAGAAAATTTTAATGAATTTCTTGAAATTCCGACTTAAACATTGAAAAACACTTCCCTCTTTTTCTTGAACAAATGTTTGTCTTAAGTAACCCTAAAATCATTGATGAATAAATGTTTCACCCTCTTTTTCTTCCTTTGGTTGTGCCTTCACTCTAATCTCTGGATGCACCATCGCTTGTGCCTTCTTAGTTGTGTGATTGTCAGATCTCTCTTTTGGAGTTCAAGGTGAATGGGCGGTAAGGTTTTTAGAGATCTGAAACATACATATGCTGTGATTGAAGACCGAAGTAGGTAATGAGAGTCATGCTCCCTTCTAATTTTTGTATATAAATTTATGATGTTTTAATATCCACTTTATTCCTTTGCCCTAACAATATTATATTTATGTAAATTATTTTATCTTCTTTAAATGAGTTTGATTATTGGGTTGAATAGCGTGTTGACGATAATGGTCCTTCATGAAAATTTCTATTATACATTTGGATATAGGATATGATTAGGTTTTCTCTTCCCCATGTAGTTGACATTGTACGTAGGATATGATTTGTGTCATTTAGTTTAGCTTCGTTGGTAGTTATCTATGTTTTGATATTGTCTATGCGGTGGATTCAAGATAAAGAATGACATTCATGGAAGAGATGGAAATTATTAGGAGCAAACAAATTCAGTTTTGTAGACATCATTTAGTTGTCAGTGGGTGCACAATCAACATTACAACATTGTCCTATAATACTTGAGAATGAGCTCAAGTAGTAGTTCTTCAAGGTAATGAGGTTGACTAGAGGATTCAATTTGGTTGCAATTTTGTGTTGGTTAAAATTTTTAAAATTTTCAACTTTGGCTATAGAGGGATGCATTCTAAGCTTGATATGAGGTCATACAAGCTGATTTCTTCAACTTACCCAGTTGAATAGGACTATGACGGAGAGGCTAAATATTATTACTGTAACTTGAAAGCACCTAGATGGACTTCATGGACTGATGAAAATCCATGAAGAAGGTTTTATGGCTGTCGACTCTTTACGGTAATTTTGGTATATTTTTTATGTTGTTTTAGCTAAATATGTTAATATATTTCATTAACTAAATGTTGCTTTTTCTTTGATGGTAGAGTGAAAATGTTTGGAGATTTCATGAATGGCATGATCAAAGATTTTGTCCAAGAGCAAGACAGATTATTTTAGAGCTGAAAAACAGAGAAAAGATGCTATATCGTCAAAATAATTTATTAAAGGCGGAAGTGACAGAGTTAAGAGAGAATGCAGTAGATCTTTTGTAAGCTGAAAGGATTGCAGAAAAGTTCAAGTTGAAGAATGAGTTAGTTGCGACGAGGAATAGTTATGAATCACAATCAACAAAGTATTGGAAATGGTTTGCTTGTTTAAGCTTATGTTTAGTATTGTTGCTAATGTTTGTTATTCTAAGTAATGAAGGCAAAAAATGCAATAGTTGCACCTTTAAATTCTTACCTGGAAATGGTTTGATGTACTAGAACAATGTATAAATTTTCTTCACCTAACTTGATGTTGGAAAGTGCAAAGTATTAAATGTTTTAACATCTCCTATATTACTAATTTGATGTTCTTGCGTAAACAAGTTAGATGTTTTATGTACTAGTCTAAACATGTTTGATGTACTAGGCACAAGATGTTTAATGTTCATAGCTTTTAAGTTGTTTTATAAGTTATCTGTATTTTACCTCCAATCTAATGATGTTCACAACTGTTAAGTTGTTTTATAAGTAATCAAATTATTTATGAGAAGACAAAGAAATGTACATAGACTTTAACACATGTTGTACCAGAATACAAGATATTGTTGTGTGCATTATATTCCAATCCATAGACTTTAAGCATTCCCTGAAAAATACAAAATATTGCAGACAGTTTTGACAATTCCAACTAAGCTTCCATCACCCTCAGTAACCCATTCATGATGTTCAACTAAAAGGAAAAAACGTACAAGAAATGAAAATGAAAATGAAATTGGAAGTCATCGCATTCATTGCTTAATAAAATTAATCCCAACAACATCCTTACAATTTATTGTTGTTCAGTTCACAAATATCACAACCCTTACACAGTTCACTAATAATTAAATGCACAGTTTACATTTTTTTCTTTCCTTTTAAAGATGCAGTTTGACTTTGTTGGCTTGGATTCACATGCATAGTAACAACTTCCTTCTCAAATGCTGATTTCTGCCCAAGGTTTAGTAGTCTCTGACTTCTCCTTCCAGGTTGTAGATAAAATGCAAATGTTTGTTAAGCTGTATGAATATATGTAAAGTAAGAATGCAAAAATTTTACACTTACATTTAGTATCTGCAACCCTGTGGTTTCATTTGTGTATACCCCCATCCCTTCCATCTATTTCTTGATCTTCCTATTTGCTTCTTGTTGAAGAGAAGAGTATGTGACAAGCCTTTTTCCTTTAATTTTTCCTTGAGAATTTGGACTATATCTATTAGCTGCCAACATCCTTAATCTGCTTCCATCATTTGTAACACCATAACCAGACCCTCTTCTCCCTTTGGTTTGGTTCTTCGCGGTGGCCTTTGAAGATGTACAAATATTTGTTGTTGTTTGTGAAGCACCTTCAAGTGTTGGGAGAACAACTGAGGCTGTTCCATTTGCACTCCCACTTACATGAGTCGTACTTGAGGTGTTGGCAATACCTGACGCAGTTGTGGCACCAGCAGATACAGACATAGTAGCAGAGGCAGATGCTTTTGCTTTTCTTTTTACCTTTCTTTCCCCTTTTATTATTGGATGCAGATTTAGAGGCACTTACTAGGTTGTCAGTGTTGGTTTAAACTGTGGATATGTTTTTGGGGGTTGACGGTGAGTTCGTTGTGTGTTGCTCCATATGGAAATCAGTTAATTGGTCTAGGTTCGGAATTTAAAATTGGGTTGGAACTTGTCATTCATAACAGTGATAATAGAATAAAAAAAACCTACAAGATTAACACTACTATGGAAAAGAAAAGAATCTTAGCTGTACCATAAAAGACAAAATAGCTTGGAAATTACCTCTTGACCCTTCCAAAGACAGCCTCTTTTATTGTGTCCTTCTGTATGGCTGTGGCTACATGTAATGATCATGCCCCTCCTAGACACGTGGTCAGCAATTTGCTTTTTGTTTACATTTGTATTCTTTCGAGGCTCATCAATGCCCTTTTTTCGTGCTATTTTGGGCCTACCAGGCCCTTATTTGAATTCTGGTGGCCTAATAGTGTCTTCATTACTAATAGGCCAGTCCTTCATACCAGACATCAGTTGAATTGCCTTCCCATATGTTTTTACATATTCAGTCTTCCATAACCAACTAGAAGTGTACTCTTCAATATTAACCCTACTGTCTCTAATAGCACATATGGCATGTGCACAAAGAATGCCAGAAAGGGTATATCTCCTACATAAACATATTTTGTTATGAAGCCTCACCACATATCTGTTCTATCCATGATCAATCTCATACCCTCCTTCTCCATTATGATGCATTGACCAATGTTGAGCAATCATGACACTCTTCTCAATTGCTTCCCATATTCTTGGCCCTAAATTACCCTTCCACTTGGTATCTTATTTCCTTTTTCTCACAATTCTTTTCATCGATTCTCTTATAACATGCTCAAATAACCCTAAAACTAACATTTTCCTTGCATCAACCAGAGTCTTATTGAAGGCCTCATATAAGTTATTGCTAACCAACTCAATCATAGAATCTTCCCTTTAGAAAGCCCGGCACCATTGTTGAACTGGTGCATAACTCTTAATATCTTCTAATGCCCTTTGATTCTTGGCTATGAGCTTATCCAAATTTTCTTCATATTCCCTTACTGTGAAGGATTTTGCATTTTTCCAAAAGTGCTCCTTCATCTCTTCCCCTTTATGTCCTTTTCTATGCCAATTGATATAAACATGTCTAGTACAAAACCTGTACTCAACATCTGGACACAAATCGACAATGGCTTTATCAAGTCTCCACAATGGAAAACATAACCATATCATAACAGTTACACTCTCAATAAAAGTAAAAATAAGATTGAGGTGAAACTTTTACCTTTTGTTGGTCAGTCATTATAGTCCAACCAATTTCGGAGCCCAAGTGAGGTAAATCTTCTTTCAGCCTTTCAATAAACCACTTCCATGTGACTGTAGACTCAACTTCAACCATAGCCCAAGCAATAGAAAACATTTGATTGTTTCCATCTCTTCCCACAGCACATAGAAGTTCAACCTTAGTTTTGGTTTTCAGCCAACATCCATCTAGGATAAGAAAATGCCTGCATCTATGCCTAAACCCATGTTTAATAGCTTCTAAGCATATGTACATTCTTTTAAAAATAGGTGTAGATGTTAGAATTGGGCGAGACATTGTCAATGTAACATTGCTTCCTGGGTTAGTCTGCCTAATCATTTCTGCATAAGACCAAAGCTTCCCAAACTCCTCTTCAATGTCGATTACAACAATGTCTACTATTTTTCTTTGCTCTTCTCACCATACTCATGGACACTTCAACACCTAAACAATCCTTAACGTAAAATTTTATATCATCATTCTTCATAAATAACTCCCTTGTAAGCTTATCCTTCAACAAGTCAGCTAAGATGCTGGTGTTCATCCTAAGATTTGTATATACCCTATTATAGTTATGATTGTTCTTGATTTTCCTAACTTGAAATGATTGCAACTTCCTATCAAATGCTCCATATATATATCAAAGGCAGTTCTTAGTCTGAAATTTACCTTGGACAAAGTTAGGCTTATTTTTGGTAAACATGACAGCCTTTTTTGTTTTAATGGACAACAAACTCACAGCACGCTTAAATTGCAAATGATTAAGAAAAATCATCTATAATTCAATGTAAGGCTCAGTTGTATTTTCATCATAAACAGGTTATTTCCTTTTCCTCCTAGGAGCATCATCTACTATATCATCTACACCACTAACAAGTTCTCTATATTCATCACTGTTATAATATTCAGACAAAACTACCTTATCTTCATCATTTGCATCACCTGCATCAGCTTCATGTGGTCAATTATCTTCATTTGGACCATTACCTTCATCTCCTTACTCTAAATCCTCTTCAACATCTTGACCTGGACCATTACCTTCATCTCCTTGCTCTAAATCATCTTCAACATCTTCATTCAGACCATTACTTTCATCTAGTGGCTCTAAATCCTTTTCATCCTCTTCAACCTCCATATTTGTATCAACTTCATTCTCCATATCTGCATCATTTTCATCCTCCACATTTGGCACATTGTCTAAATTACCTACATTACCTTTAACTAAATTATTAACATCCTCACAATTTTCTTCAACTACATTACCGTCATTAACCTCATTACAATCATATTCAATCACTTCAATAGGGGTATTCACACAATGTTCAATATAAATACCAATATCACCCATACTCATCATCTGACTAACCATATCTAACACACTAGCATCATCTTGTACAACTCTTAAACCGTTACATAGTTCAAAACCAGGCATAAGATAAAATATCTTCTTCACATTGTTATACCCACTTCTTTTACATACATCAACCATTTTAAAGTAGCTCAGTAAGTCAGGATCAAATTCAATTTCATCCACAAAACCATCCTCATACATAACATTATCACCCATATTAACAAAACATCCCGCATGGTGAAATCGCAGAGTTACTTCATCAAATGTCATTTTGCCAAACCGAAAAAACCAACTCCAAGAAAATGAAAACACTCAATCAAAACGTTGAAAGGAAACACTGAAGTGAAAGTTAAAACTTCAAGCCTAGCATAGCACATGATGCTTAACATATTCATAACAATTCCATCAACCAACTTACTAAGTTCTGATGGTTTATTATGGCTCAATGTTTAAATGCAATCCTTATTCAATTCAAGTGTTACATTAACTTTAAGTTAATAGTAATTATAGTCTTTCAGATTTAAGTTACTACTAGAATAACAAAATCAAAAATTTATGTTATCATCAAATGATAGTCAGAGAATTGCAAACAACAACATAAAAATAATACATCAGTTGCAATTAAACAAATACAAACTCATACGACAAATACTCCCACTAGTAAAGCAAAAAGGATGTAGGAGGGCAACAGAATTAAAGCATCGAATTAAGATTTTGCTGGTCTTTCCTACCAATCAGAGCACAATAGAAAACCAACTGGTTCTAGCAGCTACCCATTCTGCAATTGACCATCTTCGGTAGAAGATGAAAACTAATACCAGTTTACTTCTGCCCATCTCATTCATACTATCTTCCTTAGACTACGCTAACCTCGGACTTCTCTAACCTTATACTTCCTTTTACCACTCCAACCACTTCTCTAACCTTAGACCTTGTTCAATCAAATGTTTACTACTCTTAAGTCTAATGGCTAATACTTTAATTGTAGGACTTACCTTAGTTTCAAAAGATGATGCGTGAACCAAGCAAGCCAACCCCTTCAATGAAGAGTGCAGTGCGGATTGGAGGACGGTGAAGATTCATCAACCAACTAACACAACCCCTTCAATGAACGATAAAGCACGAATCTTGTGAGGGCAACCCTTAGTGAAGATGCGTGAACCAAGCAAGATTTCCCTTGCACGAAGACTCCAGCGAAATAGCCGACGGTGAAGATGCGTTAGAGAGGGGAGTGACAATGGGATTTAGGGTTTTCTATAAATTTTTCGTTTCTCTATTTTTACTTTATGAAATTTACAGAATTAACAAAAATTTACAAAATTTTAGGTTAAAACTTAAAACCTTTACTTTTTTATACGTGGCATTTTTTAAAGGGTAATGGTGTCACGTTCTTTAATATAATGACGCGTGTAAATACGTCCTAATTTCTCTCTAAAAAAGTATTTAATTAAGTAGATTTGTGAAATTATAACCCCTTAAATGAGCTGGTTTGAAGTTAATGTTCCAAATTGATCAAACTCCAAAAGATGAAGCCCTAATTTAGGCTTTTAGCCTAATAGCATTACCTGTACCCTTGCACTCATTTGTAATTATAATGTCAAGTGACTTGTCACGCATACACCTTAACCATGTACAAAAAATCCAACGTAAATTATCAATCATCTTATTTCCTAATAATGCACAACTAAGTAATATAAACTACTTGTGATTGATTACACCAACAAATGGAGCAAATACATTTGGTATTTGTTTACAAGATAAGTGGTATCAAATGTGATCACATTACCAAATTCAACATAAGCTGTTAACTGCTCAAATTTGTCTAAAAAATATTCCTCTACCGTCCCTGCTCTTCACAATCAATTTTGTAAACTATCTACTATCCTTTCCTTCATTCTAATAAACACTTATACAACAATTCCATGTCTCCTTCTTCCATCCTCACTCATCTCAAGATGTCTGTGTGATTAAGACAATCATTTGGTAAACATGTTATACTTTCATAAACACTTGCACTTGTAACAATTCCATACATTTATGTATAACATTATTTCACAATTGTTATTCCATTTTAATATTTGTTATGCAGCTAACCTTAATAACCAACAAATGTTATATTTTTAAACTCCTCACTCTCATCTTTCCTTCCTCCCCTTATAGCAATAGAAAACTCCTAATGCATTCCACACCTTTGGTACAAATCAATCATCTCAAAATTTTAAACTTAAGTTTCATCTCAAATATCACCTATGTTTCCATGTTCTCCTCCTGAATATGTGAGGTCATCACATTTAGAACACATTTCTCGTTCTCTATTTTATTACTTATCTCTACTACACCACTACATTATATACCATAACATTATTAAAAAATTACCATTGCATTGAACAAACCATATTATAAATAAAAACCACTACACTTACCAAAAATTACTTCACACCAATTAGAAAAATGTCAATTGTGATATTAGCTATTCCATATGCACACTAAAGGTTCTTTCTTGTTCTTTTTTGAATTCTTCTTCCTTCTTGACTAGCTAACTTTCACTCTAAACAAATAACTAAGGTGGAACTTATAACTAATAAATTAAAACAAAAGCACCAAAAAATCTACATCTCATATCTCATAACAACATTCTCACTTATAATTCTTATAAATGTGTATGCATCTCTGGATACTTTGAAGAGAAAAGTTATTACAATTAATGCAAATATTCAAATATTGAACTAACAGTTATAATAGCTTATTATGATATAAAACTAAAAGCTCACCTTAAGCCAACACAAAACTATAGGAGGAAAAGTCCAAATACCAATGACAAGTTGATTACTAAGCTTACTTGGTTAATGAAAAAAAATATAATTGGAGATAAAAGATGATAATGAAAAATGGGCAATGATTAAAAAGCTCAATCAGTTAATTTTTGAAAAAAAATGAACTAGTTTAATCATAAAAACATTAAACAATCTAACTTTTCGGTTTATTTTTAAAATTTTAATTTAATTTAATTTAATAATTTTAAAAAGGTTATTAATTTATTTATTATCATTCAATTTTTATTAATTAATAAGTTCTTATAAACTAAAATAAATCAATTAATTTTTATTTAACAATATTTTTTTAATCAAACTTCAAAATTTTCAATGAGTAAAGACAATATTTTTCAATTATATTTCAAATTATTTAATTTTGTTCAATCTTTAATCGTTTTTATGATAATTTAATACCGATTGAACCTTTTAAACCTTAAATTTCTTGTCTTACTGAATTAACTTTAGGTTTGGTTTTTAAAACATTGCAAATGAGACAATAATATTTTCCAAAATTATGCTATAGGTTGATTTAAGGTGACGATGCCAAACTTCAAAGAAATTATGAACAATAATAATGTAATGTGACAGGAAACTCATGACAAGACCTTCAAATTTTCATTATAAGAGATTGGTATATTTTTTATTCTTTAATCATATGTGTCTTTAATCATATTAACTATATTTTTTATTAAGTAATTCTAAAATAATAAAACAAATAATTAACTTTTTAATATTATTTCATCTTACATGATAAGTGATTGTCACTAAATATCATTAATTACCTGTAAGAAATTACTTTCCTAGCGACAAAAATAATCTAGTTTTCGAGGGTAAGCAAGTGTAACATACGTTCATAATAAACAATATAATGCACGTTTGTCTACAAGATGTCTTTGGTCGATGAACCATATCCGGCTTGTAAATGTTTGCTAGTGATACAATATCTGGAATATCTCCTGATAATTGGTTGGTTGTGATTCCTCATCGATTCCTTGGTGCTCGTGCTTGCCTCGGCATGATTTAAAACAATGATAAACGTATGTTTCACCTGTCGAGCATCCCAATGCATGTTTTAAATAAAAAGGAGGCGATAGGAAAGAGCAAGGACGCAACATGCATGGTGGACACACCTTTCAAGTATCATGATAAGGTGTAACACTTAACTCACCTTGAAATAGCTGGTCTACCTTGTTGGCAGATGTGGAGACAAAAATAGTGTCTAATCACATAAATCGGTTTTGTAAACGTGGAGAAACTTTTTCTTTTTCTTTTTCTTTTTTATTTTTACCTCATGCAAATCTCCAGCACTCATCACTTTTCTTCTTATACCTGTAACCTGTGGAATCAAAGTACGTAGTGGAATACCAGCAATGCACAACCCATTACATGTACGACGACAGAAAACAGCAATAATTTTTGCTAAAGCAGAAAAACCAAACATCTGTACAGTGATGTGAACTAGTCTGTACATTAATGGACTTGACCTTTACGTGAGTGTTTTCTATCTCATCAATTTCATAAGGCTCGTGACTTTGTTACTTTCCCTCATTTGAACCATATCAAATATTATCTTCCAGTATTCTGTTTGAATTATAAAAACATACGAATAAAATTTAATAAAATAAGATAGAAAGATTATAATATAGCAAGATATCTCATCCCCATTTAAGCAGTAGCCCTTATGACCTGAGAGCAGTCATGTGCACTAAAGATCAAATCATGATATAGCTTTCTTTACCCCCCACAAAAGTTGGAAAATTGTCCAAATCCAACTATCCAAGTCACTGACGCACTATTGGCCCAAAGTGTCTGCCACCATTGTAGTGAGACTCGATAGTACTACTCATCTATTCTACCCTACAGGAGAATGATGCACACCAACCCAAGGCACAACGATTTCATCGTGCTTTCTTCTCTTTTTTCTTTTCCCGTAGCATTTTGTAGAGCTCATTTAATATCAACACTTCATTTTTATGAGTATCAAAAAAATAAGCTTTTATTTAAAGAACAAAAGGAAATAAAATAAGCATCCTTTTGTTGCTTTTTATAAAGATGAACCTTGAACAAGTGCTCTGTTTGCCCATACCCAACCCCGCATCAAAGATACCATTCTTAGATATCTACTCCTCATTTTCCAACAAAAACTAGCACTTCTTTTGGTTAAATAGGAAGTTATTTCTGAACAAACAATAAGCATAACATGTGTTCAAACCTCCACTATTTAGAACAGACGAAGACGTATTCTTCTATATTATTTAATTTTCAACTTGAGATTATTAGAATCAAAGAGATAAAAATAATAATTGTAACTATAAGAGGTATCACCCACTAAAATATAAGAAAGTTGTGTAATGCTTCAACAGTTGGAGTTAAAAATGTCTCGACTTGATGACATTGGCTTTTATTTGTCTATATCAGTGTCACACCTAATTGACAGCCTATTCTCGTGCCTCTTTACAGCGATTTGTTTATTATATTGTTAGAAAGAAAGTGATTGTATTTACTGTATAGGAACCCAACCTGTTTATTTTTTTTCTTCTTA
This sequence comes from Erythroxylum longipes, assembly GCA_027563885.1. Lineage (NCBI taxonomy): Eukaryota > Viridiplantae > Streptophyta > Magnoliopsida > Malpighiales > Erythroxylaceae > Erythroxylum > Erythroxylum longipes. The sequence goes on along the minus strand of JAOQMS010000006.1, from coordinate 6,245,536 downwards.
ATTCTCTTTGCAGTTGTGAAGAATGAAGTGGACTTGCCAACCTCCAAGGAAGTAGTTCCAAAGAAAGTTGTCATCAAATATGTTAAAAATGTCCTTGACCTAAAAGCATAAGGAGAATATGGACGAAATGTCATCACAAACTTTAGTAAAAGGAGAAACAGAAGAAGAGGAAGCATTGGCTGGACTTGGAGACAAACTTCCATGAATTATAAAAACAAAGGTAATGTAGGGAATAGTATTGTACAATTGAAAGTGATGAGAAGAGGGACAAGCTATTGAAGATGTGAAAGATACAACGATGATTAATTACATGCCATTGAATCAAAGCACTTCTCCTCCATCCATCCTTATATCAAGTGTTTGTGTTTATTCTATAGATTCATACCTATATAACACAGTTAAATGCAACTCTAAAAGGAATTTTATTCCATTTTCTTATCTTTTAATTGCTCCTCAGGTTTTTAAGTTACTATAAACCTGGACAGATATTTGCTGTTCTGTCAAGCAAATCGTATCCAAAATATCGACTTGCGTGGATGCTAACCATGGACAGACTTGGTCCTGCCAGGTTAAATCATTGCAGTTTAGTGACTTTAGTCTAATGTACTTTGAAGTTGACGGACAGCTAAACAACTTTAAATTTTTTGGGAGTTCATCCCATAAAGATTGGAATAGGGATTGCAATATAAGAATCATTTAAGTTTCTGTTAAGCGATGCAGATTCAGTGAAGTTCTCAACTCTATTTAATTATTTGCTAACAATAGCGCCACTGAACTCATATTAATCGTTACATACTGTATTAAAAGAAATTAATATCTGATATTTTTATCGCAAAGCTTAAATAATATACAATCTTATCTTTAATTAATAAATAAATTATTATAAATATTTAACTAATGTAGTTCTAAATATTTACTATGATATTATAACTTAAAAAGTATAATTACTTGTCTTTTGTTGATATAAATAATTTAGAGCCAATATAGATGATTCCAGAATTTCAACACCCCATATTCTATAAATGCCCTTCTTTTTTTAATTTATAGAAGCAATGCTTATCCAATTGGAACGATATTATTTTGTTGTCAATATTTAATTAAACACTAATCGTTTGCAAATTGATGTGTAGTTTCATACCTTGTATTTGTTTTGTTGGCAGTTGGCTGCGCAGCAATCAAGCGTATGAATCCTCCGATTATTGATGACGTGTTAGTCTATTTCCACCGCCACGTGGATGTCCTACGTAACGTGCTATCTAAATATATTTTTCTCATTAAATAATAAATAACGAATAAGAATTAAAATGGCCAATCACCTTCACAACAACGCGCCTATATATACACGACGCGTCCACTATGTCTATCTCTCTACTTCTGCTCTTTGCAATCTCTCTGTATCTCCTCCCAGCACACACATTTCTTCCACTATCTCTCTCTCTCTACTTCTGGGCTTTGCAATCTCTTTGTATCTCCTCTGAGCACACATTTCTTTATCTCTATATCTATTCTTCGACCAACGCCTTAATTATCTTTCAACACATACACATCCCTACTGCTTGCATTCTTCGGTCTGATTGTTGGCCTTTGGAGATTTGTGGCCATGAGGCTGCAAGACGAAACTGTTGCGTTTAAGATGGAAGGCGTGGATGCAAAACCAGAAGACGATGTGGTGGAAGAAGTCCCGTCGTCGATCCAGAGAAATCTCGTCGTTGTCGGTTACGCTCTTACGTCTAAGAAAATCAAGAGCTTTTTGAAGCCGAAGCTCGAAGGTTTAGCTAGGTATTAACTGATGTTGCCGTCGTCGTTTTCTGTTGATATTTTTTTGTGGATTCTTCTTTTGATGTGTACTACCCGGGTAGAATGGAATATTCTTGGGATTTTTTTAGGTCGCTTTCTTTCGCTCAGTGGTGCAGAGGGTGATGTTTATGAAAATTAAATCTCTGATGGAAACTTCTCACTTAGGGTATATTTATCTCAGATAGTCTTACTTAACCATTTATTAATCCTGTATTGTGGGTGTAATATGGTAGATTGGCCTTTTTTACGTTATTGCTTTATGTTGCTTTTTCAGTGGTTTAATAGTTATGTTGGTGAGAATTTTTTTGTAGGTAGTTGACTTTTCTTGTGCAGTTCATTTCTCATATCTTGTTATTGTTATGGGCTGTGGGTGCAGGAATAAAGGGATATTATTTGTTGCGATTGATCAGAATAGGCCCCTTTCAGATCAAGGCCCTTTTGACATTGTGTTGCATAAGGTTCGGCTTCGGCTTTGTATTCAGATTCCCTTTTAGATTTTCTTTTACCGTATTCAACTCCTAACAGATTCACTGAGAATCAGTTATCTGTTCTTTTCCCCCCTCTCGTAATTTTTTTTTTAGTCATTCTGCTAAAAAGAGGAAAAGAGCATGGATCAATTGCTACACATGTATGTTTAGCTATTGCCTCCTGCATCTATACATGACAACTGACGCTTTTTAATTTCCAAATTTTTTATCTCTATTGCAGCTAACTGGAAGGGAGTGGCGGCAGATTCTTGAGGTGACTATTGCTATTTTTGCTACTCAAATCATTGTTGAACATGCATGATGTTGTGTTTGTTGCATCTCATACTTTCGGTGTGTCATCCGTCAAGGTAAAGGATTCAAAATGCATGGGTCTTATTCGTGTTTGATAAAAGGTGCATAATCCTTGCTCTTTCCTCCATCTTGAATCCTGACTGGATCGTTGAGGTGAAGGCCAGCATCTGTGGATTATTCTACTTCCATGACCATCTAGCTGGTTCCTTCAGGTTTCCTGAACATTGTCTGCAGAGAAACATTTCGACTATGATGGGCCCATGCATCATTAATTGATCTTTCATGGTTCAATTAGTTTGAAAACTAGGGGTGTTAGTTAGCAGTGGCTGTTTGCGAGACAGTGATAACTGCCCCTAAGTTTTCTACCTATAACGCTTTGTGGAATCTTTGATCTAGTACGGTATCGTGTAGCTTGGAATTCTGTTGTTTGAAATTGAAAATTCGATTTTTTGTTGGATGGATGTGTACTTCAAGTCAAAGCCAAGTGCCTACATGATTTCATAGTACACAAGTTATTCCACTCTTCTATACTTTGTGTATGTATTGATGATTACGTCCATTTGCAGTTGGAAGTCGAACTTCCATTGTTGTTGCTTCTTCTATATTGTTCCTTTTATAATTCCTATATTTAACTTGCAGACATCCAAACTAGAAATGGCAAATAAATAGTTGGAAATGATAGGCATGAACATTTGGGCCTAGATATCAAAGGAGTAACTTGATTATCCAGATCTTGAACTCTCTAGTGATATTGTTTGCTTGCTGTTGCTAATGATACACGCTTAGTTATCTTGTCTAATTGTCATTTGGCATTACAGTTCTTTCTATTTGTGCTGCCTGAGTTGAGATTCTGTATATACATCAGGTTCCTTTTTTGTTTTCCTTGCCTTTCCATTATGAAAATTGTTTTTTAGGTACTTGATACATCTGTTTGTTTTCCTGTAATTCTAGGATTACAGGAGGACTCATCCAGATGTCACTGTTCTTGATCCACCAGATGCCATACAACATTTGCACAATCGCCAATCAATGCTCCAGTGTGTTGCTGATATGAATTTGTCTGACTCTTATGGTAATTATTATGCTCCTGATGTTGAATTTTGATGTCAGTTTGTTATTATAGATTTCACGGTTTATTCATTGAAGGTGAATCTGCATTTATGATATTATATTGCAGGAAAAGTTGGTGTTCCTCGTCAATTGGTTATTAAGAAGGATGCGTCATCCATCCCTAATGCGGTCACCAAAGCTGGTTTGCTGCTACCACTGGGTATGATTATTGCACTTTTTTGTCTCGTACTATTACCCTTTATGTTTCAGTGTAGATTGAACATCACTATCTGGAAACTGGTTTTTAATAGACATATTAGGAGGGTTCTGTGTTCTTTGCAATTGGTCATAACATCTTTTATGCATACTAAGTTGCCCACTTGTTTCAGTTGCAAAGCCACTGGTTGCTGATGGAAGTGCAAAATCTCATGAATTATCTCTTGCTTTTGATCGACACTCTCTCCAAAAACTTGAACCTCCACTTGTTCTACAGGAGTTCGTTAACCATGGTATGAAGTTAATAATTTTACTTTCTCCTTCCATCTTCATGTGTACCGTAATTGTGATGTTAATTCATAAATGCTGTTACTTTTGAGATCTAGGAGGTGTTATGTTCAAGGTTTATATTGTTGGGGATGCTATAAAGGTTGTCAGACGGTTCTCTTTGCCTGATGTCTGCAAGCGGGAGCTTGCCAGCAACGCTGGTGTTTTACGTTTTCCAAGGGTTTCTTGTGCTGCAGCTTCTGCAGATGATGCTGATTTGGATCCTCGTGTTGCTGGTTAGTTGTCCCCTGAGTCTTTTATTGTTTAAGTTGTGCCTGTATAGTACAGCTCTCTTTGAACACAGCTTAGGTTACGTGGCATGAGATTACATTCTTCTTATAGATCTAGGGGTTCAAGTAGTCATCAACTGTTAGCTTGGGTACCATGGGGTATGTTGTGATCTCTTGAGTTCTTGCGGCCATACCCAGAGCTTAAGCAGTTTGTATGGTGCGACATGCATTTACTGCTATAAGCATATTCATAGATCCTTAAAGCACCAAAAGATACTTCTATTTCCAGCTTTGTTAATGCAATTGTTAGATAAGGTGGTGGCATAACTCTATCAAGGCTTTGGAATGTACGAGTCTTTCTAAGCTTCTCTTTTCATGCAGAGCTTCCCCCACGACCCTTGCTTGAGAAAGTGGCAAAGGAACTTCGTCGCCGACTGGTAGTTTTCCTTACATTGACTGTTGATCTGCTTGCAGTATATATTGCGAGGCCTTTGTTTCCTTAACGTCTTACTTATTGTCTGCCTCTTTGTAGGGCCTCCGGTTGTTCAACTTGGATATCATCCGTGAGCATGGGAAAGGAGATCAGTATTATGTCATTGATATCAACTACTTCCCAGGCAAGTGATGATGTATATGTTTTCGTCATTTGTTCTTCAAATTCAAGATGTCATTCTCTGTTTCTTAGCTCCTGTTCGAAGCCTTATAGGTGTTTGTTTTTCACGGTCTATGACTGATTTTGTTTTTCACGGTCTATTACTGATTTATTTAATTGACGCTATCTTATAACGTGCAGGTTACGGGAAAATGCCAGAATATGAGCATATATTTACAGATTTTCTGTTGAACCTGGTGCAGAGTCAATACAAGAAAAGATCCCTGTAGTTGATGTTGGAAGCATGTCGAATGCAAATAAAGAAAAGTACCATATCAGCAGCCTCATGATAACCTCAATGGGTATGTGAGTGATGATAGCTCGTTTGCTCGTTGTTTACGACGAAGTATTATAATTCCTACTTGTAGCTGGAGGTAGCCACTTGCAAAGTGCAAGGAGCAACCTCTCAGCTTCTGTAATTTACTTGCACGCTGGCAGGATACAGGTCTGCTAGTGAAAAATCTAACTTTCTTAAAACTCCTAAACATATTGGCGTTGGTTTGGTGCTCCGGGGGCAACGATGTTCCCTTGGCCACATTGACCTGTAGATTCTGCATAAGGTATTAAGGTTAGGAACCGTTGGTAGTCACGGAGTGCTCATCGTGCCTCGCATAGTTCTGCTGGATTTGCTCAGTTTTGCATTTTTTGTCTTGTTGGAAGGTGCCATTCATATCTCCCATGTCTGGCCTGTACAGATGTTTGTTGTTGGTCGTATCCACCTCCTAACTTGTATTGCGCAGCTGTAGAATAATACATCTTAGGTATTCCTGTACATTGAGCTGCCCGCCATTGTAGATTCTCTTTCTCTGCGATTAGAAATTGATGTTATAAGAACTAATGTGTTAATTTATCTGCTCGGTTCCAAGGTCTTTTTCTGCTGAAAGTGATGTGGCTACGTCTTCCAAGCATAGCAAGTGGTTTTATGAGCACGGGTGTTTCTTGAATGTTAACATGTTCTGATATGCATGCGGCAATTGACAGTTTAAATTATGCAGTTTGAGCAAGAAAAATGGAAAATGGAAATAACATTAGTCTTTTTTTTCCTTTCATCAGGAAAAGGGATTCGAAAAAAGAGACCAGTTAGGACTGGCGAGAAGGGACTAGAACTTTCAAGTCGTAGGATCAATGGTAGTTAAGCATCTGGTTAGTGGATATTGGGATTTTCCTAGTTAAGACGTGGTATTCCTCAGACTATCTTCCTTGTCAGCCAGTTCCGAGCCCTGCACTTAAATTTTGTTTGGAAGAATAAAATATTATCTTGTTTAAAACTAAAAATATTAGAGTGGTTTGCACTCATTGTGAAGTTTCCAGTTTCGACCATAATCTGAAAGCTCTTCAAATTATCAATGCTTTTCGGTGTTAGAAGATCGTATGGCTCAGAAGTACGAAACAACCCTGGTGAATAAATTATGTGGGATTGATATTTCCTTAATTCCATTTAGGACGAGCGAATTCTAGCTTTTGAAGTCCACGGGATTTACGTGTGCCTACAATATTGAACATTACAAACATTTTAATTCTCATATGGGGAAAGAGCTCGTAAAAAATCATTCTTTTAAACTTTGGATAAAAGATAACAATGAAATATATATATATAATGAACATAGACAACTAATGACAACAGTTTTCTCCAAACATATTTTCTTCATGATTAAGTGTTGGGCAAAATAAGCATAATCTTCATCAACCTACTTAAGCTTGGTTTGATCATTCTAAGTTTCTTTTTGTGTTTGTAGAATAATTCAACTTTGAGTGGCTTTATAAACTTCCATCATTGAAAGGGCCACAACATGTTGTTTCTTAGATGACGAAGACAATGCTCCTGAACTAATTTCCAGTTTTCTATGTCACCAACCCAATCACCGTATATACAGCTAGCTCCATATTATTACCATTTGAGTGGAAGATTCCATCATCTAATGTACCTTTGTTGTACTTAAGAATTGTTTTTAGAGCTTTCCAATAAGATGATCACGGTGCTTCCATGAATTTACTCACAATTCTAACTCTATAAATAATATCCAATCTTGTTGTCATTAAATACCTTCAACTTCAAATAAGTCTTCTAAAATTTGCCGCATCTACCAATTCTCCACTTCCTCTTTGTAAAGCTTCATTCTTTCTTCAAATGGAATCAATATCAGTTTGCATGCTTCCATCTTGAATTTATTTAAAATATCTTGAGCATATTTCTTTATAAAAATAAATATCTCTCGATTTGTTTGTTTTACTTTAATATTAAGAAAATAAGACATCAAACCTAAACCTATCATCTCAAACTGAGAAATCATAGTCTTCCTTAACTCTATTAGCAAATTAAGATTATTTCCAGTGAATTTAAGATAATCCATTGATAAGCAAACAATCATAATAACTCCATCCTTGTTGGTTTTCTCATATAAGGCATGCTCATAAGAACTTCTTTAGAAACGATTAGCCAAAAAATGAGTCAATACAAGTATATCATGGTTGTGGCACTTGTTTCAATCCTGACAGTGCCTTATTTAATCTATAAACTTTATCTTCATTCCCTTGTTTTACATAACCTAATGGTTATTCAATGTAAACTTCCTCTTTAAGGATTCCATTTGAGAAAGCTGACTTGACATCTGTTTTGAAAATTTTTAAAATTCTTTGAGCAATTATAGATATAATCATCTGAATAGTATCTAATCTAGCAACTAGAGCAATTACTTCTAAGTAATCAACTCAACGTTTTTGTTTGTATCCTTTTGCAACCAACTTTGCTTTATACCTTTCAACATCTTCATGAGGTTTGTATTTTGTTTTGTACACTTAATTGACTCCAATGCTTCTTTCCTATTGAAATATTTGTTAGCTCCTAGGTTTTGCTCTTCCCATTGGCATGAATTTCTTCATCAATAACTCGAATCCATCTATGATCTTTTGTTGTTTCTTCAAATGTTACTGAATCTCCATTTGCAAAGAAAGCATAATAAGCAACTTCTTCTTCATCAATATTATCTGGATTTGTATCCTTTTCGATTTTATAATCCTTCAAATAAGCTTGTATTTTGTAGCCTCATTATGGATATCTTTGTACTTCTGTACAATCTATAGGAGGATGAATCTAATTATTAGAGTGGATGTTCTTCATTTGTTAGTAGTTTATAATCTTGGCTATATATTACAGGCACTAATTATAAAATTTGTTGCTTCTTTAAACGATCCCAGATTCCATCTTCCTGAAATGTAACATCTATGCTAATAATTAATTGTTTAGTAATTAGATTGTATAACTGGCAGCCTTTTATTACATGACTATATCCTATAATGATTCACTTTTTTACTTTGCCATCTAATTTCTTTCTTAACTCATCAGGTACATGAGCATAAACTATACACCTGAATACCTTCAAGTGGCTTAGATCTATTTTTTCTCCACTTCAACCTTCTTCAAGAGTTTTATCACGAATGCTTTTAACTAGACACCAATTCAAGATATGAACATCACAAGTTACTGGCTCTGCCTAGAAAATCTTTGGAAATTGCTTGCTAAACAACATGCTCCTAATTATATCCATTATAGATATGTTCTTTCTCTCTATAGTTCCATTTTGCTGTGGAGTATATCTTATTGTTAGTTGATGTTTACTCCCATTCTTTCTTATAAAATCATCACACATAATATATTCAATCCTACAATCTGTTCTCGGAATTTTCACCAGTCACTTTGTTTATGAACATACGATATAAAATTCTTCATTGTGTCAAAATTTTCGGCTTTCTGCTTTAAGGAATAAATGCAAGTTTCGTTGCTAAAATCATTAATGAAGATAATAAAGTATCTATTACCTCCCAAAGAAGGAACTTCCACATAACACAAATCCAAGTGCGTAATCTCCAACAATTTTTTAGCTTTTTATGAACACGCTTTAGGAAATGGATCCTGATGTTTCTTTCTAATTAAGTAAGCTTCACATAATGAGGAACCTTAACATTTGGCAAGCCGGACACCCACTTTTAATTTGATAGAAACTTGATGCTTTTAAAACTGAAGTGCCTAAGATGCATATGTCAAAGCCAATTATCATCCACAATCATCGTATTAAAATATAACCCAAAATCATAATTAATGTTGATTGGAAATAGTCAATTTCTTGACATATTCATTTTTTTCTCTCAAAACCTTATTCTTATTATTGATAATACACCATTGCTTGTTAAACTACAAGTCATAACCTTGAGTCATAACCTTTCTCTATCAGTTATCCCACACTTAGAAGATTCTGGCAAATGCCTAGAGTATAAAACACTTCAAAAATAGAATTTAACAATCCATCTTTTAAATAAATACCAATATTTCTTTTTCCTGATACTAAAATTAAGGAATTATCTCTGAGCTTTATTGCTATTCAAAACTTCTTATTTAAGTTGAAAAACTATTCCTTTTTTTCCACTTAGATGATTATTGCAACCTATATACAATAATCACTCAGTATTTTTATCATTTATAGCAAAATGATTGGTCATCAACAAAGTCTCTGCATCATTTTCTTTTTCTATTCACTTAGTATGATTCTGTCTTTTATTTGAAGCTTTGGCATGACATTTTTTGCTATAGTGGCCCTACCTTTTATAGTTTTGACACTGGATATGTGACTTGCACTCAAATTGATAATGACCAAACTTTTTACACTTGAAACATTGAACACTATATTTTCCTTTTCCTAAGTCACCTCTTTTAGCTCCTTGGGCCCTTCTAAAATTTTTTTCTCCTTTCTAATTAAAATCCTGACTCTTCTCTTTATTGTTTTTTGCTTTGCATTTTCCAACTTTGATTAAACTTTTGATGCCCAATCAAACAGTTCATCCAAACCACCAAATCTTTCATTCATCCAAATTTTATTGTCAATGTTCGTAAAATTTTCTTGATAACCTCCTTTTTCGTAATCTTTTTTTTGTTATTTTTCTTCTAATTCACGATCTTTTCCATCTGTGAGAAATAATAATGAATATTCTCATCTTTGCCTTGCTCTATAAGCTCAAACTATCATTTTAATCATTGGAGTCTTGTTCATTTAACAAGATCTACACCTTTATATATTGTAATAAGAATATTCCAAGTCTCCTTTACTGTTTTGGCATGAAATATTTTCTCCAAAACTAAAAGTTCCATAAATTAAAAATTAAAAATAAAGCCTTTTCATTTAAATTCGGATCATGTTTTCACACTTTTTCTGCCGCTTCACTAATATTTTTTGTTAAGATATCTCCAATATTGTTCATTCACAATGTGAGCTCCATCAAGTACTTCCATATAGCAAAATTATTTTTTTCCATCACACTTGAATGTTATCACTTAAACTTGTTGAATTTGTTGTTACGATTGTTGGTCTAGGACTACTTGACTTTGTTGAGATGTTATGCTTGAATAAGATGACATTTCAAAACACCAGGCTCCGATGCTAAATGTTGGTGTAACTTAAGATAAACTTGATTTGATTGAAAAAAGAACTCACAAAATCTATTTATAAGGTTTTTTTTTATAAAAGTGCTAAAACCATAATTAGATGTCATGGTTAAGCTAGTGGAGCCTTGAAGTCTCCAACAAGTGTATCCCTTAGCAAGGAAGCAATAAGCAGTGTTGGTAATCCACATTTCCACACTACCTTTACAAGGGAATAATAAAATGACCTTCATTAAGAAGTAACATTAATGCTAGAACAAAAGGGGGGATTTAAGGCACGTTATAGGAGAAACCACAGGTATTGAGCCTTTTGCTGGGCCTCAGACCTAGTTTTCAAAATAACATTATTTTGCCAATTTTTAAAGTAATAACTCAGGTTAGGCCTGGGCTTAGGCCTAACTTAGCTCATTGTCATCCCTAACTACAGATAGTTAAAGAAATGTTACCTACCTCGGGACCACAACGGATAGCGACTAAAGCAACCTTTAATAGAATCAATAAGCAGTAAAGAGTTTGGTGAAAAGAGGGTAAATGGGATATGTAACATTATACTATTAGCTATAAATGCAAAAAGAAGCAATATCAGTAACTAAGTGTTGTTCGGGGCGGCTCAACTAATGTCTCTTAAATTATAAAGGGTTTGTATGGAAGATGTAAGGAGTAATATTCATAACTAATTCTTTGGTTATTTCCTTAGGAAGTTATAACTAAGTGTTGGGAATACAATAACTTGTAATATTGAATAACATGTTTTGCAATTTCAAACCAAAATAATGAAATTCAGATGGAAAGACCGATTGGTAACCTTATTAGGAAATCTAAGCAAAGTAGACAAAATGGTTCTGAGTAAGCAGTTGAACAATAAGTTTAAGGGGTTTCGAATAAGGGGACTATATATGATACAATTAACAAACCCTATGGAAAATCAATTACAATAGATGAACTTAGGGGGAACAAATTGGTTAATTTAATGAGATAAATGGGCTTTCGGTAGAATTTGGAGTATTATTCTAATAACCACAACAATTATTACCTCAAAAAGCTCAAGATTATTGAATCCAGTTGAAGGAGGAATAGATTATATTAATATTAGACCTTATAGGTACTTCAAGGAAAAAAAAGATGTGATAGAAAAGGCAGTAAGAGAACTAATGCAACAAGTATCTACAATACACAATCTCAATCCATATGTCTTACCAGTGGTGTTGGTGAGGAAGAAAGATGACTCTTAAAGGATGTGCATGGACTATAGAGAGCTCAAGAAACACAATATAAAAGATAAATTTTCCATTTCGTTAATCATGGAATTATTTGACAAGTTATATGGTTTAAGTTGGTACTTTAAGCTTGATTTATCATCAAATCAGGATGTACGAAAGAGATGAAGTAAAGACGTCATTCCAAACTTATGAAGGCCACTACAAATTATTGGTGATGCATTTCAAATTGACGAATGCCCCTCGACATTTTAGAGCCTAATAAATTATATAGTTAGATCAAATATGAGAAAATTTATCTTAGTCTTATTCAACAATATACTCACCTATAATAGCTCCCTTAATCAACATTTAATCCATCTTAGATAAGCCATGAAGGTCTTCTAAGATCACTAACTATATATAAAAGGAAATGTGTTTTTAGGGCTAGACAGATTGAGTACTTGGGGTATTCAATATCTGAGAGAGGAATAACCACTGATCATAAAAAAAATGCATACAATTTAGAAGCTGCCAATACTAAGATCCCTTAAGGATCTGAGAGGATTTCTTAGACTCACTGACTACTATATAAGATTTATCAAGAATTACACTAGATTGGCCAAATCACTTTTTAAACAATTGAATAAACAAGTAACAATTGAGTGAAATTAGGACGAAACGCATTAACAAGCCTTTAAATATTTGAAGGAAGCTTTCATTATAGATACATTTTTGGTTATGTCGATATTCTCTTATCCTTTAATTATCAAGGTCAATGTATATGGTATAAGTATTAGGGCATTTCTCTAACAGGACCAACATCCTGTTGTAGGTCTGATTAAAACCTAAGCATATTAGGCTCTTTACTTACAAGTTCTTCAAAATCATCCATCAAAAGTGGCATCATTATCTCAATGGTAAGTGATTTAAAGTATACATAGGTCATCATAGTCTCAAGTATTTACTTGAGTAAAGATTCTGAATTCCCTTTCACTAAACATGGCTGCCTAGACTCTCAATTCTACGGTGATGTATATAAGAGATAAGGAAAATAAGGTTGCGAATGCCTTGTTGAGAGTATCTAACACTGAGCTACTTATATTAACCATATCCCAATTTCATATACAGTTAGTAGATGAAAATAAGAGCAACTGGGAAAAGGATTTAACTATACAAGATGTTATCTAGAGGTTAAAGAAAGGAGAACTAAATTCCAATAACTATGAGTGGAGGAAGGAATTAATAAAGTAGAAGGGAAGTTTGGTGATCAGGTTTGATAAGAAATTACATAAAAGGCTAACCTCTATGAGTCACAATGAATCATATAATGGTCATTCGGGGATTAATTCAACAATTAAAAAAATATAGAATGTGTTTTACTAGAAAATGTTGAACAAGGTTATGTAAAATTACACCAACATTGGGCTTAACAATAAGTGATAGGTGTAAATTATACTATGTTTAGATATATGTTTAAGTGTGCTTTTGAGTGTTTCTTAGATGATTATCATGTATACAGGCTTAGAATTATGTCATTATTAGTGTTTGTTTATATTCTAATTGTTTATATGTTTTAAGCATGGTTTGGATCTTAATTTTATGTTTCAAGAGGTGTTTTATGTGTGTTTGAGTGTATGGATACAAAAAATTGAAGAAAAGAGAAGAATTAGAAGTATGGAAGCATGCCACGATCGTGGCAGAAGGCGCATACAACAATTCCAGCAAATTTTAGCTTTTCCAACACACGACCTATTTCGTAATTTTGATATTTTAGGGCTATTTTTGGAATCGAATTAAGTGGGTAAACCTTAGAAGAATCAAGAACTATAAAAGAACTAGCAAACACAAAAAAGATCAGCCATCATCTTCCAAAGTGAGAGAACATTAAGGAGGAGCAAGAAGAGCAATCCAAAAATTCCAGATTTCAAGTTTGAGTTCAATCAAGTTCTTTCTTTCTTTCCTTTGTTTATTTTATTAAACTCGATGTGTAAATTGGAATTGAATATGTTATTCATGTTTAGGATGCTTTAATTTTCATATTTGGATTTGTGTTTTAGTTGTTTTGTGACTTGATTGTTGTTAATTTCAATTTAATTTTCTGGTATTGTGATGTTTGGGTATGCTAATACTTGGATAATAGATCGTAAGTAATTTGATTAGGTTTGGTAACGAGAGTTAATGACCTAATAAGTCTCTAAAATATCAAATTAGTATTCATGCAAAGAGAGATCTTGTGTGAAAACCCAATTATTCAATAGATCACGTAAGAACTAGTTGAAAAAGTTAGGTAGATTTTGTGAATCGAGAGATTGCAAAATCTAAAATTTTGTAATCAATTAGGGTTAATTGATTAGGTCTTGAGAAAGAGTATTCAATCCCTTAGAAGATCTAAATTCAACACATAATTGAATCAATAGTAGTTAGGGAGCAAAATAACTATAGAATGAATCCTAAGCTTCACCCTTGATGTTCCTCACATATTTGTGGTAGCTCATTTGTTATTTGATTTGCTTAGTTTTATTTAATTGTTTTAAAACTTTGATATTTTATTTTCATTCAATTCATATCTTGATACCTTAGACAAAGTTAGGTTCACTTAGTTATAACTATTTCCTCATGGAATCAACACCTTTAATAGTACAAGTTTACAATCTACTTGAATATAGGGGGTTTTATTAGAAGTAAAACTTGCTCAACAATAAGCAGGTTGTTCTCAGGGCTGGGTTTGCCCAATTTTTTAGTTTTAAATTAAAAATAGAAAAAACATTGTTTCCTCAAAGTCGACGTGTATGATTGCACCCTAATTAAGGCTTATGTTATTTATCAAAGTAATAAATAGGAAAATATGGGTTATCAAGGGAAATTAAAACTCTTACTGTTAGGTTAAAAGACTTTACGATTGGTAATTTTGATGACAATCAAATAATAATGTTAGAAACAAATGAACATTTTTGATAAGTGTGTTAAGTGTGCAGGCAAAACATAGATACAGACGCAGACGCAAAGTAACACAGACGCAGACGCAAAACATAGACACAAATACACATAGAAGCAGACGCGAAAGCAATGCAGATGCAGACACAAAAAATAGACGTAGAAGCAGACGCAAAACATAGACACAAATACAACACCGACGCAGACACAAAACATAGATGCAGATGCAGAAGCAAAACATAGACGCAGACGCGAAAGCAACACAGACGCAGACGCAAAGACATAGACGATACCATGAAGATACATTGGCACGT
>JAOQMS010000006.1:6209199-6220990 GCA_027563885.1 Erythroxylum longipes | reverse complement strand
ATTATTATTATTATTATTATTATTATTATTATTATTATTATTATTATTATTATTATTATTATTATTATTATTTTGTTGTTGTTGTTGTTTGTTCTATATTTTTTATTAGAGATATAAACATAATTTTTGTAAAATTAAATATCTCAAATCTAATTTCTTACGAGATTTTAAGTCATGCCCTCATAAGTCATTTTACACATAAACAACTAATAATAAACAACTAAATTTATCAAACATCTTTAATAAATAGCTGATATTATCTGCAGGTCAAATCAAATAATATAATCTACTATCAGCTAACAACTAATACAACCCGTTGTTTGCCAAATAGGGTCATAGTTTAAAGTTCAAGTTAGTCCAAACATATAAATTTCATAACTCCGACAATGATGTAGAATATGAAGTACACTAGGAGAGGAAGTGTGAAAGGGGCTACGAGGAAGCATTATAGGCAAGTAAAAAATAAAAAGGAATGGACAACAACATTATAAAGACAATCCAGAAGAGAGAAGTGTAGAATATAAACGTGACTAATGCCCATATCCCTGTGATTATACTGTAATTATGTACGTTACAATATTCCTTGTAATTTGTGTTTGACCTGAATACCTTCCTTTGTAACTGATTAGATTAGAATACTCCCTAGAATTCTCCTTACCTTTATTGTACATACCTACTGTATCTATTTATTCCTACACAATGAATAACAAAGTAGTCATTCTCTCCATAGTTTTATATGGTATCAGAGCTGCGATCCACCAATAATCAAAAAAATTTTCTTCCTTCTATCATCGGCTGCTTCTGATCATACTGGTGTCTGCTTCATTTTTTTTCTCTCCAATATCTGGCACTGAATATTCCCCCTCCTCCACTGCGGCAATGACAAGCTCTGCCATCCTTAATTCTCTAGACCCATAGCATCCTCTAGTTACTATCAACATCCCCTATCAAAGTACAGTGAAACTCACTCCCACAAATTATCTTGCATGGTGCATGCAAATTCATGGCTCTCTTTTCGGATAGGGATTACAGGGCTACGTAGATGGCACTGTCTCTTCTCCACCAGAATCTATACACGTCAATGGCGTGGACATCCCCAACCCCAAGTTTTAACACTGGAATCGACAGGATCAATTGATCCTGAGTTCCCTTATTGGCTCGATGACTCCTTCAGTACTTTCCATCCTCACGCGTGCTACCACCAGTCGTGAAGTTTGGTCTATCCTTGAGACTACCTATGCTACTCCCTCCTGTGGTCACTTGAAGCAAATTAAAGATCAAATCAAGCGCCATGTCCAAGGATCTCGTTCTATCACGGAGTATATGCAATTTCTCTGCAGTAGGGCTGACGAACTTACTGTCATGGGGAAACCAATCTCTACTTTCTGAGCTAGGAGTCTCCCTCACTGCTGCTCCTGTCATTTACTGTGACAACATCGGTGTCACACATCTTTGCTTTAATCCAGTGTTCCACTCTCGTATGAAACACATTGCTCTGGATTTTCACTTTGTGCGTGAACAGGTTCAAACAGGCAGTTTACATGTTACTCACGTCTCCTCCTCATATCAGCGCGCTGATGCTCTCATAAAACCTGTGATTATAAACGTTACAATATTCCTTTTAATTTGTGTTTGACCAGAATACCTTCCTTTGTAACTGATTAGATTAGAATACTCCCTAGAATACTCCTTACCTTTATTGTACATACCTACTGTATCTATTTATTCCTACACAATGAATAACAAAGTAGTCGTTCTCTCCACAGTTCTATAAGAAGTAGCCTCAAATAAAGGGGAAGCAAGATGTCTTATTCACAGGTTAACTAAATATGTTAAAATTGACAAACAACTCTATAAAAGGTCTTATGCATTATCCTATATGTGTTACACTGGAAATATAAAAGCATTTCAATTGCCAGAAGAATGCCATGAAAGATCGTGCGTCATCTAATGAAGCGTATTAATCGTCACTCATAAGGTGCTTACGCAAAGGTACTATTGGCTAACATTAAGAAGGGATGCTCATGATTATTTAAAGATAATAAGATAGGTGTCAAAGGCACATATGCCTTCGATATAAACCTGTGGCAAATTATACAACCATATCATATCCTATCCCCTTCATACATTAGGGAATAGAAATCCTTGGACCATTTTTCCTAATTATAAGACAAATCAAATCCATACTTATAACTATTGACTACTTTATCGAACAGGTAGGGGCTGACATCTTTACAAAGATAATTAACAATTTTGTTACATAATTCCTGAAGACCGACATTATCAACAAGTATAAGATCTCATTGATATTGATAATTGATGAAATTCAATTCAGTAGCCACCCATGAACTAGTGAATTACCTTAAATAATTAATGGAACTATATCGTTATTTTTAATAAGTCTAAAACTAAAGGAAAGTTGAAAAGTTAGATAATACAATATGAGGCTCACTCACCAAACTAGATTGGAAGTCATCAGGCTTGGAACTTACATACTGTATAGATAAGTGGTAGGAAAATATCGATGACTTAGAATGCAATTAATTTATGTTCATAATATCAATAAATCTAAATACACTTGCAACTTTTACAAATTTAAACAACACTCAATCTTATGGCAAAAATTTCCACCATGGATACAAAAAATGAAATAAAAAAAGTCAAGTAGTAATGTTCACAATCTTATGTACAAGTTTGCTTAATTAAATAGCTATGGCTTAAGCCAATATAGCTTATTCTAAAAGACACAAGCTTAACCACCAATAGTAACCATCCCAACCCATAAAGAAGAGAAATAAAACTCGAACTAAGGGGAAAAAATTAATGCATACTTAATCAAAGCTCCAATAAGTATAAAATCAAGTCTACATTAATCATAATATAAGAAGTTATACATGTATGTATCTTAGGCAAAGAAAAAAAAGGTTAAATTCTTATATTTGTAACTTTAAAAAAATATGCCTAAGGTGCAAATTATCCTCTAACGTTTCACAAAAAGTCTAAGTTATATTATCTCTAATACTACTTTACATCTTAACATTTACAAAAATTTATATTTTCATCCGCAAACCTAACTTTATTAGGTTTTTATTAATTGCTCCTTATTGGGCCATTAGCTTTAAAACATAATTCATCAATTTCAATCAATCATTTGCTTTCTTCAGCCCTTAACATTGCCTTCATCAATCAACACTTTAACATCCTATTACCAATACCTTTAAAAACCACTTCACCATAATTTTCTAGTTTTGTGAATTCTAATATATGCAACATGCGTCTTCAATTTGTTGTTCTCTTATGGATCCCATGCTCTTACTCCTCTATTATATTTGGAGATTTGAATACATCAAGTGTTTGTTCTTTTTTCCAATGGTAGAAATGGATATGCAAAAGTATAAACCAAATCACTTTTAGGGGATTTTTTTGAGCATTTACATACATACACACACACATACATATGATATTCTTTCTCTATAATTGGCACTAATATGTGCTTAATTGTTGATACGTTTAATCCTTTATACTTAGTGATTAATGATATGAAAATGCTTAAGATACTCACTATAGTTCTTATATGATTTTAGGTACATCTTGGAAGTAAAGGAGTTAAAGTGACCCGAAAGCATGTTCATTGAATTCATCTTCTCAATTTTCATATTTTATTCATTTATGGAGCAAGAACAAGAAGAGGATTGAAAAAAGAATAGACAAGGTAAGAATGTCAAGTGAAGAACAAATTGTTAGAAAATTGTCACAGTCGTCTCTCACTGTAAGCTTCTCACGTTGACAACCCATCCAAGCTTCTTGTCTTGACATTCTGTGATTTCAAGTCTTACCAACCAGCTTCCTCTTATGCACTTGCCATGCTCTCATGTGACAGCTCCCAAGCATGCCATGATTCTCATCCATTAACTTCTTCTCACGCCAGTCCCATATATGCTTCGGTGATGCCAGCTGCTTTCTCCCATGCTACTCACATTGCCAGCCAATTGCCTTCTTTATCACCCAGCCAGCATGCTTCTCACGGTCGTGAGAAGTAAGTCACTAGTGTGACTTGTTAAGTCACACCTTTGAGGCCTTCTCACACCTGTGAGAGGCCACTCACAGATGTGAGAAGGCCAAGTGTTGTTTTCTTGTTTAAACGACACCTTGTTTAAACCTAAAAGACTACCACGTAAGGAAAGAGGGTGACGACACAAAAACATGAAAGTTTTGGTATGTTTTCAGCTGAAAGGAGAGAGAGCTTCAGGGGCTTTAAGAGAGCATGAAGAGGTGATGGAAGCTTTCCACCATGAGAGACTCATGGAGGGGTAGCTTTCTGATGTTAGTTCAGAGGTGACATCAACGCTGACAACCCGGTTAAGCATTCCTTCCTTGAATTTGTTGTTTCTTTCTCTATTTAGAAACTGATTATGTTATTTGATGTGTATAGATTTGGGTATTATGAAAAGATAATTTTAAAGTGTTCATTGGATCGTTTTATTACAAACCCATTGCTAGAATATTCAATGTAATCAGTAATTGTTATATTGAAATTCATTTGTGGCGACTAATGGTTCGTAATCATTAGGGATAACATAACCTAGTTTAAATGATGCATCGTATATGATTGTTGCCTCGATTAATCAGTTTTCCTAATTCGTAATGCGGTTGCCCAATTGAATTTAGAAATTGTATCCTAGGTTATTTGGTAGCTAGGTTTAATTAACGATTGTATCGTGATTAAACACGGCCTAAGGGAAAACTCAGGTTAATAGATTAACCTACAATTAATAGTTTATAGGAGAGGTTTGAGAGCAACAAATCATCAAAATATGTTTAATTAGGGTGTAAGTCGGGATAGGACCAAAGAACCGTATTCCTAACGAATTCACCACTTTCATCACTTTACATGTTTTCTTTAATTTGTTTTTCTTATGTTAGTTTTATTTTATTTTCTTATTTCAAACTAGCCAAAACTTAAACACTGATTAATTTCATTTCAACAATTTAACACACACTTTCTGTAGAATCAACTTAGACTCATCACTACTACAGTAGTAGTTTAGTTTTTATTTTAACTAGCATTGACGATGTGCTATCAGGCACACATTTTTGTTTTGAAGATTTAACCTTTTCAACAATAACATTATCACCTATTTAGAGGTTTATCAAGCGTACAAATATCTTTTTGGTCAACTTTTTACCTCAGTGACTTTGATGACACTTGTGCTTTAGAAATTATTTTTTTATTAGCCATAACATCTTTAGAAATAATAGTAGTATTGAATATGAACCTCCTTGACTAAGTAACAATTAATTACAACATCACTTTTTGCTTCTTCGTCTCCTTTCTCACCACCTCATCATTACTTCCAATCCCAACTTTTCTAATAGCAAGTGATTTATGTTTAGAATTATTTCTAAAATAATTAACCAGACTCATCTATTTCAATCAACTATATTTTTTATTCTCATTCCCATCATAGAGTCAAACCCCTCTATACCTACCCACAACATTAATCTCATTGATGAATATAATACACAATGTTTTTAACTTCGCCTTTAAAAAAAAATCCCCCATTCTCAATGCCCTAACACTAACAAACAAGTTTATAAACTCTGAAGTCGCACAAAAGAAGAATCGCAATGAGAATGAAGTCACGATATTCATGACTGAAGAAAGCAGAGGACTGTTTTAAATGGATGGCTACGTTTTAGGGTTGAATTGATTCCAAAATATTAATTTAATAATTTAAATAATTATAAAATTAAGAAAAATACTTTTAAAAAAATCATATCCAACATCTAGATAGTCTAAGTTATCAAATTGATAAACCATATCAGCTTGATTAATGGTCTAATAACAAGTAATTAATATAAACCAAATGGCATTAGATTTTATGGTATAAATTTTACCATTTTCTAAATGTTAAGATGAAAAGTGATACTAAAGATAATGACAAGCGATAAATTATACCTTTTACAAAATGTCAGGTGCCATTTGCATTTCGGCCAAATAAATAGACATTTGATGAGCTTCTAAGTCCAAGATTAGGTTTTGTACAAAATTTTCTCATAAATCAATAAAAGTAGTCAAAAAAGAAAAGGTACCAAAAGCTAAATACAAGGGAGAAGCAGTCAAAAATTAAGCGTGAAAAGATGCCTCGTCCTCAGGAAAATGTTCAGTTACAGGGTAATAAGTTTAGTGCTAGAGAAGGCTTGTAAACTTAATTAACCTGACTATCTTCTGTTGCCTCTTTGGCTACATATCCCTCAACAACCACATCTTAAGGATGCAATCATCAAAATATGGTCTATTTAACTAAGCTTTAATATCATATAAAAGCAATTGAAGCCTTTGATGAAAGAGTTCGCCATTCTATCATAATTAAGTGACCTGAACATTTTACTGTCCAGAAAATCATGACAAACTTATAGCTTATATTGGGTTGTTGCTTAAGCCACAATGCCTTACCTACTGAACATTCAAGATTGCTAACTTTTAATTGTCAGTCTGGAGTGCTTCATTGGCAAGGTTCAATTATGCCATTTATTTCTCTTTTTCCTCCTTTAAATAACCAAGTCCGTTATCATTCGTCAATTAGACTTATGTCTAGGTAGACCTCATGAATTCGATCGAAGCCATTTTATTACAAATTATCCGGGCACACAAGACCTGCAGGAGATTTATTAGAAACATTGTACTACAAAAGTTATAAAACAAATGCAAGAAAGCAGTACTTACCTCATCATATTATGCTCAGCCAATATCCAGATGATCTCCCACCTGCCTTCTTAAAAATATTTGTGGTCCTAAGGGGGATCATACCATGCAAACTTGATAGCCTACACCACTTATCCCAAGGATGGAGTAGGTGACTTTAATATTCTAATGCGAGTAGAAGACATCGTCTTCAACCTTGGCCTTCCTTGCCTACTGAACTTGATAGGTAATCTTGCTTAAGCCTTGCTTCCACCACCCCTCCTGTAGGTAGGACATGCTTGATTTGGTGCATGTCATGGTATGAATAATGTACCGTACCAAATGAAAAACAGTATGCAATATTTGAGTTTGTACCGATTAGTAGTACTGATATTTGAAGTACCGATTAAATATTGACTAGTATTGTAAAGTTTGAAAATTTTAGGGACTGAATTGTAAAAGAAAATTTTAACCTAACAAAAGAAGCACCAAAACACAACAGATAGACACTCACTCTCCGTTGTCTTCACTTCAGCTCTCTCTCTCCCCTTTCCACGCATCTTCATTCTTCACTATTTAAATCATCAAAATTTTTTTAGTGTTGTCGTCGGCCACTCACTACCATTGTGTCACACTCCACACCCAAACACTACAACAAAGGATGTCATTCCAGGCATTTTTTTTGCGACGAAGCAATATTTGTCGCAAAAAGACAACCTTTAGCGACGTTTAAAAGAGTTCGCCACTAAAACTTAACATTTAGTGACGAAACTAAAAAGCGTCGCGCAAGGGAAAACCTTTAGCGACGTTCAGCAAAAATTGTCACACAATCGAGACAAATGGGTGATGTTTTTTTGTATTCGTCGTGAAATAGTGCAATCGCAATGCAATCTATAAATGTCACCATAACTTGCCAAATATTTTGCGACGATCTTCATTAATCATCACTAAACCTGTGTATTTTGTCACGATATTATCAAACGTCACCAAAAGGTCAATATTTGGTGACGAAACTCATAATTTGTTGCGAAACCTTATACATTCAGCGACGACTTCTTTTAATCGTCGCTAAATATCAAGCATTCAGCAACGAAATCTTAAAATCGTCACCAAATGTTTCACATTCAGTGACAAATTTTTAGAAACGTTGCTGAATGTATACATTTGGTGACAATTTCTAAAAATCGTTACCAAATGATTGAAATTTTTATAAATTATTAAACTAACATTTTTATAATCTATCATAGTTAAGATATGTTTTATTGGAGATTTTATTTGAATGTTTACAACATATTATTAAAAAATGTCAACATAATATTAAGTGTTAAATAGCAGTATTAATTAATTATTAGTATTTACAAAATTGGCAAAATAAGTTATAAAAATGTTTATTAATTTTATGAATATAATAATATGATATATGAGAATAATACAGTTATAGAACAATACAGTATGAACTTTGAATTAAAAATTACCCAATTCATACACTTATAGAACTATAACAATAGCAGTCCGCATTCAATAGTACACAACTTGACTCCTAAGTGGTAGATATGTTGTTTGACAAATTATTACAGATACAATAAATAAACTTTAAAGCTGAGTTCAGTTGATTAAGTCGCTAACTGACAATGATAATCATTTTTTAAGATTCCAAGTAATATAAGAGTCAGTAAAGGTAAATGAGTCCTTGATGTCTGGATTCTCCAGAAGGGTCCTTGCACGTTCGAACACATCAATTAAAACAGTAACAGTTGTTCCCTCAACATTAGGGTTTTTTACACCCTCTTGCAACAACTTTTCCACTATAGCTAACTGAGATGAGGATGGAGTAAATAAGTCGCTAGATTTAGTAACTAAAACATAAACAATATAGAACTTAGATATTATCATATTAGTAAATCATTAAATGAACTGAAATTGGAATGAAATGTATACATGCAAGAGCAGGCGAAGTATTCAGATTGATGAATTTTCCCAATCAACCAATTTTCGTAATCTTTTATGGAGTCTTGTGACATCATTCCCACCTCCTTGGGCCTCCTTGGGCATACATGTCACCTTCGAGACTGAAGGCAGTTGAAACAACATGTACTATAAACCATCAAATGTGAATATATATAATAGCTTTATAAAAGGAAATGAGATATACATAATAAGGAAAGTGACGTTGTTCGGATGATACTAAACACCTTGAAGCAGAAGATCCACCATGGAAGGCTTACGATGATTAGTATATAAACTAGAGATTTCTTTGTCAGTGTTGGTTTGCTCAACAGGGACAATTTTACAACATTCCTCTCAACGGTATGAATTAGTGCCATCCGGAACTAGTCTCCATGTCGAAATTCCTTCGTGTGATTAAACGTTAAACGACAGTGGGAAGATGTGTTTAAAGAAATAAAAAAGATAGATAATAAATCATCTTAAAAACACAACCATAAATAAAACTCATACATCAAATACAAAATTAAGAACTCACAATAAACACCTAAAGGGTTTTAGTGAATTATCATAATAAGCATGAAGTCACATAAGGTATAAGTACTAAAAAATGCAACTTTTCCGATGATCGGGCCCCCTAAATAGGACAGTAACACACATTGTTGGCACAGTTTGATTTGTCTAAGAAAATACCCTTTGTTTCACAAGACTAGAGGAAAGCCCAAACTCACAAATGGCAAGTAGGATGCATTTACATATGTTCCTCAATACGCAAAATCCAGAAACAAGTTGAGAAGATTCATTAACAGTGAGGTCAACAAAACCGATTCGACTCTGAAAACTAACTTAACATAATCCAAACTGTCCAATGACAATGTCCAAATAATTACACACAAAGAAATATCATGAAAATTAGAAAACATCATATAGAAAAGACAAAGTCCAGATCTACCATAGAATATTAGTAATCACAACTCTTCTATTTAACAATGGTAAAATACTTATTTTCTTTGAAAATGTTATCTCAAAAGCCAAATGCAAACATCACAGATCTAGTAGTCATAAGGGTAGACTACAACTTGTGACAAACCAAGATTGACAAACAAAGTAAAGATCTCGTCAGTTAAAGATGTAGAAGAGCTTGATAATAGGACATTGAAAATACAGCAGATAGTAAAAAGGAAGACATGAATACAAATCGTGTTTTAATGAGGGAAATGACTTTGATATGTGAGTAAGGCGTCGGCAATTGCTGGTATATAGGAGAGGTTTTTAGATTTCAGCAGACTAATTGAACGAGAAAGTTAAAAAAGGCTTTTATGTTATGTGAATTTGAAACCCTAATACAAAATGACGTCGTTTATGTAGTTTAGGTAAACGATATCGTTAATTGTTTGCTATAGTTGTTTGGAAGTAATCTTAAATAATTTGCTACGATTTGTTATATTTAGTTGACAATTGTCAAATGGAGCGGCTAATACATGGTTCGTCGCTAAAGGCCGGCGGTTCATAAATAATTTCTAATAAATTTATTTTTCTATTTTAAAAAAACATAATTTGAATTTCAAATTAAATGATTCATTTGAAAACTATTTGGAAATTAATAGTTGTCAATGGGTTTGGAATAAAATTGTTAGATGTTTGAAGGCTTTTCGATAGATTTTTCCAAAGAAAATGGTTAAGTTGGGATTTTTGTATGTATGGTTTTGATTGTTGGATTCGGGTCTTTTGAAATGCATAGAAGTTTTATATTGACAGAAGAGAGAAAAAGGGGATAAAAATGTGTTTTGAATCTTCAGTGAATAAAATGTATTGATTTAGGCATAATTAGACAAAATTGTCTTTATAAAAGTTGTAGCTCTTTCTCTTAGCTTTCAAACAACATAAAGATTGTAATTTTTAGACTTTAGAGTAGCAAGATAAGAGGTTTAGAAGTTGGAGTGTTTTAAGGGTTGCACCCCACTATTTTACGACGAATACTACATTCGTCGCAAAAACATGTCCTTTTATGACGAATATTAGTATCATCGCAAAATATGGCCTATCAGAATAATATAACTACATCATTTTTCGCCTTCTGGCAAAACTATTGGCGACGCTGATTATATATCGTAGCTAAAGGTTTGCATTTCACGACGATTCCTGGGTTCGTCGCAGAATGTTGCAATGTTAAAAAAATATAAGTGGGACAACGTCGTTTGTAAGACGACAAACAACATCATCCCACTTAAATTTTTATCATACCCACCTCCTCCTTCTCCCCCTCCTTCTCCCTCCCTCCCGTCTCTGTTCTCTCTGAAATTCCTACGATTTCTTCAGCTCATCCCTCTCCATTTCTTATCCATTTTCGGTCTCTATCTTCCGATGTGGATTGTTCTTCACCGCATGTGGTAAGTTTTGTTTCATTTTTTCTGGGTTTGGTTGTGAAGACCCAAATTTGAAATTGTGTTTATTGTCTTGAAAATTTTGAGTTTATTCCATGAATTGAGATGCTATATTGTTGGGTTTGTGTTGCATTGTGTTAGGGATGGTGAAACAATGAATGAATTGTGAATACATGCGTGTTTTATGTTCATCTCACATGGTGTTCGATGAATGTCCTCACCCAACCTAAATGTGATAAAACATGATATATATTGTTTATGATTTAGTGCTATATATTGTTGATGATTTAAACCCCTTGGCTTATACTCAGAGACTTTGATGGCACAATATATGTTTATGAAACTTATTGTTCCAATTTAATGTCAAAACAATTCTTGGTAGGGGCTTGCATTTTGTTCTTGGCACCATATATCCTTCCTGCAAATTAATCAACCATTCAAGCTGGTTGTTATTGAAAGAAATAACAAACAAAAAGTTTACAAACAATGAGATTCCAATTGCTAAGTGAATTAAAGATTTAAAAAAAAGTAGAAAGCAGAAATTGTTATACTTCTTAAATGTTAGGTTGGTTTCTATGGATATGGTAGGTGTTTTCCTGTTTTTTTCTTCCCATAAGAAAGCCTTATAAATGAACCAATTATTTAAAGATGGTGGCATGGAGGATGAGGAAGGAAAGTTAGCTATGAGCATAAGAAACTAAACAAGTTGCCATAAACCTTCTCACCGAACATACAATAAATACGAAACTATAATTTGACAGTTGTAATCGTACTGACA
>JAOQMS010000006.1:6182696-6205046 GCA_027563885.1 Erythroxylum longipes | reverse complement strand
AATTCCATCAATCCATGAATTAAATCCTCCTAATCTTGACATAATAGTTAACCTCAATCAAAAATAATTTATCTAACGATACCAAAATTCATTCAAATCATGTTTACTAAGATAAAATAAAAAGAAAATTCAAGGCCCGACAATTTTGGAATACCAATTATTATTCGTTAAAGAGACAAACTTAATCCAGGTATATATATTTTTTACTTTTGTTACTTACTAAAAATTAATCATCACATTATTTTGTTTATAACGCTACTTTTGTTATCTTACTAATAAGTGTAAATTACATTGTATTTTAAGGCATAGTTTGATATGTGTTTAGGGTCATTTAGTATGTGTTTAGGTTAGAATTGTGTTAGTTAGTTAATTATTTGTGTGTTAAGTGTTTTATGGGTTAGTAAAAGCTTTTGATCTTGAATATTATGTTTTTAAGGTACCTTGATGTATTTGCTAGTGTTTCAGGGTCAATATCAAAGAACGAAGGAGTTTCAGAATACATTCGTCTGAATCAGGCCATGATCGTGACAGAAGGCTCAGATGTGGACCATAATTGTGGCCTGCATCGAGCGGATTCACAGTCGATTACAATCTTCACGTTTCAATGGACTTTTTGGACCTTTTAGACCCCAAAAAGACCCCTAGGGTTACCCAAAACATAAAAGAATATTTAAAGAACATTAAGAGGAGCACAAAGGAGCTTTTTGCATCAGCCACACTTGAAACCCTAAAGAGGGAATACTGAGAGAGAGAAAGAAGAAGAAGGAAGAGGAAGATGAGGAAGATGAAGCTAACTCGACGTGCTTCCCGAAGTAGGAGGTTTCCTGACGTCGCTGCCTTCCATCGTCTACTCTACGTCATTATTTTCTTTTTGTTTCGATTTTATTTATGTATAGAATTGAGATGGATAGTATGATGATAGGATTTGGAATATTGATGATGTTCAAAAGTCTGCTTCGGGATTTTCTTTTGATTTAATGATAATTTAGTTGACTGTGTTTATTGGATGAATGTCGCGATTTGATTGCGTTCTTACACAATTCGGTAATAAACTGAGAGGGTGAACTAAATAAAATATGATTAAATCAGATTAATGAGAGTTAGGCAATTTAATAGAAACGTGTCAAATCATATTGGTAATTGTGCGAAGAGAGATCTTGTGTGATGTTCTGATAGTTTATTAGAGTGCTTCAAATCTAATTAGGGTTTTGGGTAATTTGTGAATTGAGAGATTGCAAATTCCATAATCTGATTATGGTTTAGAATTTAGGGTTTAATGATTACAACTCGAGAGAGAATAATCAACCCTAGGATAGTCTAGAACTGACACTCCATTGACACATAATCGGCTAAGTTAACATTAATGATAAGTAAAAATCTTCTTTCTCATAAATTGGTAAATTCCTTAGGTTGATTTCTGTTATGATTGCATATTGCTCACTTGTTAATACTTTTGTGTTTAATTTCTGATTTGATTGGCTGAACTTAATTCTCGTAATTAATTTCTGTTGCATCTTTTATTTTCAGTTTTATAGTTTTTCAGGCCTTAGATTTTAGGATTAGATTACTCTCCTTCCTCGTGGGATCGACTCCTTTAATATTATGCTACAAACCGTACGCTTGCGAAATGTTGAGGGTTTATAACATTAAAACTTACCCCGATCACTTACAACTTACAGTTGCTTAACAGGACCAATTCAGAAATGATGTTCTAGAATTGCAAAGTTTTACTATTCAAAATCTAAGTCAATGTGTGAGTGTAACAGGGTATGAAAGGAATTTTAGTACATTTGAATTCATCCATTCCATGAAAAGGAATAGATTGGAGGACAAAATATTGAACGATTTGGTCTTTGTTCGATATAATTGAAAGCTTAGAGAAAGTCATGTTATTATCATTATAAAGTTGGATATAATTTCTTGTAATTTAATTCTATTATTTACTAGGAATCTTAATAGAATAAGTAATTTTGTAGATCCAATTTACCTTGATCATATCAATCTTTTAGAAAATTAGGCTTCTGAGGAACTGAGTTTGATATATCAGAGTGACTTGAAAGATAATCTTGGATAGAAAAGTATTGACATGTCATTTAGTGCAATGAATTTGAATAATGACGATGATGATGATGATGATGATGATGATCATGATCATGATGATGATGATGATGATGATGATGATGATGATGATGATGATGATGATGATGATGATGATGATGAGACTCCTCTCAATGACGAGGATTTTGTATCAAATAAGAATTGGAATCAATGCGATTTGAGTGGGTATTCGATTGAAAGAAGTTTCAAGTTTTTGTTTATCCTCTTTTTTTAACTTCACCTATATTTGATATATATGTTAAATTCTATATATGTAATATAATTGTAAATATTTTTGTTTTAGGTTTAACTTCTAGTTGATTCTTTGACACAAACTATTGTTATAATTTTTAATAGTTTGAGAGTTATGAATATTTATTATTCTTCTTATTTGATGTTTTGATGTAGTCATTATTTATTATATGATGAAATTGTAATATTTTAAGTACGTTGTATTGTCACTAATTTTATATTTATATGATGCTTAAATAATCTTTTTCATATTATTTGTGGATATTATTTATATGTTTACTATGTCAAAAATAATAATTAAAAATAAATAGATTGTTGTTATTTTAAATTTCTATTATTATGATTTTTAAAGATTAGGTTGATGTAAAATTATATATATTATACAATACAATATATTGAAGGACTATTTAGAATTTAAAAAAAAATTAAGAACTATTTTATAAATTTAAAAATTACCTAAAATAATGTTTAATATTGATTGATATTGGTACAATATCATATCAGCACTAAATTTAATACTAATATGAATACCGGTACATAATTCATAATAATGGTGCCTGCGCATAACCAGCATTGTAAATAGTAGGCCATTATGCAGTACATGGTAACCCCCGAAAAATGCAGGAAGAATATTGACTCGAGCTTAGATCTTTTTCTTTAATAATATTATGTATTACGTCATGAAAGGGAAGCCTCGTGTCGTTCTTAAAAGCATTAAAACATGAGCTTATTTTCCAGGCCTGTGGAAACAAGTCATCTAAGAGATTAGGGGTCCCCTAACTCGGATGCGGTGAGAGATATTGAAGTTTGTCAACAAATCTTTGTAATCTACTTAAGGAACGAGATCCTCAGTTTCCGTTGGGATGTTTTAATTATAACCAAACCAAACCAAACATACTTAAATTCTCACCTAAGCGGGGTATGGAGATGATAAGATGTACACAGTCATATCCGCATCTCCGATGAAGATACAGAGACTGTTTTTTGATAAACTCCCGGCTAAGATAAGAGCAAAAACAAATAACAACAAACAAACCAACACAAACAAACACACACAAGCAATAAAACCAAACAGATGTTTTAATTATGTATTATTTAATTTTGTTAACATATTTATGTAGATTTTAAATAAATATATAAATGAGATTTAATGAAATAAAGTAAAAATTAGTTAACGGGAATAAAAAATATGTTCCTTCTACTTATCCTAATTTTCCCTTGCACCTTTTGACCTTGTATAAGTCGATGATCCTAAACAAATACTTTAGGACTAATGATTATTCTGCCTCTCCCCCTTCCCTTACAAGCTTGTTTACATCTATTGAAGATTCTCTAAGCCTAGTCTTAAAGGACAAAAGATAAACTAGAGGACAACTACTTAGAATCACTACTACTATTATAAGGCATCAGACCAATGACATAACTCTTCTTTGATTGTTGAATGCAAGTTGTAAGTTGAAGAGACGTATCTAAGTTAACCTACATCGCTAAATAGGATCTCCTCCAACTGCTTGTTTGACATATGTTGATGTCTAACGAAGGTGCAGTCTGTAGGATTCTTTTAATTAGAATATGAACGTAGACTAAATACCTAGAGCGAATGTAACAAGTTTTATATAATATTAACCAAATGTCTATGTCAAGATAAAACCAAAGGTTAGGGTCATGAGACGTTTGATTTCTCAAAGGCTACTGTCGAAAATTTTTTAGGATCTCTGAAGTTTCTCGCTCAACTAAGTGCACGACAACCTGACGAGTGGAGTTACAATCTCTAGACCTAAAGACGAGCATTCTCCAGGAAACATTCTTAGGTATGACTCTATGTTAATCTCGAGCTCCATCAAAACCATAGAGAAAACAAACACTTCGTATGTTATTAGGTGATAAAAAGGTCTCAGTCTAAGTCTCTTCTATCCTAAACGCCCATTGTCTTCCAACTCTCGTACCATACATCTCTAATATCAAAAGAGACGCCCATTTTAAACTAAGGAATGCCATTATTCATTTCAATCAAAATAATTCCTAAGCTCGAGTCTTGCTTTATCATCAGAACTTTTATATCGAGGGAAACTCCAATATTATTAGGAAGATCTTAAATTTATCTTGAACCACTAAAGCGTGAAATTTTTTTACTATCAATATAAAATTTCAATCCAAATCCTATAGAGTTAGTATATACATCACCTTTCCAAATTGCTTGTCCGAGGCTCTCGCCAAATTGGACATTAGAAGTTTAATAATATGTTTATATGCTTAAGTATTTATAATCCAAATATATTTAACCCATTAAATTGTTGGAAAATCAAGACGAGATCAAATCCCGACCATAGCAGAATAATTACGAAACTTTTCCATATTTTGATTTCCTGAAAACTAAGACCACTTTAATTATATCAAATGATTAACACAAATTATAATGAAGCTTAAATCTTAATTCATACCTTATTATGAAGTTTGATCATTTTCTTGTCATATCTTACGAACCGTTTCTGAAATTGGTCTATCTCAACCACTATAGTCGCACAAATGTCCAACCTATAATGTTATTCACAAAATAAGTTGAGAGAACTCTATAACTCTTACAGAGAGGGTTAAGCAAGAAGTACTTGCTCTACTAGAGTTTCAGCCTATTTATAATAAGTTCTGAACATTTTAATAATTTAATTGAAATTAAATTTTAATTTCAGTTAAATTTAATTAAAATTATAAATAATTCTAATTAAATATCAATTATGTTCAAATAAGATCTAATATCTCATATTGATCCTTATTTATTAAATATATCATATTTAATCATAAAATTCCTCAAATTTTACAAGTAAGTTCAACTTAATTAAAATAACTTTGACCTTTTCAATCCATTCTTTATGTGAGAACCATTAGGTTACAAATATGTTAGCAATAATTATAAATTCTAATTCTAATTCTAATTCATAATTAGAATTGGATAAATTAAAACTTCTTTTAATTTATCTTTAATTCTCCAATTAAACAATTTATAATCATAAATCAAGATTGGTGTCTAGCAACATTTCATGACCACCCAAATATTTAGGAACGTCAAAACGATTTTAACTAACCTTTCTATGCATGATTTTTTGTATAATTCAATCATTTCATCATACAATGTTTTGATTAGACATAAAGCATGGAATTAATATCTATTCTATTTTGAGTCCAACCACATTGGTTCTCCACCATTAGCTATTGATTCAATTAATGACATTTGTAAACTATTTACAAAACGTCATTCTACTTTAGTTAAAGATTTCCCGAATCAATTAGTATTGAGAACAACAGAACATTTTCCGTAATTATTTTAGAGTGATGAATCCTATCTTGATCACTCAATTACCTCATATAGTTCATGTTACATCCAATGACTACCGGCTGAACTACCCATAATTAAAATAGGTCATAAGTAGTATCAAAACATAACAATTCCTATACAACTTTGGAGGTCTCAAGTCAAAGGATCACTTATACAATCATTACAATGAGAATTTTCATAGACGTGCAAGTAATAATCCAAATAAATTTCTCATATTGAGTCAGTTCAATGAGCTTATTTTCTAACAAGCACCTACATATTTGCTTAAATATCTCCATACTTTAGCCCATGAGATCGACTACTTCATTAGTGTGCTAGTATTTTTACGTTTTATTAATGTCCAGTCTTAATAGAACAATAACTAGGAACAATTTAGGGATAATACATAAATGCAATATGAATCTCATAATTAAAATCTCATCGTAGTTTCATTTGCAATGTATAATTATCCCATAAACTTTATCACATATATAGGGATGACAATGAGCTGGACCAAGGCCATGCCTGAGGCCAAACCAATCTTTAGGCTGTCAGCCTAAGCCTAGGCTCTAGTAGGCTAGGGGCAGCTCAAGTATGGGCCTACGCCTGAGGCGGTTGACTTAACTTTTAATGAAAAATTCAAAACGATGTCATTTTGTCATTACCCATCATGTTGGACTGGGCCAAGCCTGTGCCCAATTGTCAAGCCTACTCATATACATCTAAACATGTACAAGATAAGAACGACTTTAAATTATTTTATTACTAAAATACAACCAATTGATTGACTGTAGGTTATAAACTAACAATCTCACTTACATTAAGCCAATCATTTAAGTATCTTATATCGTATTATCATACAACGATTATACTACTATTGGGATAGTGGCTTAATAAGAGAATTCTACAAGATTCTATATAGTGAGCACTTTTTTAAATCATATAACTCGCTTCTTAATTATCATCATAATTAATAAAATTTTCCTAAATACATTTTTAAATCTTTAATGCTACCTTAGCTTCTTTGACATGCCTAATGACTCTAAAGTTCTACAGTACATTATTGTCTTGAACAATGCAAGGAATTATATCAATTTCAATATCATTAGAGAACTTATTGATCCAATTAATCATTTCCACTTAATTAGCAATCATTGTTACATTGGAACCTTCCCAATCTTGAATGATATTGTACTAAGTAAATAGAACTTAATTTGGATTTACTTCGAAAGTTATATCCTTATCATCTTGAACTCAAACATTAACTCATATATTAAATAATGGATATCTTTAATATTTCTTAAATATCTGATATTTCAAATACTAAACATCTTTAGTACATTATCTATGTATTTGGACTTGAAATAGTTGAACAATTTCCAATCTATCTTTATAGATCTAATTCCTATAATTAAGTTGTTACCTTTTTATATCTAACAAGAGTTGTTTTTGGAAACTTATATTTTCAACAATTGAAAATTAGAATTTTTGTTCTCTAGAAGCATTATGTCTCTACATACTCCTACCAAAGTAAACAACTATATTCCAATTAACCTTCTTATAAACATGCTAAATTCACAATTATCTTAAAACAAACTATTTGAATTCATCAAGAAAGTGAATCTTTCAATGTCTTGTAGCCTTTCAACTATACATCAAGTGTATCAACAAAGGCACTAGTTCTAATTGGATATATAGTCATGAGATTTGAACTTTTCAAGTTTCATCTTACTCCTACTACTTATCTTGAGAACCATTCTATTATAAGTATACATTGAATCAAACAATTTTTAATGGATCTGTAAGATTGTATCCAACCTTTTGGATATCTCATAGCCTTTTATTATCCAAGTTAGTTCTAAACTTAATGGATAATATATGCTTTAACCAATAAGCATCACATTCTTGAATCATTAACTTTGACTCTTTCAAAGACTTAGCATTTCACATCTAAAATGAATTCTTACTAATTGATTTAAATGGAACTATTGAAGTTAAGTTATTATTCTAGGGATACTATAGAAGAAATAATAATTCATCATACAATATCTCATCTTGTATTTTCCTACTTACATAAATCCATACTCTTATGAAATTTTGTTGT
Source organism: Erythroxylum longipes (assembly GCA_027563885.1). Taxonomy (NCBI): domain Eukaryota; kingdom Viridiplantae; phylum Streptophyta; class Magnoliopsida; order Malpighiales; family Erythroxylaceae; genus Erythroxylum; species Erythroxylum longipes. The sequence goes on along the minus strand of JAOQMS010000006.1, from coordinate 6,197,283 downwards.
GAAGGTATTCATTAGAGAATCTCATTTTTTATAGATAACTGAAAATTTAAAACTCATTACAACGATCTCATTTAAGTGCTTCAGCATTCTCAATGTTTAATTTATACTTAGATTTAAACAATTTAAAGTTTTAAAGTTTTAAGTCAACATTAAATGTAATACATATGACTATATCACATAAATTCATTAGTAATCTATTGAAATATAAGTATCATCCTTTTATCAATTGTTGTTCCATCTAATATATCATATGTATAAATTTAATAATTCAATACCATCATTATCTTTTCACAAAAGGTCGATTTGGTTATTCTTCAACTTGACAAGTTTCACAAGTTTCATACAATTCATAATCAAAAGGATATAAATATCCTTAATGTAACTTTATGATCCTCCTTATGTTGATTTAACCAATATTGCATAAAAGGATAATCTTGGTTATCCAACTTTTATTCTTGTCATTTATTTTAAACATAAATCTCCTTTGATCCAATATATACAAACTATTTGTATAAATTTGGTTAACTACTTTTACTCAACAATCTATTTCTTATCATGCATTGAACATTATAATAACGTTCAATTTAAATTTTTTATCAAATACTCGTAAGCATGAACTAAAATACATATGATCTCTATCATATCTTGTATAGGAAAGAAAATTCATGCAATTAATTTTTTCTAATGATAACTATTATCATACTATAGACAACGCCTTTAATTGATGTCCATGTTTATGTTTTTAGGAGGCTAACTCAAGTGGAACAATTCTAACAAGGTATTATACCTTTCAGCTTTACTTTTATGCAATCTCTTTTATTTTATTATCACGGTATTGACATACATTTTACATGTTCTTTTCAAAGTCTATTGTCAACTTAAAGTATCAATATATTTTGTCATCTATATGATTTTGACATATCTCTAAAACTTTGTCACCAAATCTTTAATAGGAATTATCGCAAAATAATATAATGGCATACAATTTTCTATCTAACTTTGAGAACTTTTGTCAAACATATCCTAGGTTAAAGAAATTTGGTTCACTAGCTTAATATCAACTATATTAAACAAGATAAATTCTACTCAAAACAAAATAGAAAAGTAAGAAAAATAATTAATTAATTATATGCCATGAGTACCGAATGAGAATATGATTTTAATCATATATTTGGTTACTTTTACTATTTTATTTGAAATAATATCACTCACTACTATTTAGAAAGATTACTATAATCTTTTTAGTGTGCTAGAATCTTATTCAAATATAGTTGATTTTAAGTTTGTTCAACAAACTAACTAAACTTAAATTAGGTAGATAACAACTTTATCAATCACATCTAGATTCATTAGGTGATAAATATTGTGAAAACATATCTTATATTTTATTCTTAACCATATCTTTAAATTTATTTGATGATTAATTTGCTCATCCAAATCTACAAATTTAATTAAATATAACCTATTATCATAAAACTAAACATATTCAAAGTAAAGCAACCTTCGGTTTGTTCCAGCCTAACAAGCACGCGCCATTAACGTCTACACCAGGCATTGTTCCCCGATTACCATTCGTTGTCGCCTTATTGCACTGCCAGTTGTTGCCTCTCTTCACGCTGGTTTGCATCGCACACTACCGGCCATAGGAAGCCACTTCACTGCTACATAGAGCTACCATCGTTCGTGGCTACAATGTCTGACGCCTCTTTATTCTTGAATGCCATAATAACACAACCAGAACTATAGCTATCGTATAACTTAAGAAATTTCCAACTTATCTAAAATTCTAAAACTATAAAACTATTCAAGAACTCATAGTTTTCCATATTGGGTCTCGATCTTTTGGGTTTTGAAATTATGTGCTTTTAAAGCTTATTAAAATTTCCATATCCACAAATTATATAATACGCACAATTTGTTCTAGCGAATTTTTAGAAAAAGAAAACATGTGTATGTTTGTATTTTTATAATCAAGAATAAGGATATGAGATTTTAATTAATTAATCTTAATATGCATTCTACAGATTCATTAATCAATTAATATTTTATGTCTTGTTATTTTTAATCAAACCAATAATGATCAAGAGAATTTAATCAAATTATAAAACTAAAATTTGGCTTTGATCCAACTGTTAGAAAATTAGGATGGGATATGCTTCCGATCATAGCGGAATAATTATGAAACTTTTTCATATTTTGATTTTCCAAAAATCAAGATAACTTTAATTATATTAATTGGATAACACATAAATTATAATTAATCTTAAATCTTATTTCGTATCTTATTCTGAAACTTGATCATTTTCTTGTCATATCCCATGAATTATTTCTAAAACTAATTCATCTTAACCACTGTAGTCGCACAGATGTTTAGTTTCTAACGATATTTACATGACAGGTTTGAGAGAACTTTGTAACTCTTCCAGAGAAGGTTAAGCTAGCTTCATTAGAGCTTAAGACTATTTATAATAAGTTTTGAAATTTTAGTAATTTAATTGAAATTAAATTCTAATTTCAATTAAATTTTAATTAGAATTATAAATAATTATAATTAAATACTAATTATGTTCAAATAATATCCAATATATCATATTAATCCTTATTTATTAAATATCTCATATTTAGTCATAAAGTTTCTCAAACTTTACAATCAAGTCCAACTTGATTAAAATATCTTTGTTCTCTTTATCTCATTCTTTATTTGAGACCCATTAGGCTCCGAAATATATTGACAATAATTATAAATTCTAATTCTAATTCATAATTAGAATTAGATAAATTAAAACTTCTTTTAATTTATCTTTAATTCTCTAATTAAATAATTTATAATCATATATCAAGATTGATGTCTAGCAATACATTATGACCATCTAAATATTTAGAAATGTTAAAATGATTTTAACTAACCTTTCTGTGCATGATTTTTCATATAATTCAATCATTTCATCATACAATGTTTTAATTAGGCATAAAGCATGGAATTAATGTCTACTCTATTTTGAGTCTAATCATATTAGTTTCTTACTATTAGTTATTGATTCAATTAATGACATTTGTAAACTATTTACAGAACATCATTCTAACTTAGCCAAGAATTTTCCACATCAATATTAATCGAGAACAACTGAATATTCTCCCTAATTACTTTAGGTTAATGAATCCAATTTTGATCATTCAACAACTTCCATATAGTTTATGTTATATCAAATGACTACTGACTGACCTACTCATAATTATAATAGGTCATAAGTAGTATTAAAACATAACAACTCCCATAAAAGATAACTTGGATACCTCAAAGTCATATGATCACTTATACAATCATCACAATGAAAATTTTCACATACATACAAGTAATGTTTCAAATAGATCAAATATATTTCTCATATCAGGTCAATTCAGTGAAATTATTCTTTAATAAGCACTCACATATTTGTTTAAATATTTCTAGACCTTAGAATATGAGGTCAGCTACTTCTTTTATAAGCAAAAATATAGCATGTGCTAGTCTTCTTACATTCTATTAATGTCCAATCTTAATAAAACAGTAACTATAAACAATTTATGAATACTATATAAATGCAATATGAATCTCATAATTATACTCTCATCATAATTTTGTTTGCAATGTATAATTATCTTATGAACTTTATCATATACATCTAAATTTGTACAAGATAAAGAATGTCTTTAAATCATTTTATCACTAGACTATAACAAATGTATATTTATATTTATATACAGACTATTTGTTTTGAAGATATTGGTTATTGGACTTGCATTTTTTTGTGAATTTTATAATATATCAAGAGATTTTTTTATTAGTTTATGCCTTACATCCAATCGATTATAGTCTAGTGATAAAATGATTTAAATAAATAAATGTATATACATATACTTCTCGCCCGATTTGGGCCAGAGATTTAGAATAGAGTCAATTATATATATACTTCTCACTCAATTTGGGCCAGAGATTTAGAATAGAGTCAATTCAAAAAAGAAAAGAGTAATATGTTTTATGTAAAAGTTTACATAAAACATAAAGGAACCCTATCTAGGAACAAAGAATTAAAATAGCAATACATTAGGTTGCACAAAAAAACAGTTTTTGCATCGATTCAAAGTCCAAAAAGGTCCATTGAGCGCCCCATAGCTATGTCAGGATCAACTTCCAAATCATAATTGCTCTAATAAATAACTAAAGAAACTAGATGAGAGATAGAAGAGAAAGAAACGAATTCGAAAATAATATATATGTTAAGAAACGTGTATATATAGAACTTTATTGATGAATTTACAAATATAACTCCCCATGTTCTTTTAGGCGTCCGCCTCTTGCATTACTAATTACTTACACATTTTGTATTTTGGGTGCCTGACATGGTTTTCTTAATTAGAAAATTACTTGGTAAAGCTACCAATGTAGACACAAAAGGCATCTGTGCGCGTATAACCGCACATTCAGCACCAATAAGTAACAGTTGTTTTTCTAGTTTTTGCAAATACCCTCTCTTTCAAAACATTAGATAGTTGTTGATAAGATGGCTTAAGTGGTTGGAAAGCTATTTTAAAGAAGTCATTCGCCCTATACTTTAATCTTTAAAACTCTTTAAGAATTTTAAGTGGTTGAACTTCTTAGATATTAAAAGTTTAATTTTTTAAATTTAACTCATCATTGAATTTGAAATTATTAACCATTTAAATGATTTATTTAAATATATATTGTTTACAAATTATTACAATATATATACTAAAAGATTTATTATATTATTGTGTTATTCAATAAAGGAACAGTACATATTTTCAGGCAAACTATTTTATCTTATCGTATGTTACATTAAGAAGTTTAATGTCTTATATTGGTTTTATTCATATCACATATGTTGTAAAAATGGACAGGTTGGCTTCCAAGTTGTGGAAATGTTTTAGAAAATCAAAAGAACAGCTCTACAACAAAAAGATGCTCAAGTTTGTATATTTTAGCCAAATCTTGAAACTCCTATCAATACTCCCACTCTGGATAGACTGCAACTAGTAGGTTCCTTATTCTTTGTTCCATCCAATCCCATCCTAATTCCCAACAAACGTTTAGGCTTATTAAATTTTATTTATTTTTAATTTTCAAATTTATTAAAAGAATTTATTTGTTTGAGTTTGTTTTGGTTACTTTTAGTTTTCAAAATGATAAATGTTAAATTGTGATTTTAATTTTTTATAATTTAATTTAGTATCAACTAAATATATTATTTAATTTTTTAGTATTAATAATTAATAAAATTATGAACAATTTAATTTAAGATTATAAATTTAATTATTTAGAATTATAAATAATTTATTTTTAATGATTCAGATCAATTTTTATAATTTTAATTTAATAATTATTATTTTAAAATATATTCAAAATATATAGCATTTTAAATAAAATTTACTTTAGTAATTAAAAAATAAAAATTAATTTATAAATGAAAATAAATTATTATTTATTTTAATAAATAATTAATTTTTATTAATAAAAATTAAGTTACTTTTAAATTTTATCTAATATATAATTATTATGAGTAGTAAAAATATAATTATATTTACATTAATAATTGAACAAATTTTTTTTTTATTTTTTAAAAAGCAAAAACTAAAAATTACAACATTTACTTACGCTTACTTTGCTTTTGTTTTATTCAAAACAATGGACGTTTTTAAACTTGAACGAAGAGCTTATGCCATTTTCAAATTTTACTTTCTTTTTCATTTTTTTTCTAATTCCTTTTCATGCGATGCGATGGATAAATAAAGTGCGATGTATAAACTTTAGTTTTAAATATTTGAATATCGTCTAATTTTAGTTTGATTTTGATTTATTGACTACTTAAAAGTATCGTAATTCCAAAATTTACATATTATTATGTAATTTCTGAGAGAAAAGCAAATAGTGTATCAACACCCGATCAAATTTGTAGGAAACTTGGAGACCTTACATTTGGCCAATCACAAAACAACCCATTATATAGTACCAATTAGGTCCAAATAATAAGTAAAATACTCCCACGTGTGATTACATTATTTATAATATAACAAATACTTTATTTTGGATTATACTTTTCTCTTTTCTCTTGTAATTTCTTTAATAACCTTTGCACGTACAGAGACATTTTGATTGAGCATTCAAATTTATATATTATTGTAGAAGATAAGCTAGAGCAAAAGTGTTATTATAAATAAATAAGAGACATAGGAGAGAGAGAGAGAGAGAGAGAGGAAGGGGGTCCTTAGGTAGCAGTTGACAGGCTGTTATCCAGCTGTATTCCAACAATGGCACTCCTCTTCAGTTCTCGCTGCTATGTATCTACCCTCCCCCTTCCTATACACACACATATATATTCATTTTTTCTATGGTCGAATTGAATACTCCTTGAAGATCAACACTGTTCCACAACGAGTCATGTCCTCTCTTTGAAATTCCAATCCGTCTATCTCTCTCATTTGACCATGGATCCTTGCCCTTTCTTCCGTCTGACGGTGGGCAATTTAGCCCTCAAAATCCCGGTTGCTTCTAAACCCGCTCGCTCCGCCGTTCATCCTTCTTCGTCCCCATGTTTCTGCAAAATCAAACTCAAGAATTTTCCTCTCCAAACAGCTCCCGTCCCCTACATTACTCCCGACAACAACAATCCGTTCCCCTCCGACGGAACATTGGCCGCCACTTTTCACCTCTCCAAGTCCGACTTAGACCGCTTTGTTTCCAAGTCCATCTTCGCTGTAAAACTCCACCTCAAAATCTCGATCTATACCGGTCGTCGCGGCACTACCTGTGGGGTGAATTCCGGCAGGCTCCTCGGCAAAGTCAAGGTGCCATTGGATCTGGCGGGAACAGAGTCTAGAGGCTGCGTTTACCACAATGGGTGGATTACTGTCGGTAGAGAGGCGACGAGTAAAGCCCAGTTTCACTTGAACGTGAAATCTGAGCCTGACCCCAGATTCGTATTTCAGTTTGACGGCGAACCCGAATGCAGCCCGCAAGTGTTCCAAATACAAGGCAATATCAGGCAACCCGTCTTTACTTGCAAGTTTAGTTTTAGAACCACTGGCGACCGAAATCAAAGGTCCAGGTCAGTTAGTTAATTAATTATGCTACATTTTACTCTTTAAGTTTCAAATTCATTTGGCTTTCCGTTCTCGGAAGTTCTGAACTGTAATGCTATTTTGATCTGTTCACGTTCAGGTCATTGTTAGAATCCGAATGGAGCAATTCTAAGAGGAGCTGGTTGAGTTCATTAGGTAGCGAAAAGGAAAGAGCAGTTAAAGAACGAAAAGGATGGTCCGTAACCGTCCACGATCTCTCCGGTTCACCAGTAGCTGCGGCTTCGATGGTGACGCCCTTCGTGCCTTCGCCGGGCTCGGACAGGGTGAGCCGCTCGAACCCCGGTGCATGGCTGATTCTCCGCCCGGGGGACGCCACGTGGAAGCCGTGGGGCCGACTAGAGGCTTGGCGCGAACGCGGCTCGTCTGACGCCCTCGGTTACCGCTTTGAGATAATACCTGAAGCCATTGGAGGAATGGGAGCCGCCGGGATTGTGTTGGCCGAGTCCACTCTCAACGCGGGCAAAGGCGGGAAATTTGTGATTGATCTCGGCGGGGGGTCAGCTTCCCCGGCGTGTAGTCCGAAGGGAAGTGGCGACTTCGGATACGGGCTCTGGCCGTACTGTATGTACAACAGAAGAGGGTTTGTGATGAGTGCGACCGTGGAAGGCGAAGGAAAGTGCAGTAAGCCCGGGGTTGAAGTTAGCGTGCAGCACGTGAACTGCACGGAGGATGCGGCTGCTTACGTGGCACTGGCTGCTGCTGTTGATTTGAGTATGGATGCTTGCAGGCTTTTCTCTCAACGGCTCAGGAAGGAGCTTTGTCAAGACCACCCTTGACTTGCGTCGTTGGCTAGTAGCTTTTCTGGGTGTTTTTCTTTTAATTTCTGAAATATTGATTTTTCTGGATGGATGGATTTTATTTTTGCATTCCATCTCAGCGTTTTTAATCAACTTTTTTACTGCTAACTGTTTATGTACAGTGAGAGAGGTTAGGACTATGATGAGTAGACAGTGTGGCTTGTGTTATTTCCCATTTGTAGGGAATAACAAAAGTTCGTTTTCTTTACTTATTGTAATTAGTGACTCTACATTTCTGCTTAATGTTAGTCCATTTTTATGAGGATTAATCAGTTTTTGATTCGAATGTTAAGGCATGTAAACTGGTTGTTGCCAAGAAAGTGTGGAGATTTGTTGTCTTTGTCCCTTGTCCCTTTTTTGTTTCCTTTTAGTAATAAGCAGTTGTGTTATTGAATTAGCTGTTGATTAATTTTAACTGTCACGTTATCCCAGTTACCTTAAAACTGAGAAAGTTAATAGCCTGACATACATGAACTCAACTGAAACGAGAGGGAAGGTTGCTTGTCTGTGATCTGGTCCTGGTCCGTGCACGTAATTACTGACTCATATAATATTTGTAGAATTTAATTTTATGAAATTGTTGGTGGATGACAGCTGTGTGTGTAATATCTTCTCCTTTTTAATTCCCAACTGACGTTGGCTAATACATAAGCAAACCTATATCAGTATTTGTTTGGGAGAGAGGATTTATGATTTGGTAAGAGTTGTGGGCTAATCTAATCTAATCTAATCACTAAGATAAAGCTGAGTTAGACTAGAATTTAATCAATTATTATTATTGCATACCCACAACACGAGCTGGTCCAAACTGCTGCTATTATTCATTGCTATACACAGTAAATAAATTTGAAAATAAAGATATGTGGAAGGGGTTTGCCACATGTGTTGGCAATGGTCCACTTGCATTTCTGCTATGATACCATGCACATATTAGTTCATTGCCCATTTAGATTCCATTGAACTATGTTAAGACTTATGAACGCTGAATAGAGGTTTTAAAATTTAAAAAAAAAAAAGGAAGTTGATAGAAGCAGCATATATGGCATTGGTAACTACGGGACAGAAAGAAAACTGTGTGCCAGAGCAAGGATTTGGAGTCTTGCTGTTGACTGAAACGCTTGATATGTGCAGAGTAGTGGTTCCGTCGGCTCTCAAAAATTTCAGGCTCACTCACGGTCACTGCCGGGGATTGTCAGGCTTTTTTGATGGAAAAATGAGGTGTAAGGAGTTGCGTTAGCGTTTGGGATGTGTATCGCTGTCACCAGCGATCAGGGCGCATGTGGGTGATGAATTGGGGACCAAAGCAACTAATTCGAGATTAGAGAACCAGGAGTTGGAGCTTGTGCCTACTAGCTCTCTGCCCCACTCGTTCCCTTTATGGTTAAAAAGCAGACTTTGTTTTCTTCAATCTTCCTTCAAAACCACTACAAACTTAAGAGTGACCCATGTAATGTAAAAAAGTTCCAAAAAAAAAAATATTAATAAAGGGTAGGATTCACGGGTATGGCTTTGGACAAGATCCAAAACTTCCTAATTGGTTGTGGCTAGGCCGATCCTTTGGATGTAGACTTTTTGACTCTTCCAGTACCTTTTTACTGTACTGTACTATTGCTAGAGAGCGGGTGTTTGAGTTCAAATGTAATAGCTTATAGCTCTACTTTGTTCTGTAAAAGTTGCCGATTTCCAAATTGATCGTTCTAAAAACAGAGATTCAAAATATGTTCATTTGTTAAATTTGAAAATGGATAGATCTCTTCTACCATTGTCATGTCTTCTCTATGTATTATGGATCTTACCGTTTCAAGTTGCCAGATTCTTTGCATAAGGCAAAGTAATGTACATAGAAAAATCAAATCCAACTTGGTAAATAATATTAATAATTAAAAAATTCAATCAATTTAATTATAAAATTTTGAATTATTTAAATTTAATTTTTAACTTTTTGATTCGATTTGTTTTAATAACTTATTACAAAAAATAATTAATTTATTAATTAATCGGTCAATTTTCGTAAATTAATAATTTTTTATAAATTAAATCAATTAAATTTTATTTTTAATTAAATTTCAAACCTTTTGCTAAAATTTTCAAAGATGTTTCATTTCAATATTTGAAATTTGAATTCGAAAATCTTGAAACTATTTTTCTTTTTGTGTTAGAAATGTGGATTTACTCTATCTTATTGTCCACTATGGTGAAATTAGTATTTTTGATTTTGAATTATTTATGTATTAAATGACACAATTAAAAATAATTTAAATGTTATTTTGTGATTTCTTTTTATTCATTTTTAAAAAGTGTTCTATAATTAAAAATTCCATATTTTATTAAACGGACACATACTTTTTTAATTAAAATTTTTGACAATTTAAATGAATTAATGAATACTAACATTTTCACCGCTCGGTAGAATTGGCTCCTGACAAAGGGCAGTGTACCGGTAGGATGATTTTCAAAGACTTTTTAATATTTAAAATTTCATATTGGAATTCTTTTGAACTTATCTTAGAATTCATTATTATTCAATTAATTTTTTGGCATTGAATTACAGACTTAATTATATATTATTTTCAAGGATAAAGGCCACCTTTCTCTTCTAATTGAACTTATTTTTAATTTTTTATAATTTAATAATTCTGCAAATCATACTTTCTTAAATAGACACACACTTTTTTTATTGTCTCTTTACTAACTAGTAAAGTTGTAAACTATTAAACTTCCCTAAATTTCACGTCTCAATTTAAAAAAAATAACCAAAAAAAATTGTACGAGCTGTTTAGTAAAAAAACTCTTTTTCATATGTTAAATTATAAGAGTTTCTTGAAGAATTTAAAAAAAATCAAAAACAATGTCCATATCTTTTATACTTAAAAAAAATAAAAAAATGAATAGAATATATGAGTCAGGCTGAATGACTGGACCCTACATTTTCACCTGCCAGGCTCTTAAGTCTTATTGTTTGTTTAAATCCTCAATTTGGGAGCTAATCTGAACTTGGGACCTCAAATTTCATCATTCATTAAAGACTATATAAATAATAATGATTATTATCTAGGTGGGTATTAGCTGGCAAGCCAGGATTTCTTTTCTCTGCTGACGCGCGTGCATGGAGGAGGAGAAATGCTTGTAGGCAAGGCAACGCCTGCAATTAGCTGATAGTTACATATTTGTAACAAAATATCAGATCTCGTTTCCAGCTAAGATCAACACGTAACTAAAATATTAAGATGTAGGCCAATCAATTTTGTTTTTATTTTGCTACTCTCCTGTCCACAGGTTCGTTGCTTTTTTCAGGCAATGATCATGTGGTGCCAAGAGACACTGACGTACCTTACACTCCTAGCGCCCAAAGCATATGGACCGGAAACATTTTATATTGTTGAATAATTACATTTAACAGCTAATCACACTGTTGGACATTACTAAGTAAACAGAATCAAAGTACGAGCGCTGTCATTTGCATCTTCAGGTTTTGTAATGATCTGACTAAACCAGGGACGTTGACAACATTGAGAACCCAACGAACTCTTCCTAGAAACCTCTTACACAAGCATAGGATTCCAATCGATCAGCCTAGCACTGGAGAAATCCTGCTAACGAGGTAGAGAATTCAGGAAGCGAGCATCTTGGCTCTTGGTACGGCGATATATTAAAGAAAGATAAGTCATAGGCATTGAGAAAAAAATTAGGATTGGGTATGCCCAGTGCCCAGTGGGCTCAGGATGAAGGAAGGAAGGGAAAATGAAATTGCTAACAACTTTTGTTTCAGATTCTGCGGACTTGACTGCCATTCTGGACTGGCTCCATGTTACACATTTGAAGGTATACAATAAAAACTCTGAATGATTGTCGGGTGATGGGTCCAAGCTGCAAGCCATGTTTAAACAGATTATTAGTTTTTAGACATGTTAAGCATAGGAATCGAATGAAAATGGGTTTGCCTTTGGAGTGTCTGTAAAGGACATCAAGTGGGAACCATCCACGAAATAGGATAGGACTCTTCTTAACATGGGATGACTCTACCAATGAACATAAGTAACGTAGTGTTAATGGAAGTAATTCCGGGGTTCTTTACAAGGCTCTTTCTATCTAGCATTGAGTTACCTCTATATGCATGGAAAAAAGGATAAAGTAACGTACGAAAGCACAAGAAAGGAAGAGAACAATTAAAAATAAAATAAGAACAGAACTATTGCCCTTTCTTACATATTTAGTGGAAGTATAAACATTTCCTATCCGCAATAGTTTTGAATTATTAATTCCAGTTACTCCAGAACCATGCCGAAGATTGAGAAAAGAAATAATCTTTTAGTAAATGGGTGTAGAATTAGAGAGCTTGAGATGACGTACCATTGTCGAGAGCTTGAACATGCCAGATTTACCCGAATTGAACTGCTTTCAACTAACAGTTGCCCTAACCCTTACTCAAGAATTTAATTTACAAAATCTCGATTACTGTAATTACAAACTATTGCAACTTATCGTATTTCACTAACAGTTAGCATAACTTATACTCACGGTTTTTAATTACAGATTATGAATTACTATAACTTGTAAATTATAATGAGCTAAAGAACTATAAAATGTAACAAGGATTTGAATTGTAAGTTCAATTTTCAATTTAAAATTTTGATTATACCCATCCGTGAGTTGAAGAGTTAGACCTGCCAAATGTAAGGAAGCATCTTCACGAAGCTTTCAAGTTTAAGCTTTTCGTACTATATGTGAATATCATTACTGAGCGAATTGAAGGGGAAGACCACCATTGCAAGGAAGCATCATAAAACCTTCCAAGTTTAAACTTTCCTTGTTACACTTGAAGTAACATTTATTAACAAATTAACATTTAATCAAACCTTGGATAATATTTTCTTTCTGGAACAGATTTTCCATTCTACTTACCCAATTTCAACCATGTTCTATCCGATCTCAGGCACATATTCAAATAAATGTATGGCTGAGATTGGATGGAACAAGTTGGAATATAGGATCTCATGTGTCTTCTTTTAGGTTTAACAATTAAAACTAAAAATTGGTCAAAGCTGCCTAAATTTGGATTAAATGTATAAATTTTCACTAACCTAATTTTAGATTAAATTTAGTTTAAAATTGATTTTTAAAAAATTATTTAAAACAAAATTGAGATCTAGGTAAATTAATTTTACAAATTGAAAAGAAATTTAAGCAAATTTATTTAGAATCAAGTGCAAGTTTAACTTTTTATTTTACAATTTTGAACAAGCATGAGTTAGTTCAGTCTAAAACATAATATTTGATTTAAACCCACTCATTTTCAACTAACTTAGCTTGGACTCCAACCTCAAACCATGATTTCGTTCACTTTGATTAGCCTATTTGATTTAGTTTTATTGACATTTGAACTCTTCATGTTGCTATTTACTCTAAAATCAACAATAAATTTTCTCTTTTTATTACCCTAAAAAGTTAAAAAACACACATCTTTGTGATTTTTCTTTTCTTTGCAACCTTAATTTAAGATATATACAAAGTATATGCTAGAATTTTCTATATGAACTACATTTATTTTGCAACTCGATCAAATAGATATATAAAGGTCTTTAGTTATATTGGTAAACTTATGGGCTTAGCCTTTTCAACATTAGGTGTGATATGGTCATTATAAATAACTATATAGCACTTTGATGATAGGGCTTAAACTTATTACACCTCTCTTTTCATCTCATTACCCTATATATAAATGACTTACAAGGGGTTAGGTCTACATCATTTATAATTTGACTTAGCCTGATGGGAGAGGTAAGAGAATATAATAAGATATTTTCTTTGTATTACATGTATTCTAAAAAGGGATTCTATAAGTTGCAAAGAATAATAAAATATCTTCTAATTTAAGTATTCCTAATAGAATTATATTGTTCATGTATAAATTATTAAGGTGCATAAAATTATATTGAATGATCCTATTATCACTTGTGTTTATAACAAAAGAGAGCATGAAAAAGTAGAAGATTCACTTCCTAAAGTGGGAAAGATCATATAGTTTTAGTATCATGGTCTTGAAGAAGTCTATTTAACCATCCTTTAATGAAGGATACCAGATGAAATAATGCTAAAAGTTCATGGTAGCTTTAAGGGAAAGGATCATGAAAAGTGAGAAAACTAAAACTATATAACTTTTGCAGTTATTGACTTCTCTGAGGTAGGATGGAACATCTAGGTTTTGAACTTACATAATAAGGATGAAGGACATAACAATTCAGCTAAATATCTCAATACCTTTTCTTAATCCATTAGCTGTTGAATCCTTTACCGTTTGATTTTAGTTTCTTGAAGATAGTATACAATACTATGAAGGATTTCTGGATGTTGAATGAAATAATATTGATATGTGTTTAAGAAGAGGAAAAGATAAAGCATAAGAGGGTGATGTTGTGAATTTGACGTAAAATCCAAAAAAAATTATAGAAATCGAAATAAGAAGTAAAAAAAGAATAAGGGTTTTAGAAAGGATATAAACAAAGTCAATACGTCATCTAGTATGGTTAAGAAGAATAATGATAATTGTTTATACATGGTTTATGTTGGCCCCCAAAATTTTTTCATTAAATTAAGCATAATAGTTTATGGAATAAATGCATAAGAATGAATTGAGGGCATTTTTGGCATGTAAC
>JAOQMS010000006.1:6161179-6182596 GCA_027563885.1 Erythroxylum longipes | reverse complement strand
AATTAAAATTATTTTAAAAAAAGAAAAAATAATTAAAAAAATGTCGCGAAATGCTTTCTGCGACGTTTCAAAAAACGCCGCGGAATGTGACTTTCTGCGACGTTTTTAAAAACATCGCGGAAAGTTAAAAACATCGTGGAATGTAACTTTTCGCAACGTTTTTAAAAACGTCGCAGAAAGTCCAATCTTTTAGTAACATTTTTTAAAACATCGCGAAATGTCAGTATTTTCTGTGACGTTTTTCCGAAAATATCGCAAAAATCTTTTACCTACGTTACATTCTGCGACGTTTTTTGTGACATTTTTCACCTAAAACACTACAGAAAGGATTATTTTCTTGTAGTGTTCAACTAGAAATATTTAAGAACAATACATAAATATAAATTAAATCTTACGATTATGATATCATTATAATTTTAGTTATACAATAATTATTCCAAAAATTTTACTTTTAGTATGAAAACATCAATATAATTAACTTAATATACAAAAATAAATAACATCGTTTCATTAATAATAATATCATACATTAAATTACATCCAACTGATTGACCGGAATAAACTAACACCATCTTCGTTCATTTTCCTTCATTTCTTCGAGCCTGAATTAATCATTTAAACACTGGCCTCCTATTTGCTGCGGCTTTTATTATCTTGTCCGAAGTTGGAATTACGAATATTCACTTTCTCCGTATTCATATCCCTCTCCCTGTCATCTACATCAGTTAGATCCACCACGTCATCAGGTTCTTCCTCTGCTTGGTCATGCCCATCAATTTCATCATCTCCACCTCCTCTTCCCTCGTTTTCAGTTTCTTCAGATTTAATATCTTCAGTTTCTTCTTCCAATTCTTCATTTTCCCCTTGACTGTCAAAATTCGAGGTCATTTCCTCTCGAGTGTGTAGGCCTTTCCTTCCAAGTTTTAAGATTTCATGCTCACTTTGCACTTCCTCTGGTATCTTTTCAGAGCTATCTTTAAATCCTTCCTTCTTATCATAAGAGTGCTTAAGTTGGTTCACTAGCCATACAGAAGTTGCAAGCAATACAAATATTTGAAGAACATGCTTCACCTTAAGGCCTTTTGACCTCTGATTTCTATTAGGTGATGTCTTCAACATGGTAGGCTCCCTAGACGAGTACATCTACTTCGAGCATCAGCAGCAATCGATTATTTCAATCTGAAGGCGGAATACATAAACAGAAGCAGATCATCGAAAATTGAATGTTAGCACTGTAAAGCAGAGACAATCTTTGATAAACAATTTTAAGTTCAGGAAAAGTCACTGGATTTTAAAACAAGCTCATACACAATTATAGGTACAAGAATTGCATTCGGGCAACAGGATCTTGCCCCTGGCCTCTACTGAGTTGTTGTGAATAGATAGCGAGATGTTCAATCTTGGAGTCTACTATCTTCTGCTCCCCTCTGAACCTGGTCTTGCTAAAATTTACTGTGGGTTGTTAATGCCACTTCCTTCAGAATTTCTTCTAGTGGATAGGGTCTTCAGGTCTCATTTATGACCAAATAGAAAACAAGTGTTTTTGTTTCTTTTTCTAGTCTGTTGGCGACAACGCAGTACCAGAGAGGATAAGATTATTACTCCAAAATACGTCTCTCTAAGAGTTACATCTGACTTGGTAAAATGCACATACGCTATCTGAGAGTTACCAGCTCTCGGAATATTCTGCTGGGCTTATGCAACGAAGCATCTTCAACTACTAAAGCCATCCTCTATCAAATCACTTACCGAAAATGCCGAGGTTATAGTTACAGTTTATAGGAGGAGGTCGTCCATCTTCTATACTCTTTATCGACAGGTACCAAAAATGAGAAACATTTAGGAGCTGGACTAACTAAAAGGAAGGTAGACGAAATCCCAACTGTAGCCATTGAAACGGACAAAGCTGTTAAACTCCAAGCAGAGAAACCAAACCTAGTCACAGTAAGCTTGTCCAAAAATCTAAACAGTGTACCAATGAACCAATACCTACAACCTTTTCTCGGACAATAGAACAAGCCACTAAACTCAAACTACGAAACCCCACAACGATAACAACGAAGGGAATGCAAATAAGATGATACCCAAATCAGTAACCTTATCATTTGCTCCAGGCATCAAGTATAAACATGAAAATGAACCCATAAAACAATAAAAGCGAAGCATCCAACACAGCACCAAAAAAACGAAGAAAGACGCATACAAATCAAGCGGAAAAAGAGGAACCTAAAGGAGAAGGGGGTAACTGGGACAGTACCTTGGAGAAAGCTGACTGCAGATCCTATAACAATGAATGAACAATCTAAACATATATAGAAAGAAAGGATCGTTCTTTATAATTGATAAGGTATACGTGTGCAACAAGGTCTTTAATGAAGTAGGATATGCAATAACAACGTTGTTCTCCAAAGAAATGGCTAGCAAGAGAGCACAGATATCGAACCACTTGGCCAAATATAGAAGAAAGGAGAACAGTAAGCGACTGAGCTGTTGAGGTCTGAATGTTGTTTCTCTCTCTCCATCTCACTCTCGTGGCGAAAGGCTGCTGATATTCTCACACACTGCTAGACACAGGCAAAGCATGTCGCAGTCTTACGTGTGACTGCTCAGAGTCTCGGGCAAAGAACTGTCGGCGCCTAATTCTACACTTCTCTTATTTCCTATTCTACTAGCACCAAGCACCAAGTTAATTTTCCTAATTACGAGGATCAGACGGCACCGTCTTTTGAGATTCATTAAATGTAGTGGTTAAGACATTAACCGCATTTATGAACTTTGTCCGATTTTAGTTGCCTTACTTGCTGCCACATCTTCTCGGGACCGGATAACATATTCTTATTACGCTATTTGTACTTTGAAATTGAAAGGTTAAGATGAGATGGCAACGGTGGGAATAGGGTCGTGGGAAACAAAAGATCTCGATCTCATTTTTCATATGTCATGTCCTACATGTTTTAAATACATGTTTTAAAATTCACAAAATGAGGATTAAGGCCTAAAGAGTCTTCTGGTGTATGTTAGAAGTTTATGGAAGGCCTTAAAAGCTTCTAGAATATGGTAAAAGCCTATCAAAGCTTGTGGAAACTTATAAAACATTGCGGAGCAATACAAAACCTTATAGAAGCCTGTAGATATATAGATAATATACATGAAAAATGTAGAATAGTGTAAAGAATTTTAGAAGGTTAATATAGACCATTAGATCAAGTAGATATTAGTAGTTTATTCTAAAAAGAAGCAAGTATAAATACCCCTTAGGGGTTGTCTCAAGGGCATGATAGAAGATCATAGAGTACATTGTAGGTATTATAGCTTTTTTGAGAGCTCTTTAATAAAAGTGTTCTTACATTCTCCTACATTCCTTCTTCTCTTTAGCAAAGTGTTTCATATAGAAGGCTGACTTGAGAACAAGAGTATACTCAAGTGCCGAACAAGCGTTAGTGAAAGTTCAAGCCCGTTACAAGTGGTATCAAAGCCAAGGTTAGAGATACTTTAGGTGTCGTCAAGATGGTTGGTTCAAGCGAAGTGACTACCCATGAAGAAAGGGAGGTTGAGAGAGTTCCTCCTACCAACAAGGGAAAGAGAGAAAGATCTACTACAAGGGACGTCATGATTGAAGTGATGGCTAGACTCTTGAAGTTAGAGATCACCGTAGGGGAAGATCAGGAGAGGATCGATGACTGGGACCAAAGAGTAGAGGAGCTGGAGAAGGACTAGTCTCTACTTTAGGAAGAAAAGAATGGAACCATTAATATCGTTGCCTTGGATGCTTCCGAAAAGGTGAGTTCCTTGGAATCTTCTTTTATTGCCAAAATTATTATGCTTAAGGAAGCGCTTACTAGTTTTTCTGCCGAGTTGAAGGAAGTAAAGAGGGATTAGAGTTTGTGTAAGATGGCGGTGACACAAGGAGGTGTGGCACCTATTACTTCCATTGCTTCTGCCAAAGTAAAGGTCCCGGAGCCTAAGGCCTTTGGAGGAGCAAGAGATGCAAAGGTCATTGATAACTTCTTTTGGAGTATGGGATAATACTTCAAGGAGCTTGGCATTACAGATCATGCCAACATAATGCCAAGATGATCGATAGTACTTCTCTGTAGACACAGCCATGGTGTGGTGGAGGAGAAGATACAACGATATTGAAAAGGGACCTTCACTATGAACATATGGGATGACTTCAAGAAAGAGTTAAAAAAAGCAATTTTACCCCGAGACCGTAAAGAGGGAAGCTCTAGCCAAATTGAGAAGGCTCACCCACTAGAAGAGCATTCGAGAATATGTTCGAGAATTTCAAGAGTTGTTGCTTGAGATTCCCGATTATCCGGACAAGGAAGCTTTCTTTGCCTTTTGTGATAGCTTACAACCGTAGGCCAAGATGGAGTTGGAGAGGCGAGGTGTGCAAGACCTTACTAATGCCATTGCGGTAGCTGAATCCCTTTATGAAGTAAGAAGGGATGTCCACTACTTTCAGTCCCAAAAAAGTGACAAGGAGAAGGGTAAGGGAGGAAAGAAGCAAGGCAAAGATGGAGTTTCAAAAGGCGGCAAGTTGAAAGAAGGTTTAAGCAAAGGCCATAAAGAAAACAAGGGTGGAAAACATCCCACATTGAAGTGTTACCTTTGTGATGGACCTCATCAAATTACAGATTGTTCGAAGAAGAACAAGCTTGTGGCACTCGAAGAAGAAACTTCAAAATCAACTGAGGGAAGGTGTGGATCCTTAGAAGTCCTTCATGCCATCAATGCCAAAGTTGAGGTACCAAAAACCAAGAAGAAGAGGCGATTGTTCGTAGACACAAAGATTGGTGGACAAGGTACGAGAGCCTTGGTGGATACTGAGGCTACAAATAAATTTATGAAGGAAGAAGAAGCCAAGCGGCTAGGCCTCAAGTACACACCCACCGATGGTTGGATAAAGGCAGTAAACTCAGAGACTAAAAGCATGTGCGGAGTGGAAAAGAATGTAGAGACTCGTATAAGTGAGTGGCATGGCTTAGTAGATTTTTATATTGTTCTTATAGATGATTTGCAGGTGGTGTTAGGTATGAAATTCATAGATAAGGTGAAAGTTATTCCAATCCCATTTGCAAACACCATGTGTATTTTAGAGGAGGGGAATGCAAACATGGTACCTTTGTCTCGAGAGGTTCCAACGAAGACCAAGACCCTTTCAGCCATGCAACTCTCTAAAGGAGTGAAGAAGGAAGAGTCGACGTTCTTAGTGGTTATCAAGGAGGAAAATACCACTACTCATGAGGAGTTTCTTGAGGAGATTTCTTATGTCCTTGATGTGTACAAGGATGTCATGCCACCCGAGTTGCCAAAGAAGCTACCATTAAGGAGAGAGGTGGACTATAAGATTGAGTTGGAACTTGGTGCTAAACCCCTTGCTACGGTCCTCTATCGTATGGCACCACCAGAGTTGGAAGAGCTAAGGGGACAATTAAAGGAACTCTTAGATGCGGGGTACATCCAACCTTTTAAGGCCCCATATGGTGCACCGGTACTGTTTCAAAAGAAGCACGATGGATCACTTCGATTATGTATCAACTACCAGGCACTAAACAAGGTAACTGTGAAAAATAAGTACCATATCCCTTGAATCGATGACTTATTTAATCAACTTGGAGATGCAAGATAGTTCTCCAAGCTTGATTTGAGATCGGGTTACTGTTAAGTAAGGATTGCCAATGGAGATGAGCTAAAGACTACTTATGTGATGAGATATAGAGCTTTTGAATTCTTAGTCATGCCATTTGGTCTCACTAATTCACCCGCAACATTTTGCACACTTATGAACAAGGTACTACATCCTTTCTTGGATTGATTTGTTGTTGTTTATTTGGATGACATGTTGTGTATAGCAAATCGTTGGAAGAACATGCCATACATCTACAACATGTCTTTCAAGTTTTAAGGGACAATGAGTTATATGTTAAAAAGGAGAAGTGTGCATTTACGAAGCCAGAATTAGTGTTTTTAAGGCACATCGTAGGACAAGGCAAGCTAAGACTGGATGGATCCAAAGTGCAAGCTATTATTGAATGAGAGCCACCAAAGAAGGTGAGTGAGTTAAGATCCTTCCTTAGTTTGGCTAACTATTATCGTAGGTTCCTCCATGGCTACTCTTCCATTGTGGCACCTTTAACGGATATGCTCAATAAGGGATGAGTTTGGGGATGGGATACCAAATGCCAAACGACTTTTAATGCTTTGAAGGAAGATGTGATGAAGGAACCGGTCCTTGCTCTTCCGAATCACATAAAGCCATTTGAAGTACAAACAAATGCTTCCAATTTTGCAGTTGGGCTTGTGTTGATGCAAGAAGGACACCCCATTGCTTTCAAAAGTAGAAATTTTAATGACACCGAGCGGCATTATATGGTGCAAGAGAAGGAGATGACAGTCGTAGTGCATTGCTACGGGTATGGAGGCACTACTTGTTGGGAGCAAAGTTCATGGTGAAGACGGACAATGTTGCTTTAAGTTACTTCCTCAATCAAAAGAAATTAACGCCTAAGCAAGCTAAATGCCAAGCTTTCTTGGCAGAATTTGACTTCTAGATGATGTACAAGCTAGGAAAGGTGAACTTAGTGGCAGATGCACTAAGTAGGAAGGTTAAGCTAGCAGTTTTATCACAGCCTAATTTTCCTTTGCGTGACCGAATGAAGGAGGGATTGCAACACGACCACCAAGTTAAAGAAGTCAAGGAGGGAAAGACTCGCAAGTTTTGGCTTGAGGATGAGTTGTTCATCACCAAAGGAAGTTGGATTTATATGCCTAAATGGGATGGAATGAGGAAGGAGGTCATCAAGAAGTGTCATGACTCCTTATGGGTTGGTCATCCAGGAATGCATCGGACTTTGGCACTTGTGGAGCGTGCCTACGATTGTCCCCAATTGAGAGATGATATAGAGGCATATGTGAAGACTTGTCTTGTTTTCCAACAAGACAAAATAGAGAATAAAGCATCAAGTGGATTGTTGCAGCCGTTGCCAATTCCCAAGAGACCATGGGAGAGTATCTCAATGGACTTCATTATTGGGTTACTGAAAGTAGAGGGACAAGGTAACATAATGGTTATTGTGAATCACTTTAGCAAATATGAAGTGTTCATACTTGTGCCAGTAAAATTCACTGCTGAAGATGCCACTCACTTATTCTTTAGGCATATGATGAAGTATTAGGGCATTCCACAAACCTTCATCAGTGATAGGGACATTCGCTTCACAAGACGATTTTGGATGGAGTTGTTAAAGCTCTTAGGGTCAGAGTTAAACTTCTCTACAGGTTTTCATCCATAAACTGATGGAAAAATTGAGAGAATGAACATCTTATTGGAGTTGTATTTGTGACACTATATGAGTGCCAACCAGCGAAATTGGGTAAAGTTGCTCGATGTTGCCCAATTCTCATATAATTTGCAGCAGAGTGAGTCTACAAAAGCTAGCCCTTTCAAGTTGGTCACTGGACAACAACCTTTGACTCTACACACTCTTGCTGTCGATTATAGTGGTAAAAGCCCTAAAGCATACTTGTTTACCAAAAGTTGACATGAGAAGTCCGATATGACTAGAACATACCTAAATCGAGCAACCAAGAAAATGAAGAAATGGGTTAATAAGAGGAAGCGTCACTTGGAGTTTAGTGAAGGAGATTTGGTGCTGGTGAATCTCCTTTCTCACAGAGGCATCGGAGGAGGTGTTCATAAGGTTTGATTCAGGGGTACAAAGGACCTTTCCCTGTGGAGAAAAAGGTAGGCAAGTTGGCATGCTGAGTCAAGATACCCTTACACTTGGAGATTTATCCCGTATTTCATGTAATTTTTCTAAAACCTTATCATGCTGATAATGAAGATCTGAGTAGAGGTGAATCAAGGCACACACCGAATGTTGTGACAACAACACACGAACGAGAGGTGGAAGAGATCTTGGCACATAGAGCTATACCGAGGAAAGGTTCACATCCAACATATGACGAATACTTAATCAAATTAAAGGGACAGCTGCAAAGTCAAGCTAGTTGGGAACATGAGATTTCTCTTTGGCAATACAAAGACAATAATAGAGAGTTCCACCAAGACACGACGAGGACGTCATGGAATTAGGTGGGGGAGAATGTCACGTTCTACATGTTTTAAAACCCATAAAATGAGGTCTATGGCCCAAAAGAGTCTTCTGGATTATGATAGAAGCTTATAGAAAGCCCTGGAAGCTTCTGGAACATGGTAGCAAACTATGAAATCTTATGGAAGCTTCTGGAACATTGTGGAACAATATGAAACCTTATAGAAGCTTGTAGATATATACATAATGTATATGAAGTATGTAGAGTAGTGTAGAGAATTCTAGAAGGTCAATATGGACCATTAGATCAAGTAGATATTGGCTGTCCATTCTAAGAAGAAGCAAGTATAAATACCCCTTAGGGGTCATCTCATGGGCATGATAGAAGATCATAGAGTACATTGTAAGTATTGTAGCTTTTTTGAGAGTTCTTTAATAGAAGTGTTCTTACATTCTCCACATTCCTTCTTCTCTTTAGCAAAATGTTTTGTATAGAAGGCTGACTTGGGAATGAAAGTGTACTCAAGTGCCGAACGAGCATTGGTGAAAGTCCAAGCCCGTTACACATAGCATAGGCGTATTCCTGAAGATTTTCCGGTTGATAATGTAAGTTTTCTGTCCTATTTACTATAAAAGAGTAAACACGTCTTTTCCCTTCTGAAAACAACACATCCAAGCTTAAACTCACCATTCAATCATTTAAATTCTTTTGGAATTTATAATTCTGGCAAGAAATTGTCCATTATTAGCTTGATGACTTTCACTTAGTAGACTTTAGTTAGTTACTTACTATTAAAAACAACATGTAATTACGTAGTTTTCTTCATAGCTCTTATACTATAAATACAAAGTTTTTCTAAACTAATTATTTAATAAGAAAGTTTTATATTTTCAAATATATGTTCATGAGTAAATTATAATAAAAATCTTCAAATTTTATTTAATTTTATAATATTAATTAAAATATTAAAAAGAATAATAAAATAACCAAACTTTTAATTTATAAGTTATAACAATAACAAGATGTCATTAATTCTATAATTAACATTATTAATATGACATATTATATTAGCAAGATCATTCAGTAAATGGCATATATATGGTAAATAATTTAAAGGTAAGATATTTTCTCTAATTTTTCACTAATTATAAATCTTTGCCTCCACAATCTTCAATATCAAAATAACATGAAACCGAAACTTAGCACTATTGCATATGGCTAAACAAACTTGATATGAAAAGCTTGAAAATATCCACTCTCTCCCCTCCCGCTTTATTAGCCATTGAATTGCATCCGAAAGTGAACAAGACATCGCCTCTAAATTAGCTTCTATCCACCTTTGTAGTTCCAAGAAAAGCATTTGAAAAAATATCAACTTGTTCTACAAAAGAAATTATTCCAAAGACAATGTGTAAACTGGAAAAAAATAGAAAAACAGAAAAAGAAATGAACTTGAGAAGCGATTCTTAAAAAGAGCATATTTAGGAGATGAGATTTATAATATTTGGTACAATCAATGGCGAGCATTAGAGGAAGTAGAGGATGGTCTATTATAAATATCATCACGCTCATCATGTTCTCTTTATATTTGAGTTGAAATATGGAAACATAAGAATCCGAATGCAATCCCTGAGATCCCAGATTGGTCTTGATGACGCAATTGTGACATTTCATAAAGATGATGGTCAGCGACTGTGATTACAGGATCTATCTAAGCATAAGCAAATTTCATGTTACTACATTAAAGGGATCCCCTCTAAGGCTATGTTTGATAGGGAGGCTAGTAATGTGATGGAATGGAATGTAATATTATTCCATGTTTGGGAAAGAGTTTATAATAGAATGAAATGGAATCAGATGGAAGGGAGGGTTTCACATTACATCATATTCCATCCTAAACGTTAAAAATGAGTTACCTCCGATTTAGGAGTTTAGGATGGAATGTAAAATAATAAATATATACTACCTAATATACTCTTAATAATTTTTATGATACCTGTTATACCATCAACCCTAATAACAAGCAGCAAGACAATACATCTCATTATTTGTGTTATGTAGAATAGTCATTCATTATTATTATACATATATTATATTTCATTTCATCTATCTTCTAATCAATATTTCACTATATTACATTATGAATCCTTTCATTCTATTAAAAATTTTACGTACAATCAAATATAGCCTAAGAAATCATCCGGTCTTGACCAAGCAATGGCTGCAATAGTGAAGGTGGCAGCAAGAACAATTTTGAAGATATGTTAAAAATGAACCCACCATCATTAGTAGCATCATCAGTGTTCCAAGTCACCGTTCTTTGGAATTGACTAATTTCAACAGGGTGATGATGCTATAACCACTCTGAGTTGTCAATATTTTCTTTAATTTTATGTTAATTATTTAAAATATAAATTATTTATCACTTAAATGATATCTATTAAACAATTTTGTTGAAAATGGTATACCACGTTAACACTGTTAATTATAGTGTTAACAATATGTCATTATTGTTATAAATTAAAATTTTGAACATTTTACTATCACTTTTAATAATTCTAACTAGTATTATGAAATTTTATTAAAATTTAAAATATTTATTGTAATTTACGTTATATTTATTGGTATTTGAGCATTTCTTATGTTTTAGTAATCAAATTCTTATTTTTCATCCTATTTTTATCTTTTGTAAAGAAAAGCTTCTGTGGAAAATACTTTTTCCAATCCTTATATTTTCTTTATACAAATGAAAACCCAACTTTGATTTTTGAAATTTCATTTTAGATGGTTCAATTGTTATTCTTAACCCAAATAAATGAGAATGACTATTTTCTTAAAGAGTAAATTAAAGTTTGTAGATGGTTTAACTCTAGTAAAAGCTTTTTATGTTTGTCAGAAAAGATGCAATACAATGACAATAGTTTAGATTGCGCATTTAGTTAATCCTCATATTGCATAAGGTATTCTTTAGCATGAGACAAAAATAGAGATGTGAAGAGACTTAAAAGAGTGTTATTATGAAGGTGATTACTTTAGAATTTCATATTTACAATAAGAAATATCAAGCTTGCAATAAAGAAATCTTTTTGTGATAGGCTATTTCACAAAGTTATAATACTATAAGGATGAGTTATACAATATCAATCTAATCTCCATTTATGAATGTATTCTACTGTGCAACTATATAAAGCATTGTATACACTTAAAGTTCATCATTAATTAAATTCAATCATTAAGTTCTTGAGGGGGAATAAAAATTTTATTTACAGTTAGATCATAATTTTTGTTGAAAGAACCATCACAAATTATTACAAAGATGTTTGATTTAGTAGTATAGTATGAAAGGAAATTTCTATTACCTGAAATTTGAATGGACTTAAAGCAACAAAGTGTAATAAGAAATTTCTTTAGTTAACAAAGTAAAGGAAACACAAATTTTGATGGGGATAAAAGATTTCAAAATTCAAACAAGTTAAGATTCTATGATAAAAAAATTAAAAAAAATTGCTTTACAATCGTTATGGTGGATTGGTTATATTGTGAGTAAGTGCTACAAGAAGCATGGATATCTTTTAGGTTACACATATAAAAGGAAGCAATACAGAGTTGGATATGTTAATCAAGTATATGTTTCTATCTTTGATGAACTAGAGGGTTTTAACACATAAACGAAGACAAAATTAGCATAGGATATGTGAAGAGAACATATGATCATTTATTAACTATTTCACTCATCAATAAACAGTACAAACAATTACTAAATCTATGAAAAAACGTAACAAAGTAATTCAAATATTGCAAAAAAATATACATACAATTTTTGGAATAGCTCATTCAACATCATTGATAATCAATTAATTTAAAAGCACTAAGGGTATGTGTTGGGTTAACATTAATAGTTGTTCAATTTTATCATTAATTTGACTTACAAACATAAGTACTATTGACTAGTTATACTTTAACATATTTTACTAATTGTAAACTAGTGACTAATCACTTTCAAGTTAGCCAATAGTCAAACGGTTGGAGTTTTTCACATTGGAGAAACCATATTAATAGATAGATTAATTCTTACTAAAGTGTTATATATTTCCCATTTTTCTTTCAACCTTGTTTTAGCAAGCAAACTTAGTTATGGTTCTAATAGTTTTTTACTATTCTCTTCATCAAATTGCATAATTCAAGATACACTGTTTTTAAAGAAGATTGTCTTAGTTGAACGAGTTATAACATTGCATGAGGTGGTTCGACCATATTATAAATTAGTTCAAGTAATAAGTTTAAGAGATAATATGATTGATTTATGGCATTATGAATCAAGACACCTTCATTATTAAAGATGTATATTTTAAATAAGATGCATGATGAAATTCGAATCTCTTAATAAAAAATATGAAGTATGTCATTTAGAAAAAAAACTTTCATTTTATATTAGTAAAATAAAAAAATTATTTTGATATTATACACATTCACTTATGGGTCTTATTGGTTATTCCATATATAATATTAATATTTTCTCACCATAGTAGATGACTTTAACAAATATACTTAGTTTTTTTTTTCATCTATAATATGCTGGATGTAAGAAATCTACTACGATCCTCTTGTTTTTATATGAAAAATTAGTTTGTGCAAAGATGAATTATATGAAGCTATAATAGATTAAAATTATCTTTTGTCACTTTTTATGCTTATCATGGTTAATATCAAATTTCATGTATGGAAACTCTTGAGCAAAATGGGATTGTAGAAAGAAAACATCAACATATTTTAAATGTTGAAAAGGCTCAAATTACAAAGCAACTTATCATCTTTTGGAAAAAATGTGTTGCTTTTGCAATTTGGATAATACATGTATTACCTTTTTCACTATTAAATCAAGCAATACATATTCCTTACTCTTTAATAAAAATGTTTTTTTCTTAATGCTTAAATTTTTTTCTATATTTATGTTTTAGATCCACTTTAGCTATCACATAACCAAGTTCAATCCAAAAGTTGAAAATACATCTTTCTTTGTTTCAAGTTAGGAATCAGAGGAACATATATCGCTTGAATTCTCATAAATTTCTTGTTTATAGAAATGTTGTATTATATGAGAATGTTTTTCCATATTTTGAAAATTTAAGTTGTGAACCTTTTTCTATCACTTTACTTCTAGCTTTTGTGATCATAGATGATAACTTCCAACATCAAACTCTTCCCATTAATGCAATTGAAGAGAAGCAATCTACTTAATAAAAAAATTCTTTTCAAACACTTTTCATAGAAGATCCACCAAAGTTATTCAATCTCTATCTTATCTTAGAGACTATCATTTACTCTAATAGGATCTTTCATATTATCTTCTCCTACTTTACTGTCAAATGTGTTTTCTTATCAATATTTATTTCTCTTTCATTATATCTATAATTTAAATATGCTCTTTCCATTGAACCAAAAACATATAAGTAAGCAATCTAAGTGAAAGATTAGTAAAAAGCATGACTACATAAACCAGTGCTTTAAAGACCAATCATATATGAAAACTATCATATTTACCTCATGATAAAAAAACTATAGGCTATAAGTAGGTGTTCAAGTTCAAACATAAATCATAATGAAAATTGGCACTACAACAGATAAGGTTATTGGCAATGAAATTAAACATTCCTAAACATTAAAACATCGTCGCAAATACTAATTTATTTGTGACGAAAAATAATTGTCACCTCAATCATCACTGAATCCCAGTGGCAAAACAAAATCTGCGATGTTTTCCTGTAATTGTCAAAAAAATCTTGTTTCGACATAAAAAATTCGTCGATAAAAAATATAACCAACGAGAACAAAGAACATCATACATAGTATTTTGCGACGTTTTTGTTTTGTAGATAAAAGTTTTTCCCTACTAAACTGTAGTCGTAGGTAATTATTTTTAGTGACAATTTCTTTTTTATAGTAGAATAGTTTTAGCTACTAATTTTTTGTTGTAGGTAAATGGTTTTAGAGACATTCCTGCAAACGTAGGGAATAACATTTTGTGACGATTTCTTTTTGGTAGCTAATAGTTTTTAGTGACGATCATGTTTTTGTAGCAGAATAGTTTTAGCCACTAATTTGATGTTATAGGTAAATGTTTTTAGAGACGTTTTTGTAAACGTAGGTAATAACTTTTTGTGACGATTTTGTTTTGGTAGCTAATATTATTTAGAAACAAAATTTTATTTTAAATTTAAATATTATTATAATGGTTA
Source organism: Erythroxylum longipes (assembly GCA_027563885.1). NCBI lineage: Eukaryota > Viridiplantae > Streptophyta > Magnoliopsida > Malpighiales > Erythroxylaceae > Erythroxylum > Erythroxylum longipes. Next base: position 6,168,299 of record JAOQMS010000006.1, on the reverse strand, counting down.
AAAACATTTTTAAGACAGTTTGAAATATAAAAATTATTCATTTTTAAAATTAATATTGGTGACATATTTTTTAAATAATAATAAATTGAAATAAAATAAACATATAAAATGAAATGCATTTTATATAAAAAATATTTACACATCATTTACAAACTAAGAGTCTTCATCTGAGTCACTACCACTAACATATGCAGAATCTAGTAATTGTTTAACCATCTTTTTAAGCATATTCACTTCTTTAATATTACGATCTAACTTAATCTTTAGTTGCTGGTTCTCCTCTTGAAGTGCCTGTCACATATGCTGGTCGTGATGAAGATGCATCAATAGGCTTAGGGCCATACCTAAGACCTTTAATATAGCTCGATCTTGTACCAAGGACATTGTTGCAAGTGTCATCAACATTGGGCTGATTCTCCTCAGAGAATGACATCTGCAACAACTTCTGCATCTTGTCCTACAATTTAAAGTACAAAATCGAGTTAAATAAAAATTATTACTTAGAATTACATAGAAAAATAAATTTTAATATTAATTTGTTTGTACTTACTTAATTACTTTGTGCTTCTTCAGACGTCCAACCTTAACCTTCCTTGTAGTGTGTTAGCTTGTACAGTGTGATCCTATCACACTCTTGTCCTTACAATTGTGTTTGGCTCTATTATATGAATTTAAAAAATTAGAACCAATTAGAATTTATTGTATTAAGAAATATAATAATAAGTTGAAAATGTTACATTTACAAATTCTTGTCGGACGATGACGAATGATCTGGAGCTGGTGTTATGAGGAGTCTTCATTTTTGCTCTGTTCACCTTGGCTTTCTCACACTTTTCCTAAATTAAGAGAAGTTTTCATGAAATGTATGAACAAAATTAATGGAAGGAAATATGAAGAAAAAGAAAATAAACTTGAACCTTCGTTGAGGGTCAATAATCACACATTTCACTCCAATTTTCTAGAGTCACCCGTTTCGGAACATGTCTCCTTATCTCTTCATCAGAAGGAAAAGACTGGTAATATTTATGAAGTCTATATCAATGATCCTTCACCCTTTGTTTTAACAGTGAACCAACACTACTTGAAACCTCAAGTATGTCGATATCAACGATATTGAGCTTCATCTATGAAAAATATGTATAAGTTAAGTTATTATTATTTTAAAGTAAAATCACAATACATATAATCAAATGAATTGAAATATTACCAAAACTTTGTTTAAAGCATTTTGGAGCAATTTGTCTTCCTTCAATTGCCTCACATGTTGAAGGTAAGACAATTCATTCCTCACAATGATGCTTAACTCACTGGCCAATTTTACAGCTCGGATTTTACGACATTGCATGGGGTCAATCTCACAGACACCATGCTGTTCATTGCAACATTCATCTATTACAACTCAGCTCCTTTTGTCTTACCTCTACCTCGTTTTTTGATGCTAGTATTGGAACTTGAAAAAAATCATAATGAGAAAAAACACACTAAGCATGTAATGATTAATTTTAGCATAAATATAAATATGTTTGGTTAACAATAACAGACCTGAAGATCCCTCATGACTAACAGACGATATTGGTAAAGGTTGTTGCTAACTTTCTTCATTCGATGATGCAAGTGCTGGTTGTTTTGTGGGAGAAACTTCTTTAATCGTTATCACCTTCTTTCGCTTGTTTCTACCTAGTGCCATTATAATGAACCTGTGTAAAATGAAATTTGAACATAACGTATAATTTTAACTGAAACGTCAATTTTCATATGAATATAAGGAGATCAGTAGTCAAATACTAAACATTGGGCATAACATTTTGCAAAAACATAAGTTAAACATTAAAAATATGCATGTAATCATCGTAAACTAACATAAGTTAAACATAAAAAGCATAAGGCAATTATGAACATAACAATTTAAACAATACAAACAATTTATTTACATTTAATCATCATGATCAAAATTTTGAAAATCAGTACACTATCGTTGGATTCTTCATCACTAATACATTCGAGTAAAGTATCATCATTGTCATTTAGGTCATCCTGAGTATAGTCTTCTTCTGTTTGTAAGATAAGATGGGCTTGGACTTCATCTATTTGAACTATGTTAGGCTCGACATCTCTCCTATAGAATGATAATATATCTGCATCTTCTACTAGAATGCCTTCGTTATTGAACTCCAATCCAATATCTTGATAGACTTCATTAGCATCCTCATCTAATATCCTTTTCACAAAAATCAAAGACATTCCTTTCTGGTCTATTAAATCTTGTTTCCACATCAGTTAAATACATTGAACAAAAATTCAAGCATTCATTTGCTATATAAGTCTATGTAATAGACCCCTCTGGTCGAGCTCTATTACATATATAATGCTTAAGAGAGCACAAAAACCTGAACATAAACAGTTATAAACTTAGGAATTGTTACAAACAAATAACATAGAAAAAACTTGTTGAATTTAATATGAATTACCTTTCAATCGGAAACATCCATCGAAATTGAACTAGTCCACAAAGTTTTGCTTCATATAGTAAGTGAATTGCCAAATGAACCATAACATCAAAAAACGATGGGGGGAATAATAGTTCAAGCTTACATAGAATCAATGCTATGTCTTTTTCCAATTTATCAAGCTTTTCAACTTTAAGTGTCTTGCAACATAATTGCTTAAAAAACTCTCTCACTTGACTCAAAGTAATGGACACATCCTTCGGCAAACATCCATGTATTCCAACAGGAAGTAGTCGTTGCAAAAGTACATGACAATCATGACTTTTCAGCTCTGACACTTTTCCCTCTTTAACATTCACACAACGGCCTATATTAGATGTATACGCATAAGAAAATTTAACTGATTGGAGAAACTGACAGAATGATTGTTTCTCACTTTTTGACAAGTTGTAACAAGCAGGGGCAATAAAGTATGATCCATCATCTCTTCTTTTCAAATGCAAATCCTTTCTAATATTTATGTATTCCAAGTCTAATCTAGCCTTAATAATGTCTTTGGATTTCCCATCAATTCCCATGACAGTCCCTAAAATGGACTCACAAATGTTTTTCTCAATATGCATGACATCAAGATTGTTCCTCAATAGTAATTCCTTCCAAAATGGCAAGTTGAAAAATATGTTTTTTTTGTCCAATTCAATTCGATGTCATTTCTCTTACGCTTTCTATTACTTGGGTGTTTGTCAGGTGTAATATCACCTAAATGTGACAGCTGGTAAATAATATCATCACTGAAAAACTGCATCGGAGCTTCACCCAACTTTACTATGCCATTAAATTGTTTACTTCTTCGCCATCTATGCTCATGTTTCAAATAACGACGATGACCTGTATAACATATTTTACTTCGTATCGTTTTTTAATATGTTTGATGGTTACAGATAGGACAAGCCATATACCCTTTAGTGCTCCGCCCAGACAAATTCCCATAAGCTGGGAAATCATTTATGGTCCACAAAATAGTAGCATACATTATAAATGTATTGCCTTCAACAACATCAAAAGTTTGTAATCCATAGATCATTTAAGTCATCAATTAATGGTCGCATGTACACATCGATGTCCTTACAAGGAGCAATAGTTCTTGGAATAAGCAAAGACAACAACATAAAAGGCTCCTTCATGCACTTCCATGGATGTAAATTATATAGGACTAGAATCACTAGCCACATGCTATATGAATTACTCATATTACCGAAAGGATTAAATCCATATGAGGCCAATCCAAGTCAAACATTATGACAATCTTATCCAAACCATGGAAACTTTATATCAAGATCTTTCCATTCCATTTAGTTTGCTGGATGACGCATAATGTTATCATCAACGCGTTTCTCTTTATGCACCTTATATCTATAGCTGTTTTTGTTGACATAAAAAGTCTTTGTAATCGTGGTTTAATAAGAAAGTATCAAAGGATTTTATTCGGTATTGTTTTCCCTCTCCCATCATCCACCATCACCTTAATGTACCACAAATAGGACACTCCTGAAGATCTTTTGTTTCCTTCCAAAAAAGAAGAAAGTCATACTTATAAGCATGAATTGTAATATATCCCAATCCAAGGTCCTCAATAGTTTCTTTGCATCATAGTAAGATTTCGACAACTTATGTCCAATAGGTAATGCATTGTTCAGTAAGTCAATTAACATGTCAATGGGCTTGTTACTCCATTTATTATAAACTTTCAAATGCAACAACTTCACAACAAATGATGATTGTGAGAAATTAAAGCACCCTAAATATAATTGTTCTTGAGCAATTTTCAATAAATTACCAAAATTATCTTCTGTAATACTAATAATTATGTTAGGCATTCCTGTTTCATTTATAGTCTCCATATAATTCTGAAAATCATCTAACATCTCATCAATCCCATCATCACCATCATCATTGGCATCACAATCATCAACATGATTATTGTAACTGTCATCATAACATGTACCGCAACTTCTACTACAACTTGCTTTTTTACATTCACCATGATAAAGCCATAAAGTATGGAATTTGTCTATGCTTCGGATCAGTAAGTGATTATACACCACATCTTAACTTTGGAAGTCCACATTTAAGCAATTGATGCATGGAAAACGAATACTACATTCATCACCCATTTGTTCTTTTACAAATTACATGAAACTCTTAACTCTTACGTATTCAGTTGACCATTTTCGATGACACATCCAACTTTTATCCTTTTAGCTATACAATAAAAGAAGATAACTAAGTTATTACATGCATTTTCTGTTTACTATTACGTTAAAAAAAACCTATGTAATTAAGGTACGTGGTGTTGTTTACTATCAACTTAACAACTGATATATAAAACAATTGATTAGTTATGTGGTGGGTAGGGAAAATATAACTGACAGTGCCACACAAATTATGTGGTTTTTGGCTCCAAGCAAAAAGGACATTGATGGTGAATTATTATAGGCTTTCTTCAACCGTATTAGATGGTGAATCTTTCAAATCAGCAGCTAAGTATGATAGAAGAAGACTTTATGAATGTCGTAATTATAAGGTAAGTGAGTAATAATAAAGTAGTTGGTATTTGTTGAATAATATATCTCACCAACTATTGTTTTGAAAAAGGGAGATGTAATATTTTCAGATGAGTAGACAAAGGATTTAGTGAACAACAAAATCTATTATAAATAAATTGAAAAATAAGAATTAAAGGTTAAAGTTTGAGAACAGATAGCAAAGATGGTGTGTACATAGATAACATTCATGGCTACATAGTAAATTGGGAAAAGCAAAAGTGACATTCAAACTATATTTTGTCAAAAATTTGAAGGATATAAACTTTATCAACTTTGATATTATACTATAGTTATTTGTTCAGTACGTTTATTTATGTAGAAAACTATATTTTGAGCTTTTGTGATGTTTGCAATTATGTTTATATTAAGTTGTTAGTGAGTAAAATCATATAAGAAAGGCTATAAAGAAATATAAAGTTGTTAACTAAGTCCAATGCCAAGTCACTTCCATTTAACCAAGTCTAAAATTAATGAAGTAATTATGTTGTTTCATAAAGCATATGAATTTAGTTAAGCATTAGTTAGATAAAAAGATAAAGGATCAACGGATTGAGGGGGATAAAAGCACTTATGTGATCAATTTAAGAGGTTATGAGAAAAAATAGGAATAGATAGACAATTAACTATTCCACACCTCAATAAGATTATGTCTTAGAAAAGAGAAATAAAACTTTTCTTGAAATGAATAGGTCTTTAATGTAGTAGATAAAATTTCATTTCACCTATTAAGGTGACACAATAATAAAAACCATATATGCATTCGAGTCTTAAGATTGCATATTCTTATAGAACTATTTTTTATAGTAAGTAGAAATAGGATAAAATTTAACTTTATATGAGATATCATATCAAGTCGATCATATTATATGATTTTAATTAAATGAGACACATCTAAGTAAGAGCAATTCAAGAGATGATGAATTATTTTATCATCATTGACAGTATCAAGCTAATAGAAGCTCCCCATAACTTGGCATTTGACAATGTCAATTGAAGGAGCTCTTCTAAACAGGAAATAAGAAACAACAACATTAATTCAGAAAACTTACAGTAAACATACGATGTAACTAAGAAGTAGGAGCTACTGGTCTTTCAAAACCATTTTAATTCGTATAAAACAAGTTGGAGAAATTAGATACAAATAAATGTGAAGACAAGTTCACTTTCAGAGAGGAAGATCAAAACAGAATTTGTATACCCCCACAAGACTTTCATCGAACACCTTATAACTATAACATAACACCAACGAAACTTCAATAATCCATTGTGTTTGTTCCCTTTCTTCACCATCATTAACACATTCAAAAAAATTAACAATCTCAATCTATGCAAACAACTCAACAATTAATCCTATGTTTCATGATGAACTTAGCATTTAACAAACACAAGAAAAAAAACAAACTCACAACAAATCGAAGAACAACTTACCAAGTTGAGTTCAGCTCTAGGGAGACAATAGAGGACAATCGAAGATAAGAAGAGAAACTTGCACAAACAAGGGATGAAGACAGTATAAAATCACCGAGAGAGAGGAGGAAGAAAGAACGCAAAGGCAGGCTAGGGGGAGGGGCTTTGGGTTTAATTTTTGGTAAGGTGGGACAACGTCGTTTGTCATTAAACAAATGACGATGTTACACCTAAAAAATTTTTTACCGTAGCAACAATTGGCTACGAAACATAGATTCGTCATCAAATGCTCAACATTTACCTACCATAATCGATGACCGTCGCCAATACATTTGGAAAATGCAGAAAACAATATAGTTTAATTATTTTGATCCGATTCATTTCGCGACTAATCTATGTTTCATCGCAAAATGTTATACTTTTGCTACAAAAATAAGATAGCGTCACAAAACGTACAATATTTTGTTACCAAATTGATAAATCGTCGCCAACATTAAACCTTTTACCTTTTCCGACGGTTACAATTTTCATCTCCTATCACTCACATTTCGCTACCAATTAAACAAAAAATGTCACCAAAACCCAAGCATTTTCTTTACATTCTTAATTTTCTTAATTGATTAACATATATGAGTTTTTCCTATTACCAATAACAAAATG
>JAOQMS010000006.1:6100964-6126573 GCA_027563885.1 Erythroxylum longipes | reverse complement strand
GCAAACCACCCAAAATACCCCTTTATGAAAATTTTTTCTACCTTTAATTCAACTAACCCAAGAAATAAATTCTACTAACATTAAAAAAAATAAAAATTTAAGTCCCAAAATTCACTTATCCAAACCTCATAATTATTTAAATCATGCTTAACTATAAAAAAACTGGGGGCCAATAGTGTGAGTGCAGTGGATATGTTTTCTGCTGATTATATACGTATGTGTTACTTGGAAAAATAGATGGAATTTATGGCAACCTAAGACTAATGGGTATGTGAGTAATATGCGTGTATTGAGCAATGGGGGTTAGTGAAGATATATATCAACATCTTTTTCATGCGTGTGGAGTATATTAGTGCAATGGAGTATATACTTTTGTTAATGGTGGCGTGAGTGCAGATGTTGAACATTCAAATAATCCATAGCTGATTTGTTTTACACATAAATGGGTGGTTCTTCAAGAAAAAGGCTGCTAGAATTTTGTTGATTATTTTATTGATATACCCGTGACTATGTTTATGGCTCTCGCATGAATTAACCTTGCCATAGTGGAGTGCAGAAAAATTTAGGAAGTTATTCTTGTCTCTTTCTCAAGAGTTTTTATTCTTGTTAAATTTTATTTAATCATTTGAGTAATTTATTTAGTATTCTTCAGTTATAATATTGTTAAGTAAAATCCTCTGCTGAGGTTAACACGAGTCGGTCGTGTTATTGAGTGTGAAAATATTTCACGGAAAGTAAGGTTGAGAGATAGTGTCAAGGGTGAGTGGTGTTGGCTTAGTAAAGCCCTTGGTAAATCTGTTGTACTTCGGTGAAAGTGATTAAGTTAGGTAAGAGCCCCGTAGACGTAGGCAAGGAGTGCCGAACTGTATTACTAAATTTCTGATGTCATTTATTATTTCGCTTTTGATTGATTTTGTTTTTGTTTGTGCTAAAGACGACTACGATAAAATCGGAAAGTTTACGAAACTACTATCCCCTACGATTTTTCAATTGGTATCAGAGCGGGTCACCGTTTCAGAACTTGGTAGCAAGTTGGTGCAGATCCTAGTTTCGCAAACATGGCTATAAGAGAAGGAGCATCAATTATCCGGCCATCTCTGTTGGATGGTTCCAATTATCCTGCATGGAAATCATGGATGAGGGTCTTTATTCAGACACAGGGAACAAGAGCGTGGAACTCGGTATCATATGGCTGAACACATCCGATGATTATTGACGATAAAGGAGAAACAGTTCTAAAAGATCCATCTGAATGGACAAGGAAGAAAAGGCACTTGGAAACTTACAAGCAATGCAAGAAATTTTCAGTGCTGTTGATGAAGGACGCTTCTCAATAATATCGGCCTATGAATCAGCTAAAGAAGCGTGAGATGCTTTGCAAACTATTTATGAAGGGTCTAAATCTGTGATAGCGTCAAAATTATAGATGTTAACTGTGAGGTTTGAAAAACTGAAGAGAGATGAAAATGAAACCACTGGGGACTTTCATGAAAGATTTTGAGATATAACAAATCAGGCGCTTCAACTCGGAAAGAAATATTCCGATCAGAAACTTGTCAAGAAGACGCTGAGATCACTACCTCCAAGATTTATTCCGAAAATTGTAGCAATAGAGGAAGCCCACGACATCAATGATCTATTATTAGAGAAGCTAATCGAAATTCTTACAAATTTCGATATGAATCTTTTAAGGGGTAAGTAAGAAAGAAGCAAAAGATTTTCTTTACAGGTTAAAAATCAAAAGGGTGAAAGGAAAGTTAAGAGAATCAAATGTTATGAGTGTCAAGGCTTCGGGCACATTCAAGCTGAATGTGCTAATACTTTGAAAAAGAGACAAGGAAAATCCTTTACTAGCACTTGGAGTAAGAACGAATCTGAGAGTAAATATGGTAGTAAAGAAGAAAGCGCTAATGGTGATGTGTTACTTACTTTACATAGCAAAATTCCAGTTAATTGTTTAACAGTAACCGAGAAGGAAGTAACTGAAGACGAAAAATTGAGTAAATCAGGAAATTTCGGGAAAAACATAGACGATTCAACTCAAAGCTCGATCTTAGATTATGACAGTAATGAAAGTGATTCAGGTGATAAAAAGGAGAATATTTAAGAGACTTATGAATTAATTTACGAAAAATGGGTAAAAACATGTAGAAAGAATGAAAGATTGAAGAAAGAGAATCTCTCTATGAAGAACACCATCTAAGAGTTAGAAAAGAAATTAATGGTAGCTTTAGACAAGCTTGGTGAAGTCAGACTGAAATTAGCAAGTACTGAAAAGGGTTTGAGAATGTTGAATGGAGGCACAGAAAAGTTAGAAAAGTTGATCAAAATCGGTAAGGTTAAAGGAGATCTTCAAGGCATTGGTTACAAAGGTAAGTGTTCTAAGGTGAATAAAGAGAAAAACGATATGTCCATCTCTGTCCGAGCAGAAGAAACATCGAGAAAGAACTGAAGATTTGTACCCACATGTCATTTTTGCGGAGTTATTGGGCATACAAGGCCAAAATGCTACAAGTTACTGCAGATGTTGTTTCAAAAAAGTCAAAACCGAAGGACGCTATATCCCTCATATAAATTTCAGAATCAACCTTTAGTATTGAAATTCACTCTGGTTAGAAAGGGTCAAGGACAAGTACAAAGATGGAGTAAAGGAAAAAACAAGAAAGTATCTAGATTCATAGTTAGTTACTGCTTTTGAAGTAACTGTTCAAACTGAGGATAAGTCAGTTACTTCAAATGAAGAAATCAATCAGACAGTTGATGACCGAGATAATTTGATGAGAAATAATCCTAGGTTTGAATTTCTTCGAGGAGCACCGGGAATGTGTGCTTTACATTTTTTAAGTATAGTTTGTTGCTATTTATAAAACAAAAAACAAAAAAAGGAAAAGAAAAGTAAAAAGTGTTTTCTTTAGTTCTTTAGTTTTTAAGTTGCCATGGTCCTCCCATCTTTTTAGTAGTTTACATTGTGACTTCTATTTGGCTCCACGAAGACTTTTCAGCTCTCTCGGGTATCTATCTCTATTTTGGGCATATCTCTCGGTATTTTGAATGGTAGTAAATTATTATCTTGGCGTGCGTATGATTCTTCCGCTGCACTTATTGTTGATTTATATGTTTCTTTATTCATTGAGATCAATTATGTTGAAAGCATTCTTCGTTTTGACAATTTTGTTCCAAGGGGGAAACATCATATTGTTTTTTGTGACTATTCAATACAGGGGGAGATTTTAAGGTACCTTCATGACTATTTGTCTATCTTTTTGGCATGTTTTGTCCCAAGGGGGAGAAATTTAGATGATTGGATTATTGTTACTATGGACAAATTTGGATGATTGGATTATTGTTACTATGGATGTTCTTTGGAACTTGATGTTGCATTAAGGGGGAGTTCTTGGATTGTGGTTTGAATTTCTATATGCCTCATTATGTGATTTAGGGGGAGCTTCAGATTTGTGACAAATATGGCAAAAAGGGGAGATTGTTAGATATATGTTAAATATATCTAATTTATTTTATTTTGGCATATTTTTAAATTGGCATCTTTTTATTAAGCTTGCATTCAAATACCAGTTGGATAATTTTGTAGATAGAATAGAATTCTATATTGTATAGGAGTTGATTTGGTGAAGTATTGTGTTAAGGGTACTGTGGTATTTTTTTTCCTAGTTGATGAAGGTTGCGACAGAAAAATGTTGTTGTCTTTTTGGTGCACGTTGTTGCCTTCTTGGTGCAAAAACGTTGTTGTCTTTTCGGTGCACGTTGTTGCCTTCTTGGAGCATAAACGTTGTTGTCTTTTTGGTGCATAACATATATAAGACTTGGAGCATATTTGGTGAGTGTGAGTGTAGGGTTACGTACGAAGTGGGTGTGAGTGCAATGGGTGCATTTTTCTGCTGATTATATACGTGCGTGTTGCTTTGATAAACAGATGGAATTTACGGCAACCTAAGACTAATGGGTATGTGAGTAATATGCGTGTATTGAGCAGTGGGTTTTAGTGAAGATACATATCAACAGCTCTTTCATGCATATGGAGTATGTTAGTGTAATGGAGTATATACTTTTGTCAATGGTGGCGTGAGTGCATATGTTGAACATTCAGATAATCCATGGCTGATTTGTTTTACACATACATGGGTGGTTCTTAAAGAAAAAGGCTGCTGGAATTTTGTTGATTATTTTATTGATATAGATGTGACTGTGTTTTTGGCTCTTGCATGAATTAACCTCGCTGTAATAGAGTACAGAAAAATTTAGGAAGTTATTCTTGTCTCTTTCTCAAGAGTGTTTATTCTTGTTAAATTCTGTTTAATCATTTGAGTAATTTATTTAGTGTTCTTCAGTTATAATATTGTTGAGTAAAATCCACTGTTGAGGTTAATACGAATTGATCGTGTTATTGAGTGTGAAAATCTTTCACGGGAAGTAAGATTGAGAGGTAATGTCAAGGGTGAGTGGTGTCGGCTCAGTAAAGCCTTGAGTAAATCTATTGTACTTCGATTAAAGTGATTAAGCTGAGTGAGAGTCCCACAGACGTAGGCAAGGAGTGTCAAACTGCGTTACTAAATTTCTGGTGTCATTTATTATTCCGCTTTTGATTGATTTGTTTTTGTTTGTACCAGAGACGACCACGATAAAATCAAAAAGTTTGCGAAACTACTATCTCCTATGATTTATCAGATATCATTAGAGCCTGGTGTTTGTGAGACTATGATAATAGCAAAGAATCTATTTTAGAAATTGTTTCAGATGGAAACAACAGACTTTACTGTAAAAATACGAATTTATAATTCATCATGTTATATATTAAAATATTCATCATGTTATATATTAAAATAATGTTAATTTTTTAAAAATCATTGAAAAAATCTACAATATACAAGATCCTGCCTTAATTTCTCAACATTAAGATAATTGTCGGCGTGCTTGTTACATTAAATATTCACACATAAGTTCCAGGGGTTGACGGTTGGTTTACTCGCATGACATATTTTAGTTCCGAATTATGAGTTAGTAGACCGCTATCAGTCAGTCTCAATCACTTCCGATTATGGAATCACATGCGCAGCTAATAAATGGAAGGAGGCAACATATTCGCAGCACAAACCTGTGAGTAGCCGCCAAAACCAGTTGCTCTCCACTTGTTGAGAAGATAGTGGGGAGAGGCAAGAGCCGTGAATAAAAAAGTCAACTTAGCTGGCTTTGGCTTGGGAATTATATTTTTCTCAACCGTGCTCTCCACCAATTTGTCAGAAAGAGAATCACACTGTCCAAGTACTTCTTTCTTTAGTCTACATTCAGTCTCGTGAACCCAATTTCTCTACAGTTGTATTCACAAGTCAGATAGGGCTAAAAGATAAGAGCTCATAAGTCATGTAAGAATTTTTCATTGAAAAACTTACCCCACTTTGCTCTCTTCAGTTTATTTATTGCTCTGCCAAAAATGAATGAAGCCAATGGTAGCCCACAGCTTCTCCCCCTCTCATGGAGCAACCAATTTCTTCTTTGGCTGTCCTCTTTGTCAGCCAGTTTTTGTGTTTTGGCGTTCTTACTTCACAGCCACTTCCAACATCAAATCCAGTCCCCCAGGTACTACATTGTGAATGTAATGTTTAGTTTTATGTTTTCAGGTATTGCGGTTTTGCAACTAGCTAAGACTTGGCAATCTCAGGATAAGACAATCTCAATATATCTGACTTTATTGATGATGTAAATGTGCATTTTAATGAGGATAAACCGATTGTACATTAAGTACTTATGACTATATATTGCAACTATAAATGGGATTGAAAGTAGGTGTACATGATCGGCATTTCGACATTAAACATCACCAGCATGTGACACTCATACATATGATATCTGAACGAACCAAATTCTGCATCTTTGGTATTTTGATCAAACACTCATTTAAACCAACCAAACCCAAATACTCATTTGAGCTAGTTTGTCCTCAAGTTCAAGTTTGACTCAGGTTTCAATTTAATCAAACAAATCAATATCTGAACGTTACAAAATTTAACTTGTTGATTCTTTAGCATAGGTTGAATTGTTTCTTGCGTAATTTCAGTTCTGACATATATACATCCTCTTTTCAGAAATCTACTAGCACGAGTTTCGTTAGAGCCCGAGAGGACAAAATAATTTTAAATCCTAGATTTGAAGATGGCCTCAATAATTGGTCAGGAAAAGGCTGCAAGATTGGGTTACATGAATCTCTGGAAGATGGAGAGGTCATTCCGCAATCAGGCAAGTTCTTTGCTTCTGCTACAGAACGCACAGAAAAATGGAACGGAATTGAGCAGGAGATCACTGGAAGAGTGGAGCGAGAAATTGCCTATCAGGTCACTGCAGTAGCTCGAATATACGGTGGCAATTTTACTAGTGCCAATCTACAGATCACTTTGTGGGTTCAAGAATTGGATTTTCGTGAAGAGTATATAGCAGTTGCCAAGTTGGTGTCTTAAACACATTTCGATCATTCATACGCCATTTTCATTTTTCTTATGTACTTATCCGAATAACCGTTCATCTTTTCCTGTTGTTTGTCTCACCATTTCTGGATTCTGCATTTCCATCATCCAGTTTGTGAAATGTGCACACAAGTTTTTACACTACAAATGTTGGACATCCATATACTTGCATTAAAAGAAAATTCATAATTAGGCATACCAATATATACGTTTGCACAGTCCAACTTTGTCATGCATTTATCAACTTTTGAAGTCTTCAATTTGAGGTAGTATTTGTGGGATGGCATGCATTTCCAAGGTCAGGATCATGTCTTTAGTTTATGATCTTGTTTGTTTTGCCCTGTAGCTTGCTGGCAACAGACAAGGAGTGGCTCAAGTTAGAGGGGGAGTTCCTTCTTAATGGTTTACCATCAAGAGCAATAATATTTGTTGAAGGACCTCCTTCAGGCATTGATATTCTCGTTAATAGTCTAGTTGTAAGGCATGCAGGGAAGGCCCCCGCTTCAAGTAGACCATTTCCCAAGGTTTTGTCAGCTTACCTAAAGGTTTTAGTCATCTGATATACGTGTGTTCTTAAAATCTTGAATTTAACTAGCTGTGTTTCTTAGAGTGCAGCACCCTTTGAAATGAACATAATAGAGAACAGCAATTTCCAGGATGGAACCAATGAATGGTTTCTTCTAGGTAACTGTACTGTGAGTGTTGAAGTTGGCTCACCCCATGTACTCCCACGAATGGCAAGAGATTCTCTTGGATCATACCAGTCTCTAAGTGGCCGCTACATTCTAGTAACCAATCGCTCAGATTCTTGGATGGGCCCTGCACAGATTATTACAGACAAACTGAAACCGTACTTGACATACCAAGTGTCTGCTTGGGTTCGAACTGGTCCCGGAGCTATAAGCCCTCAAATTATAAATGTTGCTTTTGGTGTGGATGGTCAGTGGATGAATGGAGGAGAAGTTGAGTGCATTGATGATAAGTGGCATGAAATTGGCGGCTCTTTTAGAATTGAGAAGCAACCATCTGGTGTGATGGTTTACGTGCAAGGGCCTGCAGCCGGTGTTGACTTGATGGTTTCAGGACTACAGGTTTTCTCTGTCGACAGACGGGCGAGATTTAAGTACCTGAAGAATCAAACAGACAAGGTGATTGCAGACTGATTATTATTGTACTTCTACAATCTTCAATTATTATTTATAACTTAAGAATATCCCTATAATGGTATGCATCATCCAATAGGAACATGCAGCTAAAACTTAAGAAAAAAAGACGACATGCTGAAATAATTCTATGCAGATACGCAAGCGTGACGTGATCCTAAGGTTAGGAACAAGCGATGCAGTTGGCAACTCGATTAAAATTACGCAGTTGCAGAACAGTTTTCCGCTCGGATCTTGCATAACGAGAACAAGCTTGGACAACGATGAATTCGTTAAATTTTTAGTACACTTTAACTGGGTTGTGTTCGAAAATGAAATGAAGTGGTCTTCGACAGAGCCACAACAAGGTAAGTCCAATTACAAGAATGCTGACGAAATGCTGGAGTTCTGTAACAGCCACAATCTTCAAGTTCGAGGTCACTGTATCTTCTGGGACATGGAGTATGCAATCCAACAATGGGTTCGATCCCTGAATCGAACTGACCTGATGGCTGCAGTTCAGAACCGCATAACTGAGCTCCTCACACGCTACAAGGGGAAGATGAGACATTACGACGTGAACAACGAGATGCTTCATGGGACATTCTACGAAGATAGGCTTGGTAATGATATTGGAGCAAACATGTTTAAAGCAGCTTACCGACTGGACCCAACAGCCACACTCTTTGTTAATGATTATCACATTGAGGATGGAAGTGACATAAGATCAACACCAGAGAAGTACATAGAACAAGTTGTAGGCCTCCAGGCAAAAGGTGCACAAGTTGGTGGAATTGGTATTCAAGCGCATATAGATGTACCAATCGGGGCCATTGTTGGTTCCGCACTAGACAAACTAGCCACTCTTGGCTTGCCAGTGTGGTTCACCGAACTAGACGTGTCTTCTAGCAACGAGTATATAAGAGCTGATGATTTGGAAGTGATGCTCCGTGAAGCTTTTGCTCACCCAGCAGTTGAAGGAGTGATTTTGTGGGGGTTTTGGGAGCTGTACATGTCGCGGAAGAATGCACATTTAGTGAACGCAAATGGGAATATCAATGCTGCTGGCAGGAGATTTCTTGCTCTCAGAAAAGAATGGCTTTCTAATACTGATGGGCGTATTAATGAACAAGGAGAGTTCAGATTTAGAGGCTTTCATGGGACTTATAATGTTGAAATAGTTTCTTCATCAGGGAAACTAATAAACAAGACCCTTGTTGTTGATCCAGGTGAATATCCTTTGGTTGTGTCCTTTGAAACGTAGACATTTGTCAGGTAATAACAAATTTCTTTCGTCTGTCTAAAAGGAATAACTGAGATGTTCCCCGCTACAAGTCGCTGTAGTTTGATCGTACGTTTGTTATTGTTTCACATATTTTTCAGCTTTGCCTTCGTATTCAGATTTTCAATTCCGAGAAAACAAAAACCCGACTCCTTCAAACCTAAATCAAGGTCTTCCTACGTACATAGAAATAAACAGAGACCACATCACCATCACCTAACATGAGAAATTTGTAGCTGTGAATAGTTGAGTATCTTCCAGGACATTAGCTGTAGTTGCTGCCCAATTTGAAGATAAACAAAGAAGAAACACCATAACTATAACAACATGATTAGGTGGCCATTTGAGTGGTGTTCATTTATAATTTGTAGAGTCTATAATATAATAAAAATTATTATCTTAAATTTATTATATTATGAAATTCGGTAATTATAAATAGTCATCACCAGACCGCACGACATTCTGTTCGTTGTAAAGCTAATAAATTATGAAGAGAACATGTTCTCCCCTTTAAATGACGTAAATAGTTCTGTTATACATGGATAACATACACAAACTACTTTGTTGGAGTCTGCGTGTCTTTTCTTAGAAATCAAACAAATTAAGAGTCCATTAGTTTTGTATGTTATTTTTGTTGTAATAGAAAGTTTAAAAATTTTAATTTTGTATTTTACTTCTAGGCCCATAAGTTACATCTTAACGGTTCTCAAAAGATTTAAATAAGACCCTCCGATTATTTATGATATTCCCTTCCACCTTAATATTTTCAAAAGAATATTAATAACATCTTAAACTCTAACAAAGTTAGGTCTCTATTAGTTTCTAATATGTGAGCTGTCAATTTAGCCTACTTAGCATTAGAACTAAGTAACTTAAAAATGATTTTCTAAATATTGGCTTTAAATGTGATTTTTCATCTTTACGTTTTATAAAAAGTTTAAGTAAGCCCGTACCATTATCTCTTTTATAAGTTTTATACTTTGAACAACTTTCAATAAGTACTATTTTAGTAATGTTATGGTACAAATTACGTGGTACAGAAATAATGGTAAGAAATTATTTAGACTTTTTGTAAAATGTTAATGTACAAATCACATCTTTGGCTTTATTTTTATTGTGATTGCCTAGATTTTACTATAAATTTAGTTTTGTAGAAGAAAAAAATATATGCAGAGATAGAAAGATAGTCTTTTATTTTATGAAAGCCATTTTTTTTATCAAATATAAGAAACTCTTTTCTTATCATTTTTCTCTCTATTTCACTATTTAATTTCATTTTTTTACACTTGATTTTACGGTGATATTAGAGCCTCATTCATATAGGTTGTGAAGTTTTTTTGAATTTAAACATATGAGATTAAATTTTAAAACACCTTGAGAGTAAGTGATCATGGGCTCAATTAGTTTCTCTTTAATTTCTTCTCCGTAATTTAATGGATATCTAATTTAGGTAGTGAAAATGAAGGCCTATTTGGAAGCATGAATTTATGATAATCAATTGAGTATGATGTTGAACCTCTACCACTTAAAGCAAATCCCAACATGGCTTGACTAAAGAAGCAGGAAGAAGAGAAAAATAAGAAGTCTAAAGTTATTACTTGTATCCAGATTGCCTTAATTAATGCAATGTTCTCCAGAATTATGACATGCAAGACATTATAACAAGCTTAAGATAAGTTAAAGGAAGAGTTCGACTTCGACGATGGTGACAAAATTAAGAGAATCAAGTTCCTCACTTTAAAACACGAGTTCAAGTGTTCAAAATGAAAGAAATATAATCTATCAAAGACTCTACAGCCAAAGTGATGGAGTAAGATCTTATTGGAAAAAATGTAGTTAAGAAGAATATGATCAATCTTCTTGGTAAATTTGAGGTAAAGCCTATAGTAATTAAATAGTCGTATGATTTAAAAATTCTCTCAATTGTTGAACTTATCAACAAGTTATAAGTGTGTGAATAAGGAGCCTTTATCAGAATTGATAAACCATTGAGAATGCATTTTAAGCCAAGAAAAAGGTAATGTCGGTGTTGTTATTACTTGTGTTTTGAATATTTAATTCCTCCATTATTATAATTCGATACTCTTAATCTTATGTAATCTCATTTCTTTGGCAGTTAGGATTTGTTAAA
Organism: Erythroxylum longipes; assembly: GCA_027563885.1. Taxonomy (NCBI): domain Eukaryota; kingdom Viridiplantae; phylum Streptophyta; class Magnoliopsida; order Malpighiales; family Erythroxylaceae; genus Erythroxylum; species Erythroxylum longipes. The sequence continues at coordinate 6,115,545 of JAOQMS010000006.1, read as the reverse complement.
GGCTGAAATTGTAGTTTTAGCAAGAGTTTAAGTTCAAACAAGAGGTTGGAAGTTGTATGAAGATTGAACATTTACACATTCAACGAAATTCACAATTGAAAGTATGACTTGATTTGTAAGTTATAAAGTATGACTTGATTTGTAAGTTATCTAACTTGATTAGGAAATATTTTGTAAATATATAAAAATATCTCTTAAAGATATGATGGGAACTATTTTTATGGCGGTGTAGTCAAATAGGTTACAAATACTATTTTAAAAAAATTTATTTTATTTTCTAAAGAAGAGTAAAGGGGGATGTTCTTTTTTGGCTTGGCTTAGGAAGAATACATTATCTTTTACTTTTAGAAAAGCAGAACTAGTATTATTTTTCTATTGGAACAAAGTCATGGTTGATGATGACTTAAAAAGACTGATAGCTTTACTTGATTGAAGGAAGCCAAAGTTATTGAATTAAGTATTTGTAAGACTTTTCTTCTTAATAAAATTGATTTTTCTATTCAGTATTAAATATTCATATACTTTGTTTGTATGATTGTTAATTAATAGCTAAGGTGTACTACTAGTTGTTTATTAATTCAGTCTATAACTAGGATAAAAAGATTAATGTTCAACATTTATAATCAGGAAAGCAATTGAATTATTTTTACTATGTTAGAAATTGGAATTCTAGGAAGAATATTTATTTGGGTTAAATATACGTTGAACATGTATTGTCTTGTTCATTAGTTTTCTTTATTCTTAATGTTACCAATTAATTAACTCTAAAATCATATCTAGGTTGTTAACTAATAAGAGTTTATAGAACACATGTTTCTAATCACTTACACATATGAGAAGCTGGTAGAAATATTTTGATAAATACTTGTTCGTAAGCTAAAACTAATTTATGTCAAGGATCAATACTAATTCAATAATAAAGGTGATCATAGACTAAATTTTGTCCATATTGATTTATTAATTTAATTTTCTTTGGTTCAACTTAATTTAATTTTACTCTTCTCAAACTTTTTATTCAAATTCTCCTCTTTTTTGTTGTTTCCTTAATTTAGCATAACTACTAACTATTGAACTACTCATGGGAATAATCTAATTTTCCATTTGCAATATTTATTTTGTAAGAGATGGTTTTAATTTCATTGTAAGCAACAACAGTACCAAATTTTGACACCATTTATAAGGAATTTTTGATAATTTATGTATGTTACAAGATCAATAAAGATTTTCTATTCAATCCTAAGATAAAAACGACAGTTGAGCAATTAAGAAAGGAGATAAAGCAAAAAATGCAAGCACAAAAAGAAGAAAAATGGCTTCAAATCACACACTACGTTAACTGACAACTCTAGTTAATGCACAAAAACCCCATTGCCTTACTTTTCTAAATTTAGGTGAACAAGACTAGTTGTACTACATGTCAGTCAGTAGTGTCAATATGTGGGCTGAGATGAAGCTATTTTTGAAGAAAATTTTCTCAACATCTAGAAATGTTATCATTAGAAAAGAAATTTATATTATCATAAAAGAAAAATGATAAGTACTAACAATTTTAGTGCTCATAGGATCAATCGATACTCATTAGTGCTAACTATAATTACACCACGTGCTTATGCTTTAAAACCAAATAATCACAACATCATTAATAATTGATGAAATATTTGAGGTATGGCTTAATAATTGATGATACTTTTTTAGAATCTTTAGTAGATTGTAGGTAGGTTTTCATATTATTCCTCTCTTCTTTTCTTGAATCTAAATGACCATTGCTTTTATTGTCTTTTTTGAGGAAATTGACTATTTAGATGGATCTCGAGTTTGAAATTTTAGTGTATAAATCAACTTTTGTTTTACTCTTCCACATTTTATAATTGAATAACCAATGAAAATAATTTGCTAATGAACACAATTTCTCTATTTATTTTTCTATATTTTTGACTACCAAAAAGTAAATCTTTAACGAATTTGAATATTAAGTTTAGGAATATGCTTTTAAAACATATATGACTGGGTATACTGCTGTGAATTTTTATAAAGTTGTTGAAGTAATCTTATGGACTTGATAGTTTCCAATCTAAAGTGTAGCAAGATATTCTGTTCTTAGCAAATTATCAATATATAATCAATTCAGGTGGTAGTTTTACTCCTAATATCTTGGTGAACAATGATTTCCTTTAATGCCTACATTTTTGGAACACAAATTGTTGTAATGCTTCTGTGATTTTGGTAAAGTCAAGTTTTAAAAGACTTCTAACAACTTTGGTGATGTATGACTGGATTGTTATGAAAAAGTTATGAGATTATATTATACGATTCTATGGTAGATGGGAAAATTTTCCCCAAGTCTGGAAAAACTTTTATTGTAATAGAAAACAAACAGGGTTAGAGTCATAACTTTAAATAAAGTTTGCTCATATAGTTCAGATATATGATGAATGTTATGATATCAATAGTTCAAATATATGATAACTATTATCATATCAATTGTTCTGGTACTAATTGTTAGACTAACGAAAGCAATATAAAAGAAAATAAGGAAACAAAAATAAAAGAATTTGCATCTTTCAACCAATTTGTATGACCTATGTCCATGGATAAGGAGATAGAGTTCTTCTTTTAATGTAAGAAAGAAGATATAAGGAGAAGCATAAAAAAAATTTTGTTTTACAAAACTTCCAAAAGGTATTTATAAACTATGGTTCCATATCTCTGAAAACGAGATAGGTACTCTTGATTCAAGTACCACATCTAAAAAGTGTGCCATGCCATTAGGGTAAGTCAATCTTTCGATTTCGACCGGAAGAGAAAGGAAAGTAAGAAAGCCAAGCTTTGGTTTCAAGCTCTCTGAACTCAGATGGCAAGAATCTCACTACTTTCGGAGCCAAACAGGTGAGGAATCCCTCTTTTAGAAGTTTTAGATATTTTCACAAAAGCTTGGGGATTCTAAAACTTTATTTCCATGTGTCTTAAAAGAATAGGTCACAATTCCAACATATATAGGTCGTAAGTACTACTCTAACACCAGCTTATTCTACTTTTTAAGCATGTCTTTCTAGTACAAGACTTTCAATGATCCCATGACCTTGTCTATACTAATTAGCGTCTGTAATTCTACTTTCAACAAATTCAAGTCAAATCTTACTGTTTTTACCTTAACTTGAATTTTACAATGTCTAGCTAAGAAACATCCCTTCAAAGGCTTAAAACTAAACAAATATTCACCAAGTCTAAACTATATCTGAACTTTTCTGCGAGCAATGACTTTATCAATATATTAACTATATCATATGAAGTTTGATTCCTTTTTAACAAGATCTAACCAAACACAATCAATTTTTGACCTTACAAAACTTCACATCCTTCACTATACCACTCATCCATCTATCTTTCACTTGACTTTCTTTAGCCTTTTAAAAGATAATTGCATCTCCATCACTGATGGTAAGAACACACATGACTGAGTCTCCCTAACCATATCTCTTTAATTACTTGATGATCCTTCTCACTCTATCCTTGAATATAGCATATTGATGCTTTCTTTCTAACATTATTCTATCTCCTAAACTAGAATGTTTAGCCCCTTTAGCATATATTTTAAGTTGTTCTAGTATACCTTTAAACCAATATTGTCCCCCTTAGCATATATTTTAAGTTGTTTTAGTGTACCTTTAAATCAATATTGTCCACTGTTAACCCTTGCATGTTTTTTTTTCCACTTATTTGCATCCCCGTATATCATTCTCCAAACAATATATCCTTGAAGGTTACTTTAGATGTTCTACTGAGTACATGAAGCTTAAAGAAGTATACCTTTCCTTTTTTTCACCTTGGAATAAATTTCCCTTATAAATCCATCATCTTTTGATCACTAAGATGATTCACCCATTTGTGCTATATGGTAGAAATATCTTCTTCTTTTTTTTTTAAATTGAGACACAATCACCGATTTCATTATTGTCTTTCCTATTAAGACATAGGTTTTATACAAGAATTTTCCTTTTATTATGGTTAATGTACCATTTACTACCTTAAGTTGTCCATCTTCACTAGAAAACTTATATCCATGACTATTAATAATACTCAAAGAAATCAAATTCTTTCGAAGTTTAGGAACATAACATATATTTAATATTTTAACAATTTAATCATGCGTTTTGATCAACACTGATCTACTACCTTTGACAATACTCTCTCCATCATTGTTCAATATGATAGTACCATTCTATGTTTTAAAGGAACAAAACTAGTTCTTATTGAAAGTCATATGGTAATCACCCATATATTTGCATATTTGGAATTGCTAACAGTCAAAATATCACTATATCTTCCATCATCTTCATCGAAACACTTCTAGACGACGACAACCCTTATTTTTCCATATTTTTTTCTTATTTTCCTTCTCTCACTGTGAACGATCCCTCTTAAATGCTTTTCAACTTTATAGTTAAAATATGGAACAACTTTAATCTTTGATTTGGATCATAACTTACTCCTTTTTTCAAAATTCCTATCCTCATTCCTTCTTTTGTCAATAATCAGACTTAAATCTAATATATATGCATATGTGCTGTTTACATTTTTCTTTAATTCCTTAGATTGGAGAGCATCCTTTACATCATGGTTAAAAACAATTTCTTTTCCATACATCATTGTATCAATGAAATTCTCGTATAAATTAGGCAAAAAACATCTAAACATCGTAACTTGATCCACATCCTCAATTTTAGTTTGAACACCTTGTAAAACTGAGATAATTTGATAAAATTATCAATTTGGTCTTTATTTTGTGTACTTTATAACATCTTCAAGGTATATAAACATTGTTTTTGATATAAACAATTTGTAAATGATTTCTTCAAATACTTAATTTCATGTTATTTCTACAACAAAGTAGAAATTGTTTGGTTAACTAACTCTTTGAGCGCCCTATCATAGACTTAACAATATTGTGTTGTGTGTCCTAAACAGAATCTATTCCTTTTTTGATGCCCCTAAACTGTCTATTTTTCTTCTCCTTCTAACGTTGTTGTGCATCCCTACTGAACACGAACCACCCTTATTTTTACCTTTCATAAAGTGAAATTATTTGAACCATTAAGTTTCTCAACATCAAACTTATAAACAGACATTTAGACAACAAACCTTAGATTTGCAAAGATAACTCAAGTTTTGATACCAATTATTGTGCTAATAGAAGTAATATAAAAGAAATAAAGAAGAAAAAATAAAAATTTATGTGGTTCAAGCAATCTATTTGACCTATATGTATGCGGTTAAGTAGATAAAATCCGCTATTATTTCATACTACTTACTTATAAAACTCTCAGGAGATATTCATAAATTAGGGTTACATATAAAAAATGCAAGTATAATGAAACTTTATTTCTATAATAGCTTAAAAAGGTCAAAACTTTATTTTCATGTGTTTTTGAAAAATGTGTCAAAAATTTGATGCCGATTACAAGTACCACTCCGATGTTGATTTGCTTCCGTTTCTCAAATTTTTCTTTCCAGTATGAAATCATTGTCGATCCCTAACCCTGTCCAATGATGATTAGCTTCTATATTTGTAATATTCAAAAAATTCAAGGCATACAATAACAATATTGCAGACCACTATGTGGATCCAAACACCAGACCTTTAATAACTGTTCTTTTATTACTGCTTTCCTAAATGCTTGCTTTTCATGTTCAGTTATCACTATTAGTCCTTTTCTTGAACCTGAATATTTTATCCAGGAACTGTACCATATTTGATTGCGTGACATAATCAGGTTGTCCGTAGTTTGTGTGATATTCTGTAATTACAGTTTCTATGGTATGCCTGCAGAGCAAGTTCCTCTAGGCAACAAAAAGTGAAACAAACAGATAATTACTACCGAGTAAACATGCCTACTCAAATTGGACAAAGACAAAGGATGCAGCATCTGAATCTCCTGCAGAAACCGATTCTTTCTGTTTTTTAGTTACAATAACTAAACGCCATGAATCCCTTATTGACTTTCGTACTATTGATTTGGGATAGTCTTCCATTAAGTGATCATAGATTTGCAAATGCAAGCTTAATGTCACGCTCAAATTCAATAGAGTAGATTAATTGGTTCGCTTGGTAAGAGTCGGACAAAATCGAACCAATTTCCCTTTTGGGTAATGCATAAGCAGAGCAAACGTAGACAATGAAAATTTCAACGAACTGAAGTGGTGTTGGATCGAGCCACAACAGGGAACCTTACCTCCAAGGATTTTTATGAAATCTTGGGTTTTTGTAATAAATTCATTGTATCTTCTGGGCATTGAACGACATGATGACAGCCGTCCAAAATTGTATAACAGGATTTCTTGCATGGATCATTTTTATCCTGATAGGTTCTTAAATCAATTGGATCCATAGACTTTTCTGTTAGTGAATGATTATCATGTCGAAAATGGATTCGACACAAATCATCTTCAGAAAAATACATGGACCACATCCTTTACTTGCAAGACCTGTTGGAATATTGGAATTCAAGGATACATCTGTTGGGCCTATAGTATGTTCTACATCTACCCTAGATTAACTCAGTATTCTATTCTTCGTGTGCCTATCTGATTTATAGCGTTGGGAAAGTCATGGGTCGAGAGAGACAATTAACATTTGTCAATGCAGAAGGTGAACTCAATGAAGCTGTTAAAGGACAGGTTCATCTTACACATTCCGAGGCTTCCGCGCCACCCACACGGTGGACATTGTTGCTATTTCTAGGATATTTACAATAACCTTTGTTGTTGATAAGCCTGTCCTCTGGCCGTCTCCATAGGCTTGTCCGTTCTTGAGGCTTTTTATTTTTCTTTGCTTTTGGATAAGCTCCCCCTAATTCCATTTTCTTTTATTGCTCTTGCTGGGGAGACTTGAAGTCGACAAGTTCGACGGGTTTATTGATTGATGAGATGGTCGAATCTTAAACATATCAAAAATGGTCCCAGTGTGAGTGACTTTCATTTTTTGGGATGAGACGCAGGGTAGGAACTGAGTTCTTGTTACAGAGAATCCCATACTGCATTTTTGCGACATGTCTACTCGAGTTCAATATAATTGGTTGCCCATCTTTTCCAATTTGATTTTTTTAATAAATAATAAATTATTAATCACTTATTTCAATAAACTTTATAATAAACCACAAAACTCTGATTTGGGTCATTGGATTGGAACTTAAGTTCTTCATAAATACTTTCATCTATAGGATACGAGTGATTATTATTTATTGGCAACGAGTAAGAGTAGGATCTTTTGCACTTTTGCTTTGCCTTTCCCTGGATAATCCATGAGCCAACAATGTTCGAAATGAAGAAGAAAAGGAGGAGGAAGAGATTTACCCAAGTTCCGTATGTTTCAGTTAGAGAATAAGATGTGTCATAACATCAATCATTAATGTATAGATTTCAGGTGGTGGATGAAACATCAATTCATATATTGGGTTTGACATAATTTATACAGACATTTACAATATAAGGGAATGAAATGAATTCCCCACAAGTAGCGAATCAATAATTATTTACAGGAACACTGTCCCGTCCCTCTCGTCTCTTCCCGCAAAGAGTCCCAAATGCACCATAACCAGACACTGAAGTGAGACGGCCCTATCAATACTAATAAATATGACTACAACATGACCTCAGGCCCATCGCATCAATTTGATATCTACTCTTCTATCACCAATACTAATATTAATGGGTTCAGTTGAAAAAATAGTTGGCTTCTGATGGACCCCATTCCCCACATGGTTGAATAGTAAAAAGTAGTGTATTATTTATCAGTCCCAGCAGCTCTAGAGAGACATGGATGTCGCTTTCAACAGGAGGAGAGGGAAGGGAAGCAGTCGATATTTGATGGGATGGAGCGACTGGGACCCCATGCTGTGAAGTTAGACCACTTAAGTCCAAGACAGACATTAATAATTGATTCTAATTAAACCTGGAATTTTATTAACATTTTAAAACGTAATTGGTGGGGACGTGGGCCCGTTGGAGATGGACTGACTCAGACTGTCCACTGGATTTTACGATGTCTTCTTGGAGCATCGGGAAACAGCCCCCGCGCTGTTTTCGCGCGCCTCTCTCGCACATCGGTACCAGGTCCCACCACCCTCCACTGCCACTCATCGGTCAGGTTGGGCGGGTGGTCTCCAGTTCCGCCACACACATTTTGATTTTATTATTATTAACCCATAAATTAGGGTGGTCAGAACTCAGAACTCATCCGTAAAATAAAAAGTATTACCATTTTATCATCGTATGACTCATTTTTCAGATTATTATATGAAAAAGTATTATTATTATAAATATCAATACCATAGGTATAGTTATTGTATGAGTGCGTTTATATGCTCTTTTATAGTACTAGTACTTACACTTATTGCAGTCTTTGCTTCTTTCGTGTTTACTGAACTTATGTGACAGTTCTTCTAATGGTAATGTCAGTTCAGTGCTAATATTCCTGTCTTTCCATGCTTTGTCCATTTCCTTACTCTTTTAACTTTGATTACAAATCCTACTCAGTACTAATATAAAATCTTGCTCTTTTATCCTTAATATACTGGATTTTTTAAGACAAACTGTCAGTAAACTTTCAAGATCTTGTATGTACATAGAAAGTAATATATCTTTGGAAGTTACTCTAGTTCAAGTTATTGTTTCACATGATTCAGAGTTCTTTTTTCTAATGCACGGTTCAAATAATTTGTTAAATTATTCAACTTTCTGTCAAACGCATCTAATTAAAGGTCATAATTAGAAGTTAACTAATATTCAAAAGTAAATTGATTGTATTAATTTCATATTATGTTATCAATAACTTGTCAAGAAGAGCATAGATGAACTTTTAAGTGGTTCAATAATTTTCTTATCTGAGAAAGAGGTTCATATGTAAGGGATATATTAATCCAATTTATTTCAATCCTTGACAATAATTTCTTTAATTGTCAAAAATAAGACTTAGTATTACTAGACCTCTTCAGATTTTGCGTATCAACGAGATTCATACTAAATATTTTTGTTGTTATTGTTGATTACAAGTCTTCTTTAATCAAAATGCAAAATTGATACACTTTAGATATATAACATGTGAAATTTGTAGAATTGTTCATTTACAATTGACTTTGTAACAAATTCAATATCGAATTGGAATTGCTTCAAAAATTATTTTAAATTTTATAATATTTGTACTCAATGGAATTTTGTAATACTTATCATATTTTATGTGAAAAAATCATTTAACACATTATTCAATTAATTATATCTATATCGTTTCAAGTCTTTTATGACTTAAAACAAGTAACTTTTTTTTTCATGAAGTCTAATAGATATACATTTCTTAAATATATATATATTAAGAGTGCCTACAACGACATGTTTCTATTATATAAGCAAATCTATAACACCAAAATTTATCAAAAAGAGCAGTAAATAAGTTATAGAGCAATACATTATAAGTGCCACTAATTCATTATTTTATATTTTATGATAAAAACTAGCAACTGTTTAACAATCATTATCCCGTCATGACTTCCATTCATAACTTTGTTAGTTGAGCTCAACGATTCCATCAAGAAAACTTCAAAGAAAGTTACCTTCCGGTTTGTGCATTATTTGGTGCTTCATTTTGAGTTTATCCGATACAGTTGAAGCAAAATAATTGGTGTAGTATTTTCTAAAAACTCCATCAATAATATGATGACCTTGAAGTATGGAACTTTGAAACGGAAGCATGGATTTGGAATGATTGTCTTGTCTGAATGGTTCACTGCTCATTTGGAGACTTTGAGGTAATCTTCCAGAACATCATATTTTCGTAATTACTTTCTGTATTTTCGGAAAACATGATAATTGAACTAACTAGCATAAATGTTAATTGGTTTGAGTCCAATCATGCATGGACTGAGAAATTTGCTATAGATTTTTAAGTGAAAGTTTGGTTGCGATTAGTTGAAATCCGTGCTGTTTGCCTACCTTTAACGATAATGAGTCACACATTCGACGTGCAAAAAGGCAGGAGATTTGCTACTATTACTCTCTGTTTTATAATATATGATTTCACCTTTTATCTAAGGCATTGAAATCTAACTACTAAGCGAGCTGTGCGTCAGAGTGCATGGACAAAACAATTATCCACGGACCATGCAGATTTGATATTTCGAAAATTATATTTTATGCGTACTTTAAACAAAAGCTTGTATAAAGGACTTGTCACTTGAGAGAAGAGCTCTAATTATATAGTTACAAACGATCCATGAGAGTGGTTAACATTAAGGGGTAATAAAAAAATCAAAAGAGCCAAAAAGTTGGCCTGTAGCTTTCGATTAGCCAGTGGTCATGATTTACATGCAAATTAATAATGGCAAGTAAAGTCGTGGTTAATGCTATATTACTATATATACTTCATGACTTTTCAACGGTGAAGCAAGCTATTTTTCACATATATATTTTTTAATTTTCCAACCACATGTATATCAAAACCAAAAGTGAAGATCGTATGTAAAGAAATACCTAGTCTAAATGAATATTACACAAGTAGAATATTATATTGCGTATCTAATATAGTTCTCATATTGAAACGGAAAATAGTAAGGAGGGGTATACACCAAACTTCGCTGAAAGCTCTTACCCACCACTCAGTTGTAACTCAATTGTTGTTGGCTTGTTGGTCGTTCCTCTATATACAGACTCTTGGCTTCTCTTTCTTTGGTTCATTGTTTCAATATAATTAACACAAATATTGAACTATTAATTACTATCCGTCTGTGCTCAGGCCTACCAAAGCAGGCATTTCAATGTAGAACATTTTTTCACTTGGGTTTTCGTATTGCTTTTCCCAAAAATAGAAGAATGCTCAAGAATTTTATACCTATTCTTTTATTCAATCTGCTCGTGGAATATGTTTGTCTCTGCATGGATTCTTTAGAAATTTTTAACGCTAAATTCTCTAAAGATTAGGGACTCTACAGTCTAACAGTCTTTGTAAGTGGGACAAGTGCCATTTAGCATTTGTCCAGGCTCTTGTCACAGAGCAGAATCACTAGTAAGGCATATTATTATTCTTAACTGTATCCATAAGACCATACAGCTTAAAAACGAATTGATCACTAATTAAAGTCGTGCTTACAACTTGTAGCAAGCACAAATTGCTCTTTTTAGCCTCTGGGAAAAGAGCACCGCTCCTTCTGCCAGCTTCTTCTCCAAAATAACAAAGAGACAAGGTCATGGTAGTAGTTGCCTATGGCATCTAGCTAAAAAGCAGCTTTTTAGATGAAAATGGTGAACAGTGGCTCTGCACATAGACACAGGGACAATGCGGAAAACAGTCTTACTTTTCTTTCCCATCTTGAATATCTTTCTAAAATTTCTGCATCCCAATCAAATCAGCATCTTCATGCTTTTTTCTACCCAAAAAAAAGTAAAAAATTAATGGAAACAAATTGAGGATAAGATATTTGCTAAGCTTGAATTAGTGCCTCAGCCTCTATCTAATCATTAGTAAATACTTAGTGCTCCTAATAGTGTTCCATTATTTAATTCAGACTAAGCCATCCATGATCCATTTTTTCCTTTTAGAAAGGAACCCTTTATTGACTGAAAATACTTACGCCATCTTAACCTCTTTCTTTTTTCATTTGTCACAAAGAGAGAGGAACGCTTCACCTGATAAAGCAAATGACAGTTGTTTTAACTTGGGTTTTTTCTGTTAACTAGATAAAAAAAATGCTAAGCAGCTGGAAGGAGGATTATAGCTCAATTATCTTATTAGCTTTCAGAATCTCTCACAGTTCTTGGATAATAAGATTCCACGTAATTGCAGCACTGTTGATGAACGTATCACACGCCATTTACCATGCCCATTGGATTCTTGTGATTATTGTTATAAGATATCATTAAGATACTAAGCGGTGGTCTACTTTGTCCCAGTCCCACACGCCAAAGTTATATTGTGGAATTTTGTGACATAACATTATTGTAACGTGACTTGTAAGAGATCAGCCAATGGGACGCTTCTTCAAATCTAATTTTCTTTATTATTGTTAAAAGTATGTGATTGAATTAATTAGAACAATCTTAAATTGGTTAAAAAATTAAGCATGAACTGGCCCCGATGCTTTGAATTGTATACAAAAACAGCTGCGTGCATTCATGAGAAAACCCATTTCAGGTATAGGTTCTTTTCGGGGTGTGTATATTCTCGTTAAATCAAGATGCAGATCCAAAAAAAAGTTTAGAAATTTAACTACATGAGCACAAGATTAGATTAAAACTATGGAGAGCTTGTGTCAGCTACATCACATTACCCAATTCAACGCAAAATGGCCATGGCTATTAACAATGTTCTGCGAATACCAAACATGTTATGCTGTGGGTAACCAAACTTCAAATAGGTGACATGACAAGAACAGCTCATTGAAATGATGATTGAAGATGATGATTTGACTGGAAAAAGGGAAGCATCAATAATGGACATATGAGCCGTTGAGAAAGATCAATCGCATAAGTATCCTTCATTTCCATCTCATTAGGTTTAATGGACATCACGGATTGCGACTTCACATCAATAGACCACGAAAACAAAATGAAACTCTGTTAGTTCTCATAGCCCGAGTTCCACGGTACAATCATCACCTACTTCGTTTAAAATCCCAAATCCTCACCAGCCCACCATGTTTCATGCAGATTTAAAGACTTGGAATCAGTTAGCTAGGCAGGAATAACAGCAAAAGAGAGAGTGATGGGAAATAATGTAGATGATGGAAGTTATCATCAACAATACACATAAATCAAACTGCATAAGTGGCGAAGATGAGCGGTATTTGGCTGGAGCGGGTGACAACCGATTATGGGTGAGGGGTAGCTGAAAGTGAATGACCAGTAGTACTCTGATCTTGCTGTCCGTGAGTTGGAGGTGTCCAATCATGCAGAGAAAAGAAAAGAAAAAGGAAAAAGAACTGGTTGATTCTGTTTATCTGAAAGCAAATGACATCTCTTCTCATGATCTGGACCCTCACAAGCCAAAATCCTTTTGTAGCGCGCGACTATCGGGGGTGTGTAAGCCCTGTGGCTGTAGCTGTGGGTCTTTTGAAGAAGAGAGAGGATATGGAACCAATCTTGGTCATAGCCGCCAGCTATACCTCGTTGCAGAGCCAAACCTACAGAGCCCATTCATGTCTTTCTCTATGTCTGTTTGTCTCTCCCTCTCTAAGCGCTTTCTTCTCTTCTCATCTCCAGGTGCATGCGTACATCACACGTGGTTTTCCTGCAACAGGTTATTGCAAACAGTACAACTGTGGTCAGACTGAGGTGACACTGTTTAGTGTTTACAGTTGAAATTTCGTACTTCATGTAACATGGAATTAATACTTGGAAACTGCGTATCCAGTAGGATGTCAATACATGTGAAGTAATCTTCTTTTTCTATCTACCCCTTTCATTGGACAGGATGTAAACACGAAATAATTTTTATTTTAAAATTTTAACTTAATTCTTAATATTAATCGAAATAGCTATTTTAATTTTTATTCAAATAATTAATTGAAAAGATTAAGCAACTCCTGATATATTTATAAATTATTGACAAAATATTCTAATGGGATTATATACCTCAATATTTTATATTTCAATGTAAAATATAATACGGTATTCATTGAACATGATTATCATAATTGTTATTGTCTTACAATTTCAAATCATTGAACTATATATTAATAAACAATGATATCATCTTGCCAAGGATAATGATTATGTTGACATCAGTAAGTACAAACATCTATTGATCAGGAATAAATATCTTGGACGAAGCATAAGCGTTTCCTTTTGCTATAGAACCAATGCATTGATTATGTTTAACTGTTACTTTCTTATTATAACTTTTGGCTATTGGTTTTTGTGATTTTTCTAAAACCAAGAGATTGAATTTACGTCTCATTTCAACTATTATATATTTCTACGCCCTTTAAAATCAGGTGGTCACAATATAAGAACTAATTCATCCGCCAAAGGCAAAAGAAGAAAGCAAAAAAAGAAAGTTTTGCTTTTTTGAACACTAAGGCCCTGTTTTGTTGAGTGGTTGGTAATAGAACGGGATGTAACGTAAAACACTTCTACTGTTTAATTGAGGGTTTTATAATGGAGTGGAACGGAATGAGATAAAAGTGAAAGATTTTATATTACTTTTCATTCCATCTTAAACAGTAAAAATAATAAACATCTGATTTGGGGGTTTAAGATGGAACGTAAACTAATAAATATATTTACCCTCAATAATTTTTCTTAATACCAATTATTTCTTCTAACCCTAACTCCCTTTTCCCGTACTCAATTATTTCAGTTGATCATTTTTTTTCTTTGCTAAATGTTGATTTATTTGCTTAACTCTTCTTAAATTTCAGGACTCTTCTTCTTTTGTTAAGGAAAATAAGAAATATATAAAATTTTATTCTTTAATATATTTCTATATAAATAAAAATATACATAAATAATTTTTAAATATCAATCACATATAATAGAATAAAATTTATTAAATAATTAATAATAATATTTTATATAATTAATAATAAATTGTATATAA
>JAOQMS010000006.1:6055218-6090858 GCA_027563885.1 Erythroxylum longipes | reverse complement strand
AATAATAATAATAATAATAATAATAATAATAATAATAATAATAATAATAATAATAATAATAATAATAATAATAATTGGAGTTGGTTCTTTTTTAAGATAAACTTAATGATAATAATGTTTAGGATATATATAAATTATAAGTTATATATAAATAAATCTACTTGTGTTGACTATAACTAATATCAATTTTTTTAGTAATTTAAAGATTTGATCGAAACATTTTTCCAGCATCTTAATATATATTTCACTAGTTGTATACTAAAGTTTGATTGCCCAGTCTATACTCAAGTTTGCAATTGTGTTCTTCTAATGTAACATTTCATATTGATAATCAAACTCCTCTTAAGTTTCATATAAGTTGAAACTTGCCTAATGACATTTCAACAAACACCTTGTATGCATAATATAACACACATATATTTGAGAGAAAACGCAGAGAAAGGAGAGGGAGGGGGAAGCCGGTGTTCAAATACAAGTCCCACGGGACAATATCG
This sequence comes from Erythroxylum longipes, assembly GCA_027563885.1. Taxonomy (NCBI): domain Eukaryota; kingdom Viridiplantae; phylum Streptophyta; class Magnoliopsida; order Malpighiales; family Erythroxylaceae; genus Erythroxylum; species Erythroxylum longipes. Next base: position 6,090,364 of record JAOQMS010000006.1, on the reverse strand, counting down.
TTTGTCCTTAGACAGACGACGTTGTCCTTGCTAATTTTTTTTTACAGTCACAACATTCCGCGATGAAAACAAGATTCATCGTAAAATCAAAATGCTTTAGTGACAAATTTATTATTTGTTGCAAAATTACAATATTTTCTTATGAAACACCTATAACGTCACAAATTCTACAACATTTTCCTACGAATATCAAAAAGCGTCGCCTAAAAGTTTCAATTTGCTACGAATTGCTAAAAACGTTGCCAAAACCCAAGGATTTACTTTACTTATGAAACCTTTACCTTTATATATATGAAACTCATTTCTTCTTCCTCTTTAGTCTCCATAAAGTTTTCCTCAAATCCATCGATCTCCGACGTCTTACCCACGTATCAAAGTCATCATCCTGAATCTCAAACCATGGTCTGTAATCCTGTCATTTCTTTTTTACTATCTGTTGTATTTTCAGTTGCGGCCTTCATTTCTACAACAAGTATTTACCATTATTAAATAGAAAAAGTTGAGATTTTTATCCTTTCAGGGTAGAGCTAGACGTTCTTTGTGTAGATCTGTACACAAGGTGTTTTTTGTGGTGCTAAAGTTGATTTCTTTGCGCTTTGTATTTGTTCATTGATTTCTTTCTGTTATATTATTTGCACATTATTATTGGAGAGTTTGCAATGTGTTTGGAATGTTTTAATGTTAGATATGGAAGGGAAAGCATATGATTTGAATTTGAATCTTGGGATGAGTTTGTCATGTCTGTAAGGTGTTCGATGAAATTTCTGTAACGATTTGCATTTGAAAGGTGTTATACTCTAGGCAATCCATTAAGTGCTAAACCTGACTAGTTTCATTTGTCATCATAATTGGACTTAAACATATCATCATTTTATTCTAAATCGACTTTTAAAGAATTTACCTCTTACCATTATTAATGAAGGAACGTCGATATAGAGACTAGTTCACGATGACCCTAATTCATGCCGTTGGGAGGAATGTGACAAAATTGTCCCTGCTGAGAAAACCAACCCTGAGAAAGAAATCTCCACTATATACACTAATCATCGTATGCCTTCCATGGTCGATCTTTTGCTTCAAGGTGTTTAGTATCATCCAAACAACGTCATTTCCCTTATTATGTACTTCTCATTTCCTTTTATGAAACTATTATATATATTCACATTTCATGGTTTATACTACATGTTGTTTGAAGTTTCCTTCAGTCTCGAATGTGACATGTATGCCCGTGGAGGCAGGAGCGATGTCACAACAAATCATAAAGGAAAATCGGTTGATTTGAAAAATTCATCAATTCTGAATACTTCATCTGCTCATGCACGTATGCATTTTACCCCAATTTCAATTTATTTAACGGTTTACTAATATCATAATATCTAACTTTGATACTGATTGTATTTTAGGTACTAAATCTAGGGACCATTTCACTGCATCCTCTTCAAATTTAGAGATAGCAAAAAAGTTCTTGAAAGAGGGTGTGAGAAGCCCTACACTTGAGGGAAAAGCTATTACTGTTTCAATTGGTGCGTCCGAACATGTAAGGGCCCTTCTGGGGAATCCAGACCTTGGGGACTCATTTATCTTTATCGACTCTCATGTCACTTGGAATCAAATAAATAATTATATCATTGTCAGTTTGCGAGTCAATCAACTGAAGTCAGCTTTAAAGTTTATTTCTTGTTGTATCTGTAATAATTTGGTAAACAACAGATGCATTACCAATGGGTCAAGTTGCATACTATTAAATATTGACTATTATTGTTTTAGTTCTATGAATGTATAAATTGGGTAACTTTTAATTCAAAGTTCATACTACTCCATATAACATTTTATTATATTGATAAAATAATTTAAATTTTTATTAACTAATTTTTGCAATGTTAATAAATACTAATGATTAATTAATGTTTAAACCTAAAAAATGTTGTCAATTTTTTTAATAATAAGTTGTAAACATTAACAACAAATCTCCAATAAAACATATAAGTATGACAGATTATAAATATGTTAGATTAATAATTTATAAAAATGCCAACAGTTTAGTGACGATTTCCACAAATCGTCACCAAATGAAGACATTTTGCGACGTTTTCCACCATTCGTCACAAAATGTTGACTATTCTAAAAAATGTTGAATAATGCTTGACATTTATTGACGATTAACATAAATCGTCACTGCATGTATTGGCTTTAGCGACAAAAAATTAATTTCGTCACCAAAAAAAACCTTTTACTGACGCTTTATTTTATTGTCAGAAAACATATAACATATCACGACGATTCTCAGTTCTGCGTCACCAAATGTTGGAAAACTTATGGTGACGTTTTAAATTTTGTCGCAATTGCCCTCTTTTGTGACGATTCTACTGTATTGTCATCCATTGTATAGTATTTTACGTCGATTTCATATGTACGTTGGCAAAGGTATTCCCTTTAGCGACGCTTAATATTTTCGCCAGGAAATGTTTGGTTTTAGTGACGATTATGTAAAAACGTTGCAATATGTTCTCTTTTGCAATTATTTATTTTTCATCGCAAAAAATAACATCGCGAAAAGTAACATTTGTTGTAGTGACTTTATCAATAAATTTTAATATTAAAAGAGAATGAAACATTATAAATCAAAATATTTTATTTATAAAAAGGAACAAACTTCTAAAAAGGAAAAAATATTGTAAATAAAAATAAAAATTGCAATTTAAGTTGAAAATGCAATCAAATAAAATGAGTTAATTATTTCTCTCAAATATAGTATTACGTTAATTGAAAGAATTTATCTTGCAACACCATTGAACTTATTATCTTCATTGGTTGTTTTTGTATAAGCAAAATTCTCCACGTTTGAGTCAATAAATTATTATTATTACTATTTTTAATATGAACTCATAATCATTATTCTTTAGATACATTTTTAAATCTTTAATGGAAATATGTAGTAATTTGTCAACAAAGTATTTTGAGCAAGTCACTTGATGAGTTAGTAACTTAGAATCAATCAATATGATTGATTTAACAAGTCAGCAATAGACTTTAGTGCAAAGCACACTTACATTAATTAGCATGATGTTTATAAAGTAACTCCTCCTCTCAAAATTCTCAAAGAGTTGTAATTCATGACCCCAAATAGTAGAGACGAGGGATGGCAATGGGCCAGCCCCCACCAAATTTTTTTAAATAATTTTTTAAAAATTAAAAATATAAAATAATTTATTTTTTATAATTAGATTAGGGTCTGGGTTGCCCAGACCCAAGCTTACCCGAGGCGTAACTCTTCTAAATAAAATGATATTATTTTGCTTAGAATAATTAGATCTCGAGTTTGTTTGGGCCTAGGCTTGGCCCATGAGCTGGCCTATTAAAAACAACTAAATTTAAGCCCGTGGGCCAAAAATTGCCACCCCTAGTGGAGACTCTTTGAAAATCCTCCCTTATGTTAGGCTTTTAAATTCAAATGGCAAAATTATATAAATGTTGGTGAGTTCTTCATTAATATTTAATACATGGGTTGCCATAAAGATGACATATCAGTAGGGGAACAACAAAAAGTCTTATGAGTAGGCAAGGAAAATTTATGATGTTAACAAAATCTTGAGAGTTAACTAGAGTTGACATTTGTTGGTGTGTAGTCTTTGGTAGAAATATTTGATGATAGACAAGATTTGGATGTAAAATCAAAGATAATTGGCATGACCAAGTCATGCTAAGTCAAGTACATGCGAAGACACTTAATATTGACAAAGAAGTCTAAAAGTATGAAAACAAGTAAGGTTTCTTATACAAGTGATTCATATTTTTTTGCAAACTTAATCATAGACTAATGTGACTACACTGTGGTGTGCTTTGATAATGATAGATGATGCACTAAGATGGCTTAGGATGGCTAATCGTAGGCTCACCAACTTAACTGTTGGTTCAAGAGGCACGATATGGTGACATATGATAATAATATGAAATATTGACCGTAGAAAGTGGAAGCATTTCCTTAGAAAGTGAGAGCATTTGGATGTTGAATCAGAAATGGTTGACATAGTCAAGCCATGCTAGTTTAAGTATGTGCACAGGTACTTAACTTTGAAAAAGAATTCTAAAAGTATGAAAACAAGTAAGGCTTCTTATACAAATAACTCATATTGTAGGTTATCTTGATCATAGAATAATGTGGCTGCATTAAGGCGTGCTTTGATAGATGATGCACAATAGCTTAGAATGGCTAACTGTAGGCTCACCAAGGCAACTATTAGTTCAAAAGACGATGATATGGCAATACGTGGTAAGAATATGAAGTGTTAACCTTTAGAAAGTGGAAGCATTAACTTAGAAAGTGAGAGCATTTCTTCAAGACATGAAAAGTGGGTTAATAACATGACAACAAATTAGGACATCTTCCAAGACCATATTCTTTATGTTCTTAGTGGAGTAATTAGTGTAAAGGTGATAACTCCCTATTATTTAAGTGGAGTTAGAAGAGAAAATATGTAACTTTCTACTAACTTAGTGGGCTAGTAGTAAAAGCGTGCAATTTTTATTACTTAGTCCTTAAGATCTTGTAAGCTTATATAAAAACATCTTATGTAAGTTATTTTAGTATGAGATATACATCCAATCATCTGTTTGGAGAGAATTTGAGAGCTTTATGAGAAAGTCTCATTATAAAGAGTTTTGAGTTGGAGTTCTTGAGTGTTCTTATTAGCATTCTTCAATAAAGAAATGTTTTAAAATTTCTTTTCATTGTCTAAAGTTGCCTTTATTGTATCTCTCTCTCTTGTATCCTTTAATTTGTTTGGATTATGCATGCACTTATGTAATTAAGTGTGTGGGAAACACCTAGACATGAGTGTTAGTAAGGAATTTAAAAAATTATGTAGAAGTTGTTCGAATATCATGGAGGAAGGTTATGTTAAGACTTTGAAAACTTAAACTTAATTGTTGTATGAGAAATTTAGTTTATTTTAGTCTCATTATAATGAAATTAAAAATTTTCTCGTAATAGCTGGTACTAGAGGTCGATGAAGAGTTCTTCATTGATCACTATCAAAATTCAAAAGTGGGTGGAAGCAATCTTGTAGAGAAGGTTGCTAAATTAGAGGCTAGTATTAGTCCTCTAGTCTTAATGAATAAAGATACGGTTCTTTTCTTGAAAAATGTTGAATCTTTAGTGCAGGAGCTTTAAAAAATTAGACAAGCATTTGAAGGACAATAAAAAACCATGAGGAGATGAGTTGTAATTTGTTGATGCTATACGTAATATGATTAGGCCTAAAAATGGAGTTTAATTGGAGACCAATTTGATAAAGAAAAAAATCACAAGTTTTAAAAAGATTTAATGGGATATAGAATAATACCTTGCAGATCAAAAGTGTTCAACTTGGAAAAGATATCAATCATGATTATTTATATGATGGATGATGTTAAGTTGTGGTAGAGGACGTTGACCTATAACCACATCAATGTAGGTAGTTCTCTTATTGGTATTTGGGAGAAAATAAAGGAGTTAATGAACCAGCTCCTCCTTAATAACATTTATTGACTCATAAAAAAAGCTTTTAAACAATTAAGTCAAGACAGTTTGAGAGGTGTATATGAAATAATCTATATCATTAAACTTCGGCATGCATAATATTTCTAAAGAGGACAAGTTATTTAACTTTTTAATAACTTGTAAGGTTAGGTACAAATGGAGCTTTAGAGGTAAAATGTGAATGATCTCTTTACTGTTATTGCAATTATAAATACCTTAGTGGATCTTTACAATCAAAATCAATAGAGATAACTATAGGAAAGGTAGAGCACAAAAAGGATCCGAAAAAGATAAAAGGAAGATAATGAAGTTTTCTTCATATAAAGTAAAGAAGAAATAAAATAAAAATGTGATGTTGCTTGCTTCATTTTTTAGGGACCATACTTTACTTGTGAATGCCCAAAATTAATGGTGAGAGATGAGCAAATCAATTATACGATCACGAAGTGCAAAGAAAGAGAGATAAGGGTTCAACAAAAGAAGTATGCCTCAATTTATCTTTATTGAAGGAAATGGACCTTAAGAAGGAGCATCTACGCAAAAGCAAGCTATCAAATAGAAAGGGTGGATGGTATGTGGGTGATGTGCCTATGGAAAAGAAAACTCGATCGTATTTTAAGGTTCTACTTAGGAGTCTTTAAAAGAATCACTCATGCAGAAGTGCCCACAACTATTTTGATGAGAGCATCAAATTCTTCTGGTGAAGTGATATGTTAAACCTCTAAGTCTAAATGGCATAATAGTCTAAGTGTTAGAGAGCTTTAGCTAATTCTTGATACATAGGTTGGCATAAAAATAGCATGTCAACAAAGGAATAATATAAAGTCTTATGAATAGATAAGACAAATATTAAAGACAAATATTCAATATTGATAAAATCTTGAAAATAGGCGAGAGTTAGAATGTGTTGGTGTAAATTAGTGAAAACATTCAACAATAGGTGAGATTTAGATGATGAATTGAAGATGATTAACATAACTAAATTGTTTGAAGTTATAGCGTCAAGGAAGTAAATTGATTTCATTGAGAGTTCAAAAGTATACAAACTTACAAGGTTTTTTACAAATGTAGTTCAGATTGTTGGCAAACTTAGTTATAAAGTAATGTCACTATATCATGAGTGTACTGAGATGACCATGCACTAAGATGGCTTACGATGACTGAAAAGAGAACTTGTCAAAATGCCTATTAGTTTAAAAGGAAATGACATGGTAACACATGTCAAAAATATGGAGTAGTGAGCTTAGGAAATGGAAGCACTTCTTCATGATATGGAAAGTGGGTCGATAATGTGATAATAGAGTGGATCATCTTCCAATAAGGTATTCTTTATAATCTTAGTGGAGTTATAAGCATAAAGGTGATAACTCTCTACTAACTAGGTAGAGTTAGTAAAAGAAGTGTGTAATTCCTTACTAATATATTGGGTTAGTGGTGAAAGTAAGTGACTTCCATTAGTTAGGTTCTTGTAAACCTATATAAAAGAATCATATGTTGGTTATTTATAAAAGAATCATATGTTGGTTATTTTAGGATAATGAATTCAAAAGTTCTAAACCTTTTGATAATTTTTAATTTTGTGTCCAATCTTTTAAAATTTTCACTTCAGTTCTAAAAATTTTAAAAATCAGATCACTTAATCCAAAATATTATCTCTGTTAATGTTTTACTAATATGGATAACAAAGCTTTTAAATATAAAAATGTGGATATAATATGTGACTTTTATTCGAGGCTCAACAATTACCCTACACTAACAACCTTAATCTTTTATTCATCTCTAATATTTTTAGGCATTCCTTAAACACTTCTACTCTTGCTATCTCTCTGCAATGCTCTTTGTTCAATCTAAATTGTCACTTTCTCTTCTTCATTATACCACATGTAGACAATATACCAAAGACGACCCTGTGACATCTCAAACTTGGATTTTTTTAGCCCCAATGTGCCAAATTTACAAAGTTTATTTCTATAAACCAAATAGGTCTCTAAACAATTTCCATGTTAGGTGTCAAAGGAGACTTTGAGCAAAATTATTGTGCCATATTACTCATTAGTAGGTTGACTTAGAAGAGACAAAAATGGAGTTCAGATCAAATGTAATGAAGAGGGTGTACTGTTTGTTGAAGTTGAAACTACTTATGTTATTAATGACATTTATTCAAACTTCACATCTAGTTAAGACATTCTTTGACATGTTCTAAAGGTCATAATTTTTGATGATGTCTCTTCATTCCTTTATTGGCAACTTAGGTATCAAACCAATCTCTTGTTAAGATTGAGAATTCAATTCCTTCTTTGTTCTTTTTCCTTACCTTTTTTTTAGGATACAGGTGCTAGAATTAAAATGTGCCCAGAAAAAAGTATTGGGGTTGACATTCTTCATATGGTGTTGGAGGCATCGATTATAAATCTGTTCATCAATTCATGGTCTAACATAGCATATGAAATCTGCATCAAAATCGAGTTCTATTTTGATTAGCCCTACTCATCGATTAAGAATAGATAGAGAACATTGTAAAGAGTAGAAGTTTCTAAAAGGCAACGAAAAAACTTAAGAAAATGACAAATTATCGTTGTTAATATGTGTTATTATTAAGTCTAAACTAAGAGCCACCACTACAAGAAATACATACAATCCGCGACGTTTTATAAACGTCGCAAATTTGTAACACTTTTTGCGACATTTTTCTAATAAAACGTCGCAAAATAGAAATTGCGATGTTTTGTTGAATAAAACGTCGCTAAAGCCTTCAAACAATATGACATTTTAAACACACATCCTGTTCCTATTTCGATTAATTCCCCTCCCTTCCCTGACACCCACACACCCATTTTCAAGATCAGGAGCCAGCATCTTGAAGCACAGCAAAACAAATTCACTATGGACATGTCTTGAGCTTTTGTTAAAAATTTCAAATTACATATCTACCAAGCCTCGCACGTCGACGATGTCCCTCCTCCTAGCTCCGTTTGTTTTTTTTGTCTCTTAGAAAGTAATAAATTGTTTTAAACCCTAATTCACATCCTCTTTTTCTCTTGCCTCCTCTTTTTTTCTTATGGTGCTTCTCCGTACATCAAGCTACTGCATCCCTATGAAAGCGCCTCCATGGGGGCAGCTCGAGAATGGATAACCAATCCGTACGAAGATGGGGGAGGTTTTGTAAAGTTTCGCAAAAGGTCGTTTCGAAGGAGCACTCAGAAAACTCCTTATGATCGCCCTCAGGCTACAATTCGAAACCCTAATCTTGCCAGTGGTTTCTGAACAATCTTTCCCACGAAAGCTTACTGATTGTGGTGCTTGTGCTTTCTGAACAATCTTTCCTTGACTTCTGAGTTTGGGAAAAACAGGGAACCCTAATTTCCCCAAATTATAGTAAATCACACTCTCTTCATCTTCAGGTCTTTTTTCTCTCACTTCTCTCATCTACTGTGTCCATCTAACTTGTGTTTATTTATTTAGTTCTCTCTTCCAATTTTTATTACTAATAGACATTTGCTTTCCTTTCTTGTTGGTTTGTGATTTCTACGTTTTTGATATGTCTACCTTGTCTTTTCTCCTGGTCGATTTCAAGGAAGCTAATTGATTTGAGTGTTGAATATTGCTTTATGTTTGATTTTGTTTGGATTTGTTTCTCAGCGCGTTCTGTGATGTTTTTTTAATTGTTTTTATCCTTTGTTGTAAGTATTATCTTGCGATCACTTGTCTTGTTTCTTGTGAAAAGCTAGGTCAAGTTTGTAACAAAAAATGCGAATGTGTTGTCCTGTTTTTCTGTTTCATTATTCTTGATCAATTAGAATTCGAGTTTTTCAAGTAATGTATACAGGAAAATTCTCTGTCTTTTTTTTTTGTTTAGTAAAAGGTGATCCTTGTTTAGAGAGTTAGACTCTACCTGACTGAGTGCAATTGTTTTCTTGATTGATAACCTACAAGATGTGGAGTTTACAACAAATCTTCCTTACTTAGTTGATGCAGAACAACGACCACTTGCGATAATTTTTGCAGCAGTAGTCTACTACCATGGTTTATTTGTAAATTTTGGTTTTTATTTCAATTATGGCAGGAATAACACCAGAAGGATCACACTTCGATGCTTGGCAGTATGATGCCAAAATGGAAACGTGATTTCCCCCTTATTATTAGTTCAAGTTATTTGTCTTTTTTTAATGTACTTATCAGCTACATATTAGTTATCATATTTTGGTGCTAATATACCTGAAATGGACATTATAATTTGTTTCTGATTCATATTGATGTCTACAGTTTTGCAGCCGATGCACAAGATTTCTTTACACCTTATGAAGAGGTTTATGAAAGTTTTGACTCAATGGGTTGGCAAGAGAATCTTCTGAGGGGCATTTATGCATATGGTATCCCCTACTGGGTTTTATGTTCTTTCTTTATAGTACTCTTATATTTGCCTGCGTATGTTATGATGTAGATCCATCATTCATATGTTACATTTGTATATTCTTATGCTTTATGCAGCAAAGTATTTTATGTATTTAGAGATATCCAGTTGACAACTTGCTACATATTCATGCAAATGACAACAATTGAGGAAGGATGAATTCTGTGGTTTTATGCATCAAGGATTTTGTATTTACAATTTTGTTTCTCTTCGTTACCTTCTCTTAATGGATGATTAGATCATTGAACTTGAAACAATCTTTTTGTAGGTTTAGACCTATCTTTTAAGTTTCATGTTATCAGAGGAACATCAGAAACCCAAGGTCCATAGCTTTCTTATTCTCCAAGTTAAGTTATGTAGGTTTTTAGACTTCAGTGTTGTGGTATTGCCTTTGCAAAAATGACTAGTAGTGTTGATAAGAGAAATATGATGTTTTATATTTACAATAAGTTAAAGTCTTTTGAGTATTTTGGATTTGAAATTTTGTGACTTATTCTTTGTGTTTTTGTGCAGACTTGCTTGCTTCTGGTTATCTTTGGAATTGTACTTCTCATCATGATCATAGTTCTCACAGCCTAATCTTAAGGTGTCTTGATTTCCTCATTGAGCAATTTGAGGAGCTGCTTGGCAACAACACAGTTTGTCTTTTTGCTAATTTCCTAAGTGATGTTCTTTTATGGTACCTAATGACTGACTAAAGTGTCTCACTACTGGTCGGAGGTGGTGTATAGTGAATGGTATGGTAGTATTTAGTTGTTTCGTGTGGGTGGGGAATGTTTGTCTTTTTCTCTTTTGGGTATTCAGATGTGCTGGGTATTTTGAGGGCGTGTTCTTTGTGTAATTGTCTTCAGCAAAATTTTAAATGTGATGACTAAAATGTCAAATTCTTTGGTCTACAACAATCGATGCAGCTCCTCAGTATCACGAGTAATGCTAAAGACTTATTTTTCTGTTTTTCATTTTCCAGGAAATTCTGACATAATCCGTGTCTACCTATATTACATTATAGGTCTAATTCAAAGCAATATTTGTACTGACTTTTTGAGTTCGCAAAAGTTATTAAACAAATAAGATTTAAATAAATTTGTATTTTAAAAAATAATTATTAAAATTAAAAATATTAAATTAAAATAATTTTCAAAAATGGAAAAAATAACAATTAAAAAATAATACAACTACCTGTGATGTTTTTGTATAAACGTCACAGAATGTCTTCTGCAACATTTTAAAAACATTGCAGAATGTGACTTTCCGCGACGTTTTTGGAAACGTCGTAGAAAGACCAATCTTTTAGTGACGTTTTTTAAAACGTCGTGGAATGTCTGTATTTTCTGTGATGTTTTATAGGAAATTTCGCAGAAATTTTGCCTACACTACATTCCGCAACGTTTTTTGTGACGTTTTTTAAAACGTCGCAAATTGTATTCTATAACGTTTTTTTGACATTACAAATTGTACTGTTTTCTTGTAGTGCACGTAGCATGTTTAAGTGTCTCTATTAACATATATACTTCATTACCTACATCAGTAAAATATACAAGGAAGTAATGTTTTGAATTAGATGGTTTGATTTATAAAACCTATAAAAGTAAAAACCTTAAATAATTAGATATTGAACTGAAATTTTTTTTCAAAATATTTGATATTTGTAAATTTGTTAGCTCTTTATTTTAATGTGGGATATACATTCAATTATTTGTATACGTAGAGTAGAGTTTAAGAGCTTCGTGAAAAAAAAATTACCGTAAAGAGTTTCAAACAGACATTTTTTAGTGCTTTATAGATAAAGTATCCTAAACTATTTTTATTATTCTTGTCTCTCTTATCTACTTTATTCAATTGAATTGTACATACTACATACTAGACTTCAGTAGACTTCATAATTCAGTAATGGACTAATTAACGGCTTCGATTATAGTGGTAATTGATTAGGACTTGAAAACATCAAGCTTTGTAAAGGGACTGGAAAACATAGTGAGCCCATGTTTTGGTACTTTGAAATTTCAATCTCGAGCCCGGCTATATCTGTGAACTTGAGATCTTATATCGGATACGACGTCAGATAATTATTCTTCTTCTAAATGAATATGAAATTGGAAGTCTTAGCGACTTCATAATATAAGCTAATGATTATAATTAGATCAAAGCTTGGTACGAGAGGACGGTCGGTGGCTATTATGAACTCTGACAGGACTTGGTAAGAGATCTAACAAGATCGGACCTATTCCCTTTTGTAGTAATCAGTCAGCAAATTAGTTTCATCTTATAATACAATGTTTATCCTGGTAATTGATAATTTTTGGTTAATTAATTCCCTCTTACATTAAAAGCTCGAATGTTGGCGCTGCTTCAGAATATCTATATACGTGTATACGCGTGTGTTGGATAAGAATATACAGCGTATTCAACAAGAAGAAAAAACAACAAGAAGGACATATAGCTAATGGATATATCCGTGTTTCCCTGTTTGAGATGCAACAACATATTGCTAGTGTCAGACATTCAGACTATAAGTAACCAGGGCCGTTGTAAGGGTAGCAGCAAGACAGCAGTGTTGTCAATGTTAATTACGTGTTGTCTACAAGGTTGGGTGTCTGTTTGTAGCTGTGTTCTACGTAGTACACGTAGGTAGGTCCTTGTTAATGTTGACGAGGCAACGCTTCAGACGATGACTGACATTTGGCTGCATGTAACATGTATTATATATAGTATGGTTACCGTCATCTTCAAAAAGTTGATAAGAATTTCTGAGAATCATTTTCTCGTGTCTTTTGGATTACTCGACTTGATGTTATATAATTAATCAATTAGTATTAACCCTGAAGGACCCCGCAATAAATTGTCACTAGCTAACTACAATTCTACGAGATACTCATACACCAGCCATCCTTCAAGTCAAGGCTTATTCCAGCACGAATGATCGGTCTAGAGAAGCAAAAAGGCCAGAAAAGAAAGTTGTTAGGACTGCAAGTATTTTATTAATATGGGTTTATAATGTATACTCAACGATTCTCTAATAGCAGATACAGATCCATGAATAAGAACTGAATTAACCGCTGAGTTTAGAAACCTTAAAATAGAAATTCGATCACTTACAATAACAATTAGCATCAAACATCTATAAAATATTCACTTTTTAAAGTTTATTAAATTTGATATAATTAATTATATGGTTTGTACTTATTATTTTAATTATATAAGTATATAATATTTATTTTAAAAATCAATTGTAATTTTTATAAATGGATATTAGTTTTTTGACTCTTATGTCATGTATTAAATGTTACACTGAAAATTTAATATTTTACAAATTTTAAAATCAAATATACATTTGTATATTCTATAAATGTGAAGAATAATTACAATAATCTTATCATATGTACTTATTTTTAATAAATATGATAAAGTTTATATTAATTCATATTTAAAATATTTTATAGAGTAATGCAATTTTTATAAAAAATTTTAACTTTTATAAAAAATTTTTAACTTTTATAAATAATAATTGCTTTTACAGTAAGAATATAACATATTTTTAATTAAGTTATTTTAATTTTTAAAATAGTGACATGTTAGAATTTTAAAAAAAATTATTTCTTTTGAAAATTTATACAAAAGAATATATGCATGTCCAATATTGTCTATTGTATAGATGTAAAATATAAAATGAAGAAGTTAATTCAATGTTGATTTCTTTCGATATTTGTAAGGATAAAACAAATATATTTATCTAAATATTGCTTATATATGTATTTAGACATTCACTAAACATATAATTAATTAAAAATTCTGAAGATATTTATACATAGCAGTAGATTAAATGTAAATTAATATCTAGGTATGTTTCAAGTTAAAAGAAAATTATTTTGTACGTTTACGTTATAGGTTAATTGTTTTAGTAAAAAGTTTAATACTTTATAAATTTACAGCTAGATCCACTTTTTATAATACATAAATTTCGAAATTAGTTGTAATAAAATTCTTATAAGTACGATTTCTTTGAGATATTAAATCCTTGCATTGCACTTGTCATAGAATTAGAAAGCTAAAATACATCATATATATATAATTGGCTTTATTTGATTTCACATATCTTATATTTATCATTATACTCTCTTTAATGGCATATAATACAATTTTCATTAACATATATAAATTTTTACTCAATTTTATTATTTATTATTCTGTTTTATAAACACATTGATATAGATAAAATTATAATTTATTTATTTAGAATTTTCTAAAGATATGAATAAACTCATGTTGTATCTTTATTTTATGAACACATTTACTTAACATAATTTATATTCTGTCTCGATTTTTTAAATTTTATTTCGAATAAAAATATAGTCAAGAAATATGAGACATTACTTGTATTATGAATCTTATTTAAATATATTTGTTTTCTATTCATTATTACATATTTTTAATGAAATTGAAAAGATTTGTACATTAGTATATAAATCAACTTTAATTTAGTATCTATTTAATTTTGCTTCAGCTTTACAAAAGCATTATATATTATATCTTGATGTTACAAATGTACTTATTTAGAGTAACTAATATTTTTTATGATTTTTTGTAAACATTAATTTCATAAAATTGGCGTATTTTTTTAAACCAGAATCGGCCCGTGTTAAATCCTTGGGAAAATAACTTGCTATATATATAGATAGAAAGATAATTTTATGGAAATTATAACTCTAATTGTTTCTTAGTCCATAAAATTTGTAAACAACTTTTAGAATTTTAATATTTTAGTAGGAAACAACTACTCCTATTCTGATTAGTGCTACGTATTAGAATCTTAATTACTTATAAATCTGTAATATATATGAAGTGAGTGTAAAGGTTGGTACAGACTATTATTCCCTATCTTGAGACAAAATCTCATGCATCTAATTAAGAACATAGTCATCAGACTGAAGCAATACAAAATTCTCCATCAAATCATTTACGTAATGGATTGTTGAAGAGAATAGCATCGATCAACTTTTATTCAAAGATAACACAACTGAACATCATTAGTATAATGAGCAAAAATGAGCATAAACGTTTAAAGATACACCAATATAGAATTCGTTAATAAAATATTGAGATGCGAGTTTTAGTACGGATTACTTGCTAGAAAAACTACTTAATTAGCTGAATTTTGCTAAGAATTTACAATCATGAAGGGAAAAAGAGAGAGGAAGAGATTTACAAACTATGTTTACTTGTATGACACAAGAAGCCACGAACAAAAATATGGTGTTGAGGCCTCGATCAGAGGTTGCCAAATTAACATGGTGTGGATTGGTGAGTGATGGGATCGTAAAAAGGAGGTCTTGTCCCAACAATACTGAAAGTACTCGCAGAAGAATCGCCGCCGCCGCCGCCCCCTATCTTCTCACAAGAAGGGCACATAGTGAGGGTGGCTGCCGGAAGCTGCATATACAAGGGCCTGGCAAGTTTCAACGATTTAAGCTCTTGTAGTTCCTTTTGGAGCCTCTTATTCTCTTCTGTTAACGTTTCACAACACTTCTTTAATAACTCGCAATCTACTTCAGTTTGTTTCAGCTTAGTCCTACAGAAGGTTAGAATTGATAGTCACAATCAAAGGGCTAACGGCTCAATTATTCAATCCATCTCATACTCTTTGGACAATATTGGGTTGGAAGCACAGAAGAGTTTATATATTACTTATTACAGTACAAACTATAAGTGGTTGGATGTGAAACCTGGCTCTCCTGTTTTGGAACCACACCTCCACTTGTCGTGGCCTTAGATTCAGCTGCTCTGCCAAGGCTTGCTTTTGCTTCTGATAATTATCATCCGGAAGATAAAATCAGATGTGATACAACTAGCATATGCTATTCAACAAGAAATATACAAGGAAATGGACAAAAAGGAAGGGATGTGCAATCACAGGATTGAGTGTGCTGTGTTCTTTGAAGCTGTCCTCTAAAATGATCGATTGTTCTTTGGAAAGTCTAAGTTTCTTCCTGGGACTGGCTTCTTCATCATCATCACAAGCCCTTGACGAGACTCTCTCTGCATCTACCTCTTCCCCGTAACAAGACTCTCTTTCCTTCTTGACACTGGAGTTAGAAAACGAGGATACTGGACTGAGAGAAGAGGCCTG
This sequence comes from Erythroxylum longipes, assembly GCA_027563885.1. Lineage (NCBI taxonomy): Eukaryota > Viridiplantae > Streptophyta > Magnoliopsida > Malpighiales > Erythroxylaceae > Erythroxylum > Erythroxylum longipes. Next base: position 6,074,311 of record JAOQMS010000006.1, on the reverse strand, counting down.
TCGATGCACATCTCGATCGATCTTTGTAACTGATTGGAACTTCTGTTCTGGTAGGCCTAAAGTAAGACACGGGATCAAGTGATCGTACTTCAATGACGGCTTCTTCTTTTCATGCAGATTATCTGATTGACAACAAGTTTCTTGCTCTTTATTGTAGCCCAGGCCTAGACCAAGGCTTGCGTTACATACCCCATGGATATTTCCAAAAACCATGTCGCAAGAGTGAGAATAATTGCTAGCAAAATAGAAACTCTAGCTTTGGAGTTACTCTTGAAACTATAAATGGAGGCTGGTGGCTTCTTTTTCTTGAGAGAAACGAAAAGGGTTTCAAATGTGTAAATAGTTTGGGGTTTGGGCGAGAATTGTGGGGACTAATAATTAGTGGAAGAAATGAAATGGGTGCAAGTATGTAGACGAATCTGGTTTATGGTATGTTAAAATTCCCATCTCTCTTTGTCCGATAATCTACTAATAGGTTGACGATGGCGACATGAAATATAATTGTCTTAATTCTCTCTGTTCAAGTGACAACGTATAGAGTTAATATGTCGTACGTGTAATCACATGGAAAGTGGATGTAACATTATCGCACTTGAGAAAATTATTCGATGCTTCATATCCGATTCTTCTCATTTTTCACTTTTTCAAAACCGAGTACTGTGGTTATACGTACGACCTTTCGCTGCACAAAACTTTACGATGATCTTCCACTTCATATATGCATACTTGGCTCTACTTAAATATTATAGAAAAATCGAGCTTTTTTTCGTATAAACAAACATTAAGGAAACCTACTGAAGTCATACTATATATGAGTGATGAATTGCACACCGATTCAAGGTTTGCAGGTTTAGAGAGTGGGCAGAGAGAACTGTCACGGTCTTGTTGGCGTGTGTTGTCCCATATCGAATGTATATTAGGGAGTTTTTGGGTTTATAAGTAGATGGATAATCATTACCTATTAGGTTAGTCTTGCAGTTGGAGTTATTAATTTATGCCCTTGCTAATCATTTAGATATGATTTGATATATGACATTATTATTTATTAATGAAAAGGCATTTTTAATCTTTGGTATTATGTTAATTATATTTGATATTTTAATGCTGAAGATAAAATCCCTAGAATAATTACTTTGTAATTGAAATTATGATGAGATCATAATTGTAACATTCAATTTATATTTATGCATTAATCCTAAATGTTCTTTGTTGTAGTTTCATCAAAATGAGACATTATATCCATACTCTGTAGATGACGAACAAATTAAATTATACGTCATAACTGTGCATTGATAGGTTAAGTCAAACCACTTTGACATTCCTGATATTTTGATGATCATGACATGCTGCTAGACGTCAATCTTGATCTATGATTATAAATTATTTAATTGAAGAATTAAAGATAAATTAAAAGGAGTTTTAATTTATCTAATTCTAATTATGAATTAGAATTAGAATTTATAATCATTGCCAGTACATTAGAAATCTAATGGGTCACACATCAAAGAACAATTTGTGAAAAAATCAAGTTAATTAAGTTGGAATTAATTATAAAGTTTTAGAAACTTTAGGGACCAAATATGAGATATTTGATTTTATAAAAATTAAAATTAAAATAATTAGATTTTGATTTTGATTTTGATTTTGATTTTGATTATAATTATAATAATTATAATTATAATTTTTAATTTTAATAAAATTAAAAATTCCTAATGATTTTTCTATTAATAGGAAGAATAAACAAAGAAGCTAACACTTCTTATTCTTCCTCTCAAAAGTTGAGAAATTGCTTTGGTGGATACTATTAGAGACTGGACAATTGAACAATTTGTGGTTGACACGGTGAAGAACTTGTCAAAAGATTTCAACAGGAAATGCGAATCAGGTATGATTCATATTTTGCAAATTGTGTTTTTATTCAAACTATGCAATTATAGAGATTTGATTGAAATACGTAAAAAAAATTTTCCGCTGCATTCGTGAGCTGATCATGGTTGGATTCTAACAGTGGTATCAGAGTCTCGTTTAATTGTTTAATTTGAATTATATGCTTGATTGTTGTTGTTGTTTTTGATAAATATTAAGGTTTTTCATTACTATTTTTGTGTTGCTTCGGGACTAATCTTTTGTATTCATCTGGAATTTTATTGATGCCTGTATATTTGTTCATGAATTAGTGGAATATGAGTCTCCATATGACTTGTTGTGTTTGGGTTATTAAATTAGAACTTGTATTTGGAAATTGTTTCCATGACTATTCATATGCGTGTATGTTCTACATTTTTGCATATGGAAATTGTAAAAATCAGAATGCCTTGTGTGTATACGAAGGTTTTGGAAAATCATTTTCTATCACTTATGTGTGTATCCTTTTGACAACTTGATTTGCTTTTGCATTTTTCATGCCTTGCGTTTGCTCCACATATATGCGTCTACTGGCTATATGGTTTATGCAAAACTATGCACGATTTTTGGATCTGAAAAATTATTTTTCCCTTGCGATGTTTTGCCTGTGTTTTCTGCCTTTTACGTTTATTGATTCAGATAGATTTTTATCTCTCATATGTGCAAATAGTCATCGCCTGCGACAGTTGTGAGTCGCTGGCTACACCAGGCTTTGCATGCGACACCTGTGAGTCACTGGTGACACCAGGAATCGCCTGATACACCAGTGGATCGCTGGCGACTCCAGGCATTGCCTGCGATGCTAGTGGGTCGCTGACGATACCAATGGATGGCGTCACTGGGGAGATTTATGCCCTTTGAAAGAGGGATACGCCAACAGTTGGAGCATTGAAGAAGAGGAAGTGTTCTAAGTGATGGAGCATTAAAGAAGAGGAAGAGTTCGATGTTTCTAAAGAAAGAGAACAATGGACAAGTGTGTGCACACGTATCGTTCACTGGACGACCGAAAGAAGAAAAGTTGATGGCACGTGCCAGTCAATGTCCCATTGCATGCCCCCTCACAGAAGCAAGCAGGCAATTGGCACGTGCTCTGCACACGCCAGACAACCTCTCTTTCTTTTTATTTTGTTTTAATGTTTTTTTTTAAAATCTTAATCTTTATTAAATTTTGTTAATGGAGATTGAATTTGTTAATATTCCTAATAACATTGAAATTTTGTTTTCTAAATTTTGAAAAAAAAAATTCAGTGGATATTTTTATTAGGAATATTTTTTGTACTTAGTTTAATCATTCAAGAGTTGGATTATTAAATTAAATAAGTTATGAAATCAATAATTAGAATCAAGCAATGTTTGAATAATTTATTTCATAATTAGATTATGTTTGAAATTATAAATATAATGAGAATTGATGAGACCAAAATTTTTGAAATTTAAAATCCTCTATTAAATATTAATTACACATTAGGAATGTGATAGTTGCCTTTTATTATTTAAGAATAAAACCATAATTTTGTTTATTGCTTGGCTTGTTAAGTAAACTCGAGTCCACCTTAACCCGAATATGTTTTATCTTAAAATTGATGAGTCTTATTTAACTAAATTTGTATGATTTGGATGAGCAAACTCATGATCCTATGAATTTATAGGCCGAGTTAGGAATAATATATATGATATATTTTGACAAAGAGTTGTCACCTAACGCATATAGGAGTCACATGAGATGTGATTGATAAAGTGTTATCTACCTAATTTAAATTTAGTTGGTTTGTTGAGCAAACTCATGATCATTTAATTTTAAATGGGATCTTAGTCCACTAGGAAATTATTTCATAATTTTTCAATTTAACGGTAGGGGTTATTATTTTGAATAAAATAGTGGGAGTAATCAAATATTTTAAAGTCTTTATTTTATTTGATTTTGGATATAAACTAATACTAGCTCCCTCTTATGTTTTTCGGTTATCGACTCAGAAGATGAGTACCAATCTGACATTGAGGAGCATTATGGCTACTAATAAGCTGACTGGACCTCACTTTGCAGATTAGTTTAGAAACCTGAGAATAGTTCTGATGCAAGAAAAGAAATTGTATGTTCTTGAAACTCCTGCTCCACAAGAGCCTAGTTCAAATGCACTGATCATGTTTGGGAGAGATATTAATGTTATATTGAGGATGTTGAGCAAGCCACATATGTGATGTTGGCAAGCATGTCTCTTGAGCTGCAAAGGCATTATGAGAACATAGATGCACCTTCTATAATTTGGCATCTCCTGGAGTTATTTGGTGCACATAATAGGGTATAGAGGTATCAAATCTCCAAGGCGCTATTTCAATTCAAAATGGCAGAAAGATCTTCAGTCAACCTGCGTTTGTTGAAGATGATTGGGAATATTGAAAAATAAGCCCAATTAGGTTTTGTAATGTACCACAAGTTAAGTGTTGATCTGGTGCTGCAGTCACTAAGTTCGAGTTTTTCACAGTTCGACATGAACCTCAACATGAACTAGAAGGACATGTCATTGCCTGAACTGTTGAATATGCTTAACATTGTGAAAGAGTGCCTTAAGAAAGTACCTAGTACTGTACTTGTTGTGAATTCTTCTAAAAGCAAGAAAAAGGGCTCTAAGAAGAATAAGAAGAAACAGAAGGCTTCTACTAGTGTAATAAAGCCCAAAGAAGGTGTCAAGAAGAAGAGTAATGACAAGGGTATATGTTTTTACTACGGAGTCAATGGACACTGGAAGAGGAAATGCTCATCTTAGCTTACTTCCCTGAAATATAAGAAGCTTAAAGAAGCTGTCTCTTCAAGTACGATTGAGATCAATCTTTCTACTTCTGTTCCACATACTTGGGTATTAGATACTGGATATGGTTCTCACATATGTAATAACATGCATATGTTAACATAGAGTAGATCATTGAGGAAAGGTAAAGTTGACCTGTGAGTTGGCCATGAAGCAAGAGTAGCTGCATTAGCTGTAGGATCTTGTAGTTTAGCTTTGCCTTCTGGCCTTGTATTAGAACTTAATAATAGTTATTATGTCCCTGTTATTACAAGAAACATCATTTCTATTTCTTCTTTGGATTTGAATGGATTTGTCTTTATTATCAACAATAATAGTTGTTCTTTATATAAAGATGATGTTTATTATGGATCTGGATTACTTACAAATGGTTTGTATGAGTTAGATCTTGAAAGGCTTATTTTTAACATAAATAGCAAGAAAAAAAGTTAAGTGAACAAAATCCATCTTATTTATGGCATTGTAGGTTAAGTCATATGAATGAAACTAGAATCACAAAGTTACATAAACGAGGATATTTGGATCATTTTGATTATAAATCACATGAACTTGTGAATCTTGTTTATTGGGAAAGATGACCAAACTACTCTTTAGTGGAAAGGGGCAACGTTCTAGTGAGTTACTATAATTAATACATTAAGATGTATGTGGACCTATGTCCACTAGTGCTCGAGGTGGATACTCGTATTTCATTACGTTTATAGAAGATCATCCTAGATATGGTTATATGTACTTAATGAAACAAAAGTCTGAATCTTTTAAAAAGCTAAAGGAACTTATACTTGAGGTTGAGAAACAAACAAATAAAAGTATTAAGACACTTAGATCAGATCTAGGTGGTGAATACTTAGATCATGAGTTTTTTGGTTACTTAAAAGAGAATGAGATTCTCTCACAATGGACTCCTCCTGTAACTCCATAACATAATGGAGTTTCTGATAGGAGAAATCGTACACTATTAGATATGGTACGTTCCATGATGAGTTATGCAGTCATTCCTTTCTCCTTTTGGGGATATGCCATTGAAACTGCCATTTAACTTTTAAATAGAGTTCCATCCAAATCGGTTGACAAAACACCGTATGAGATATAGACTGGTAGAAGACCAAAATTATCACATTTAAAGATTTGGGGATGTGATGCTTAAGTGAAGCGTGCAATATTTGATAAGCTTCAAGCTAAATCAGATAAATGCAAGTTTATGGGGTATCCAAAAGAGAGTTTCAGATATCAATTTTACCATCCTGTTGAGCAAAGGTGTTTGTCGTAAGACATGCTACATTCTTAGAAAGAGAATTTATTCTCAAATAAAGTAGTGAGAGTGAGGTTGAACTTAGTGAAATTCAAGAGCCACAAAGACACATCGAGATGGAACAAGAACCTCAAGTTGATACATACGATGCACAACCGAGAGTTAAAGAGAGATATAGTCCATGACGCGCTACTAGGATACTTCATCACCCCATGAGATTAGATCTACATATACAACAGGGAAAGGATAATGTGTCACTCATACGTGATGAGCCTACAAATTTTAAAGAAGCAATATCTGACATTGATTCTTTAAAATGACATGAAGCTATGAGATCTGAAATGGAATCCATATACACTAATCAAGTATGAACTTTGGTGGATGCGCTTGATGGTATTGTACCTATTGGATGCAAGTGGGTTTTTTAAGAGAAAAACTGACATGAATGTACATACATATAAAGCAAGGTTAGTGGCTAAAGGTTACAAATAAAAACAAGGAGTTGATTTTGATGAAACCTTTTCGCCAGTAGCTATACTAAAGTCCATAAGGATCTTATTGACTATAGCTACATATCATGATTATGAGATCTAACAGATAGATGTCAAAACTGCATTTCTTAATAAGAATTTGTAAGAGGAGGTGTTTATGACACAACCTGAAGGTTTTGAATTCAAGAGATTTCCTAATTAAGTATCCAAGTTGAAAAAAAATCCATTTATGGACTTAAGCAAGCGTCTTGGATTTGGAACATTTATTTTGATGAGACAATTAAAGAGTTTAATTTTATAAAAAATATGGATGAACCATGTGTCTATAAGAAGGTTAGTAGGAGTGTAGTCATTTTCTTAGTGTTATATATAGATGACATATTGTTAATTAGAAATGACATCCCTATGCTACAGTCCATAAAGGTTTGGTTATCTAAGAATTTCTCCATGAAGGATATGGGAGAAGCAGCCTATATTCTGGGAATAAAAATCTATAGAGATATATTAAAGAGGTTGCTTGGGTTATCCCAATCCACATACATAGACAAAGTGCTAGAGAGTTTTAGCGTGGAGAATTCCAAGAGGGGATTCTTTCCCATGTCGTATGAGATTTCTCTCTTACATAGTATGTGTCTAGGGATGGAAATTCCGGCCCGGACCAGCTCGTCCCATTTTTGGCTCAAGTTTGGGGAGTCATGGGCGGGCCACGGGCCTACCATGGTCAACCCATATGGGCCAAGGGGCCAGCCCGACCATTTTGGACAAAACGGCATCGCCCTTTTTGTATTTTTTAATTAAAAAAATAAATTCGGGCCAATACTGGCCCGACCCGAGTGGCTGAGGCCGGGCTAGGCGGGGTCGAGGGCCGCCCAGGCTCGGCCCAGCCCATTGACATCCCTATATGTGTCCAAAGAAACTAATGGAGAGTGATAAAATGGATTGTATTCCATATGCTTCAGCAATTATCATGTATGTGATGCTATTTACTAGACCAAATGTCTCATATGCTTTAAGCATAACAAGCAAGTTTCAAGCCAATCCAGGTGAGGATCACTTAATAGTTGGGAACAACATCTTAAAATATATGAGAAGAACTAAAGATGTTTTCTTGGCCTATGGAGGAGTTGAACTGAGAGTTTAAGGATATTTAGTTGCTAGTTTCTGATTAGATCCCGATAATATCAGATCACAGTCAGGGTACATCTTCATAATTAATAGTGGTGTGGTAACTTGAAAGAGTTCCAAACAACTAACCATTGAGGATTCAACGACTGATGCAGTGTACATTTCAGTGTTAGAGGTGACAAAGGAAGTGGTTTGGATCAAGAAGTTCATTAATGAACTTGGAGTGGCTTTTAACATTTTTGAACATATAGTATTGTACTATGACAATAATGATGCTATTGCACAGGCAAAGGAACCAAGGTCTCATCAATGGTCCAAACATGTACTCAGGAAGTTTTACTTGATCAGGGAAATAATGGAACAAAAAGACATAATATTGGAGCAAGTTCTCACTAAAAAGAATCTTGCCAATCCTCTCACTAAGCCACTATCTCAAAAGAGACATGATAAACTTATAGATGGGTATGGTAATAGATATATAGGCGATTGACTTTAGTGCAAGTGAGAGATTGTTAATTTATGCCTTTATAGCCAATCATTTGGATGCAATTTGATGTAAAAAATTATTATTTATCAATGAAAAAGGCATTCTCTATCTTTTTTATTATGTTAATTATATTTGATATTTTAATACTAAAGATAAAATCCTTGGAATCATTACTGTGTAATTGAAATTATGATGAGATCATGATTGTGAGATTTAATTTACATTTACGCATTATTTCTAAATGTTCCTAATTTTAGTTTCATTAAAATAGGATATTGTTAAAACAACAAAACTGGCACACATTATGTTTCTTTTTTATGAAGAAAGTAATTGATCTCATAAATTAAAATATGAAGATACTTAAACTAATGTGTGGGTGATTATTAAATAATAAGTCATTGAATTGACACAACTATGAGAATCCTAAATGGAATATTACTTATGTGCTTGTAGATTTTTTAATAATGATGATTGTATAATTGATCTTTAGACTTGAGATTATCAAGGCAAACCGTGTGAGAATTACTGTGTTTTGATGCTACTTATGAATTGTCCTAGGATAATTCAGTCGGTAGTACTTGGATGCAGTACTAACTATATAGAGATAGTTGAGCAAGTCAATATAGGATTTGTCACTCTAAAGTAATTTGAGAGAATATTCTACTATTATTGATTAGTAGTGATTTATATAATTCTCTAGTCAGAGTGAATTGACATTTGAAAAAACATTTTCAAATTTCAATTATAAATTAATTACTAATTAGCAAGAACGAATATAATTTGACCAAAAGAGTAGACATTATATCTATACTCTGTCCAATTGGAATATTAGATGACGAAAGGATTAAATTATACATCATAACTATGCATGGACAAGTTAAGTCAAACCATTTTGACATTCCATATATTTGGGTAATCATGATATATTGCTAGATGTCAATTTTGATTTATGATTATAAATTGTTTAATTGGAGAATTAAAGATAAATTAAAAGGAGTTTTAATTTATTTAATTCTCATTGTGAATTATAATTATAATTTGTAATCATTACCAATGCATTATGAAAGAAAAATAAATTTAATTAAGTTGGACTTAATTATAAAATTTGAGAAACTTTAAGGATCAAATATGAGATATTTGGTTTTATTAAAATTAAAATTAAAATAATTATAATTAAAAATTTTGATTTTAATAAAATTAAAAATTCCTAATGATTTTTCTATTAATAGGAAGAACAAACAAAGAAGCTAGCACTTCTTGTTTTTCCTCTCAAAAGTTAAGAAATTGCTTTGATGGATACCTTTTGAGGCTGAACGATTGAACAACTTGTGGTTGACACTATGAGGAACTTGTCAAAAGATTTCAACAAAAAAAAAGAATCATGTATGATTCATATTTTGCAATTTGTGTTTTTATTCAAATTATACAACTATTCAGATTCGATTAAAATCCGTAAAAAAAATTTGTTTTCCATTGTGTTCGTGATTTGATGACGATTAGATTCCAATAGGATTATGTATAATATTCTACGTGGAAATCAAACGTTAATAGTTGGAATGAGTAGTATATGGTTTGATATAGTATGTGCAATAATGTGGTGCAGATTAACTTTTAGTTGATCACTGATTGGTTGGAATGGTACGATTGATCCTCTACTAAAGAGGTGTATTAGCTAGATATCTAAAGTTAATGAATTTTAAAGTTCACAATTACAGCGGAAAATATTTAATTTGATTTTATTGGTTGAAGTCATGGAATTAAATATTTTTATTATTTCATTTCAGGGTTGATATTTAGATAATAAATATCAGCTTATCTCATGTTAATTTTTTGATCAGGGCATAAAAAAATTTTGGTGACTACTAAAGAACGAAAATATAATCATTGTCGGTATTGATTGTTCCAAAACGTTCCACTTTATTACACCATAATGCCTTACATCTTTATTACACAAACGTCCAAAACGTCCCAGCTTATTACCATAATGCCTTACATTCATGTGATTTAAACGTCCCAACTTATCATCCATGCATTGTTTTACACCCACTTCCGCTTCTCAATCTGTCGTACTTTCTTTCATTTTTCTCCGTACAACGTTCAAGACCTTTTTACACACTCATTCATGTCTACAGTACAAAGGTTTATCAAACATTGTTCATTTTTTATTTTTAAGCTCCATCAAACACAAGTCTTTACTTTTTGCTCTTGGAGACAGTTCCTACTTCGCCCTTTAGAGTTCACCAAAGCTGGTGGAGAAGGCGTTAATCCTAGGGTCGGATCCTCTTGTCCTGCTGCACCATAGAGGTGAATTTCCGACTTAAAGCAGTGATTCTCACGACGCCTTGCATTTAGATAAGCTATTTCAATTTTATTATTATTGCTATTTTCACTAACAATCTAGGTCAAAAAACTATTTGTTTCGTTACTACTACTGTCGAAAATTATGTTGTCCTACTTGTTACTGTTTCCGGGTTTGCTATTGATTCTTGGAAATTTTTTCATTTTTTATGGCTGTGTATTTAATTTCGATATAAGTTAGAATTATGCCATCTACAAATAAGACAAACGTAGGTTCTGCACTTATTATTTCCCACATAGGTTCTGCCTCTTTCACTATGGGCCCAAAAATTATACCCGACCTTACTAGATTGGAGCCTCTAGATCGAAGAAACTTGAAAAGATGGTTTTGATAAATTTCTTTCAACAATACAAAATCGATTATATACTGTTTCAAGAGATTCCTAGTGATAATAACGACCTTAATACTACTAAGGATAACCATAACATTAGGGGAGTGTTACTCAACTATATGATCAATCCTTTGTTTAATATCTACTATAAGTACAAAACTGCTAAGAAAATTTGGGATGCTTTAGAAGTGAAATATGGGACGAATGATGCCGGTATTAAGAAATATGCAGTTGTTAGGGGGTTAAAATTTACCGTTATTGATGATAAGCCTATTATAGACCAATTACACGAGTATAAAAACCTAGTTGTTGAAATCCTTAATGAAGGTATGAACATGTGTGAGTTGTTTCAAGCTAATACCCTTATTGAGAAACTACCTGCCTCATGGAATGAGTATAAAAACCAATTGAGGCATAAGAAGAAAGACATGAAGCTTCAGGAGTTGACAGGACTTATAAATATTGAGGATGCCAATCGTGCATAAGATAAGACTAAAATACTCACCTTTGTCCCTACTGTTAAGGCTCATGCTGTAGAATATAGAAATGCTAATAACTTTAAGAAAAATGGTGGACAAAACAAGTCTTTCAACAACAAGCAGGGTCAGTTTAAATGCAAAAAGTATGATGGTGACTGTTGGTAGTGCCATAAGCCAGGCCATTCTGTTGCCAATTGTCAAGCAAGAATCAACTATCAAAAGAAAGGCCAAGGATAGAAATTGCGACAGTTCGGTAAAGGAAACCAGAAGGGATACCAATGAGGTAACTAGAAGAACTCTGGTAAGCCTCAAGCTAATATGGTTGAAGCTGGTGATGACGAGGAGATCATTACTGCTATGGTGTCTTAAGTCCACCTTCCTAGAATTTTGGCTGAGTGGATCATTGTCATAGGAGCCACATGCCACATTCACTCCAATAAGGACCTGTTCAAGGAGTTGAATGATACTGCTGATGGTGAATTTGTATACATAGGTAACTCCAACAAAATTCCTGTCTAAGGAGTTGGCAAAGTCACTCTCAAATTCACTTCTAAAACAGTGTTGGTATTAGAAAATGTTTTATTTCTTCCTGATGTAGGTAGAAGCTTGATTTTTGGTGCATTGCTTAACAAAGTCGGTGTTAAACTGACTTTTCATTTTGATAAGCTAGTTTTGACTAAGAATGGGGAATTTGTTGGAAAAGGGTTTTGTAATGGGGGCTTATTTGTACTTGACGTTGAAATGAATGTATCTACTTCTTCTGCTTATATTGTTGAGCCTTTAGACTTATGACACTCTAGACTTGGGCATGTAAATGTGATGTCAATTAAGAGGATGCAAAGCTTAAACTTGTTACCTAACCAGATCACTAATGAAATGAAAAAATGTCAAATTTGTGTTGAGGCTAAACACTCTAAGAAACCTTTTAAGTCAGTGACTGAGAGAGTTACAATTGTTAGGCTTGGTGCACACAGACGGGGGTGATTTTAAGAATTATATGAGTAAAGGAGGCATGAAATATTATATTACCTTTATGGATGATTGTTCTAGATTTACTTATTGAAAAATAAAAATGATGCAAAGGAAATGTTTATGAAATACAAAGCTGAGGTTGAAAACTAATTAGAAAGGAAAATTAAGAGATTAAGGTCTGATCAAGGTGGTGAGTATAGTATTGATTTCCTTGCTGATTATTGTGCAAAAGTTAGGATTATTCATAAGCTTTCAACCCCTTATACACCTGAACAAAATGAAATAACCGAGAGGAAAAACTGAACACTTAAGGATATGATAAATGCAATGTTGATTTCCTCCAGTTTACCTGATTTTATGTGGGGGAAGCTATTCTTTCAGCTTGTTATGTTCTAAACAGAGTCCCTCATAAGAAACTAGATCAAACTCCTTATGAAATTTGTAAAGGCTATCCACCTAACTTGCGTTTTTTGAAAGTGTAGGGGTGTCTTGCTAAGGTTGCTCTACCTGAACATAAAAGGAAGAAAATTAGGCCTAAGATCGTTGATTCAATTTGTGTGGAATATTCCTCTAATAGTGCTGCCTATAGATTTATGGTTAAAAAGAGGGATCTAACACTTTTGGACCAATTATAAAGTCAAGAGATGCAGTATTCTTTTAGGATATATTTCCTATAAAAGTGAGTGTGCAAGTTCCAAGAGAATTTTTCTCTAGTTCTTCTACCAATGATGATATAGAGGAAGAGGAAATTTTTGAACTAAGGAGGAGGAAAAGAGCTAGATTACCCACTAGTTTTGGTTCTGACTTATTACTTCCTTTGTGGTGACAAAACCTGAGAAGATAGATGATGTTTTCCTTGTGACTTATATTATTGAGGAAGATCCTAAAACTTAGGAGGAAGCAATGAGATTTGTGGATGCTACATTTTGGAAGGAAGCTATAGATAGTAAATTAGAGTCAATTATGTCTAATAAAAATTAGGTTTTAGTTGATCTACCTCGAGGGTGTAAGCCTGTGGAGTGTAAGAGGATTTTCAAAAAGAAATTGAGACCTGAAGGAACCATTGAGAGGCTCAAGGCAGGACTTGTGATTAAAGACTTTAAACAAAAAGAAGGATTGAACTTTTTTGACAGTTACTCTCCTGTTACTAAAATTGCATCTATAAGGATGTTGTTTGTTATTGCCTCAGTATTTAAACTTCATGTGCACCAAATAGATGTTAAAACAACTTTCTTGAATGGTGATCTAGATGAGGAAATTTATATGGTCTAGCCCGAGGGGTTTAGAGTGCCTGGTCAAAAGCAAAAGGTGTGTATTAGAGTGCTTAGTCAAGAGCAAAAGGTGTGTAAGTTGGTTAAGTCTTTGTTTGGACTTAAGCAAGCTCCCAAACAGTGACATGAGAAATTTAAAAGTGAGATTTTCAAACATGTTTTCACTTCTTATGATGTTGATTCTTGTATTCATGTGAAATCAGATGCCAATGGTTGTGTGATCATAACTTTTTATGTAGATGATATGCTTATTTTTTATACTAGATTATCTGTCGTTGATACTACTAAGAGTTTGCTAAAGTCTTCTTTTGATATGAAAGATCTTGGACCTGTGGACTTTATTTTGAAAATCAAAGTTGATAAGACTGACTCTAGTTTTAGGTTGAATCAAACTCATTATGTTAAGAAAATTTTGAAGAAGCCTGGTTACTATGATGTTGATCCAGTTAAGACTCCCTATGATGCTAGTGTTGCTTTAAAGAAAAATCTTGGTGACAATGTAAACCAAGCTGAGTGTGCTAAAATTCTTGGTAGTGTGATGTTCTTAATGAACTATTCTCGTCCTGATATTACATACTGCGTGAGTAGACTTAATAGGTATACTCATAATCCTAGTCAAGAGTATTGGAATGCATTGATTCGTTTGTTGAGATATTTGAAAGGTACTATACATTATGGATTATCTTTTGGTGGTCATCGTCCTATATTGTAGGGTATTCCGATGCTAACTGGGTTATGAAGAGTGATGATATACACTCTACCAATGCTTATGTTTTTACCTTGGCAGGAGTTGTAATGTCTTGGAAATCATCCAAGTAAACATGTATTGTGAGATCAACAATGGAGGCTGAGTTTATTGCTTTGGAGTTGGCAAGATGGGAAGCTAAGTGGCTAAGGAATCTCTTAGTAGATATCTTACTTTAGGAAAAACCAATTCCTTCTGTGTTCTTTTATTGTGATTTGCAGGCTATCATTTATGTTGCCAAGAACAAGGCAAATAATGGGAAAAGTAGACATATTAGATTGAGACATAAATTCGTATGTACTTTAATTAGACATAGTTTAATTTCTCTGGATTATGTCAAGTTAGAGAGAAAACTTAGCGGATCCGTTTACAAAAGCTTTGTGTAGGAAACTAGTTTCAGAGCATGCTAAAGGGAGGAGGTTGAGCCTAATTATGTAGTAACCTCATGATGAACACCCATCTTGGAAAACCAAGTTCAATAGGTCAAACGAGATTATGTGGTGACTACTTACTTGTAAATTGTTTGTAGAATAATACGAATATATATTCAGTTGTTACATTGCATCCCTTAGCATAGTTTTACTGCATTTGATGAGGTTGGATTGTTTAATCTTTAATGAGTTCCATAGCCTAAGATTGGGTGGTGTGAGCAATACATAATTGATGGATTCACCTACGTGATTGTGGAGGCTAGCCACCCTCCTATGAGAGTATTTGGGCTATCTCTTTAGAGCGATCATGAGACCAGGGCATGTTGAGGCTGTTTATTTCTCTAATAGATTCTGTCTTCGATTTTCTTAGATACCAGGTTCAAGACCTAATTCACCTGGTTGTTCTTCAATCTTTCTCTTAAACTGTGATTGTTTGTTTCTCACGTTTTAAACTAAGTGGGGATTGTTGGTATTGATTGTTCCAAAACATTCCACTTTATTACACCATATTGCCTTACATCTTTATTACACAAACATCCAAAACGTCCCAGTTTATTACCATAACTCCTTACATCCATATGGTTTAATTGTCGTCGTTATTGTACCCCAACGTTCTTATTTTTAGTATATATATAAATGACCCATGCATTTACACCCACTTCTACTTCTCAATCTGTCGCACTTTCTTTAATTTTTCTCCATACAACATTCAAGACCTCCTTACACACTCATTCATGTCTACAGTACAAAGGTTTATCAAGCATTGTTCATTTTTGTTCTTTTTAAGCTTGATCAATACTCTTTGCTTTTGGAGATAGTTCCTACTCTGTCTTTTGGAGTGCATCAAAATTAGTGGAGAAGGCGTTAATCTTATAATCGGATCTCGTTGTCCTGCTATACTATAGAGGAGAATTTTTGACTTATGATAGTAATTTTTCGACGCCTTACGTCAGACAAGCTTTTCTAATTTTATTATTATTGCTATTTTTGCTAAAAGTCATATTTGGCTGTTGTTCTTAGAGACGGCATATCAACTTCAAAGAACATATAATGGTGCACATCAAACGCAATTTCAGTAACCGCAGCCAAAAGTTCTTGGCTTAATGTCCCTCTCAAGTTGATTCGAGTTTTGAATTTATATTCTATAGTCTTGCCTTAGTTTACGGGTACACATCTCACCTGTGATTGTGCACAGGCTTGGATTTCTGGAAGCCAACATGTCAGACGATGGGAAATCACGCCTGAAATTGTACATATAATCCACCGACGAATCTGTAAGTGCAATTTTGCCACCCTGCAGGTGGGTCATCGTGATTATCAATATATGAAACTTCTAACCACGGATAATTAGTGAAGCGATTCATCTTCTATCGTTTTTACTTACCCTTTTGCTTCGCTTGATTTGCTGCAAAGACATGGACACAGCGTAAAGTAATTTCTGATTGATTAGGTCGTGAAAAGTTGTTTAGCTTCCCAAGCTTCGGTCACAAGTCTGGCACTCAAAGATAGACATTGATCTTGGCTTTTACGTATATGTATATGATTACATAGAAGAAAGATATATAACCATCATTCACTTGGTCTAAAAGGATGATTGGAATAATTAGGTTTGCTATTAGCCCAATATTTCTGCTAACCACACATTAACCCAAAGGACAAGGTAAAGCGAAAAGGAAATCTTATAATCAAAGGATGTACTCTGCTCCTGGTCTTTCTAGTTGATCCAAGTAACTATTCGACACATGACGAGACATTACCAAGATTCCTAGCTGGACAAGAAGTGCCGAAGTGCCAATCGTCAGAGTGACACGTGTAATGTTGGCAAAGAATAGACAAAGTGGGACCCTTGAATGATTTGGCATGATGGGTCATGCGATTCGAAAAGATACATGATATGATGACGACGATGATACATTATCATGGCTTTGTAGAAGTTGCCAAATGATGGAGTGCGAAGAGGTGTTGGAGATAAAGTTTCAGATGTGTTTCCGGCCTTTATGGCTTACCACAGCCAGTGGGAGTGTGGAATTGTGCTCTTTGTTTGGCTTTTTGCACATTCCCTTTTGTTTTTTCAATTTCTTACTCATAGTAACCGTCCATATCGTTGAAGCCACCACTTTTGTCCCTAATTTCTACAGCAATTTGGTTCTTGATTGTAATCTACGTTTGCCACTAAGTGCACTTTAAGCATTATCATTGGCATCTACCTCATCAATGATGAAAGAATATTAGGATTCTTCTATTCTTGTTGTGCATGCCTATACAATTTGGGGCATCCTCAGAGATGGCATGCATTCCAAGAAGGAAGGCAATAGGTGCCACCATCAGCTGTTAGTATTGGATAGCGATACCAACATAGAGTTGATAGCATGTTTAGTGATGGCTTCTTTTCTCTAAGTTTGGCTAGTTTCTGAAGAGGCTATAAGGGTAGATAATTTAAGAAGAATAAGACTAAAACTTCTCCACTAGTCAGCCTTAGCACTACAATTCCTGTTTTGCTGGGCTTGTCTACATGTGCGCTTGACTAGCCATTTTACTATTGTTAAGTGCAGGATTAGTCATGCGACTGACGGCATGACCAACTCTGGTTGGTTCTTTATTGAGAACAAGGTATATGCAACCTTGCGATCTGTTTGCGGAACCAGACCGATTGATTCGAGTGACCTAAACTCATGAGATAATCTAAATTATTGAAATAAGTACGAGCAAAAGGACCAGAAAAAGGGGGTTTATTTTAATTTTGAATGAATCGTAATGTGTTGCTAATCAGGCAAAAAGTATAATAATATGACAACGGCATGCTACATGACTTTGGGGAAGGGTATGGAATAAATTCCAAGTGCGACAAACAAGAGTCTAGTCAGATTAACATAACCCACCTTGATTTTCATAAGATGAGCGAATCAGCATGCCACCGACTTTTCATAAAGCTAAGCTTCAGCTTACCCCACTCAGGATTGTCTTCACTCAACTATTTTCCGGGGTGGGACTTGAGCTTTCAAACCAGACCATCATGCCTTGCCCCTTTAAATGCAGTGAAAGGGAGAGACACCCATGTCAGCCCTCCACTTTACTTTCCTCCTCCAATTAACCTCACCGCTACACCTATACATGTACAATAAGTCCTAGACCATGACATGGTATCGGAGCTAATTTCCATACTGTATACTTCAGTCAAATATCCACCTTGTGTCGTTAAAATTAGAACATGTCTAGTCCAAAGAGTTTTAAATAATCGCTGTTTTCTTTTTTTTTTTTCTGTTAATGTCAGTCCTACAATTTAAAGTTTTAATTTCTCAAACTCACATTCAGGTCAAAATTAAATACATGTTAATGCATTTTTACGAATGATTTAAATAACTAAAACTCTTATTATATCTACTTTTTAACGAGCATATAAATCAATTATTAAAGTCAATATCAAATAATAATAATAATAATAATAATAATAATAATAATAATAATAATATATTAAAATTTATTAAAAATAAGAAATTATCTATTCATAAGATAGTAGGATCCAACTAATATAAATAATAAAAACTAAATCTCATCTTATGTTTTCAACCTCCTCTTTCTCAATGTTGGTATATGATAAATTTTGAGCTTAACTTCACCTCAAAAGGTACCTTATAAGGGGAGATTTGTCATTGATTTATAAATCATTTAAACATTCTTTATTTGCTCCAAGTAAGATTCTTAACACACCTCCTTCAGCTGAACATCTTATGGGCATATTGAACAAAGGGCTACAATAAGTCGAATACCACCTTCAATCATTAAGATAAGTTTAAGCTCTGATATCATGGTAAATTGGAGCTTAATTCTATCTCAAAGGGCACCTTATAAGGAGAGATTTGTCATACATTTATAAACAATTTTAATATTCTTTACTTGCTCAATGTCCCTCAACTGGACATCTGATGGGCATATTGAATAAAGGGATACAATAGGTTAGGTACTACCTCCAACCATTAAAACAAGTTTAGGCTCTGATATCATGATAAATTTGGGCCTAACTCTATGATAGTTGTGCATTAGTCTGTTTTTCTAAGTATTTGACATGTGTTTCTTGCATAATAGTTGATTATTGTTGTATTTTAGGATTCATTTAGTTTGATCTTCATTATTGTTCTTTAATGTTTGATGTTAATTTAGGGTAAGAATTGATTATTTTTATGTAGGAAAAAAGATTGAGCAAGTTAGAGATTAAGCTGGAAGCAAAAGAGGAGAAGAGAAGAGGAAGCTTTTTGTTGCAAGATCTCACGATCGTGGGAATCATGCCAATTCTCACGATCGTGAGAAGTTTAATCCGAGACATTCTGTGGGGTTCAATTAAACTTTAGGGTTTTTAGATTATATATGTCAGCCCCATGAACAATTTTTTCATCAACTTAAGCATAAGAGCTTATGGAAAGAATGCATGAGAAGAATTTGA
>JAOQMS010000006.1:6033495-6055118 GCA_027563885.1 Erythroxylum longipes | reverse complement strand
GATAGTATCAGAGCAAGTATGCATGAAAGCGTTAGACTCCGGAAGCGGGGTCTGACAATTTATGGTATCAGAGCAAGGAGTTAGACTTCAAAAATGGGGTCTGACAGATATAGTATCAGAGCATGCATGAAGAGTCATGAGTCGGACTCCGATAACAGGGTATGACAATATAGGTTATAAAACTTCCATGGATGAAGGAGGACGAAAAACCTCTGTATAAAAGAGCTTCCCTGAGTGAAAAATACAAGTTTTGAGTTTTGAGAAAGGTGGAGATTCAAGGATTATCAACAACGATTGGGAAAATAACACATCAACATCAAAATTTTCAGATTTTGGCAAAGAAGAGAAGGAGTTTTTTAATTTAATTTTCTGTGTCTTTATCTCTTCTAGTCTTTATAAGATGGAATATTTAAATGTTGGTGATGTTATCAAGAGCATAAGTGGTTGATTTAGTTTTGAGGATTACTTTTGAACTATCTTGTTAAACTCCTATTTTATCGAATTGAATGAAAGTTGTCTTTGATGATTGTTGATTATATTCATATACCTTACAATAAATTGAGAGATTGAGTTGGGTTATTTGTGTAGGAATGTACAACGAGAATTGGCAACCTATAGACTTTCAATCATCACGTTAACTGATTAGTTAGAAGAGATATCTCGGCTAATTTAATTGATCATCCGTAGGATGGCTTAATAACTAGTTAAATTGGTGGAGTGATTGGGTAGATTGAGAGATTGCTCAATCAACTTCATTTAATTTGATTAGGGACAATTAATTACACCTTGAGAGAGGGTAGTTAATACAATTGAACATCTTAGGTGAGACACAATTCGATTAATAAAATAGGAGGGAGACAAGATAGGGAGAAAGTGATCTCTAGTCATTAAAACCTTGAATTCCAATTTTCTGCATTTTGGTATTGTCTATTTTTCATTGTTAGTCTTTCAATTTTAGTTTAAATTTTCAAGTTATTTTCATTAAACAATTTCGTTTCTTAAACAAAGTTTGATATGAATTAAGTGGTGTCTAGGCATCAATTCCTGTGGGATCGATATTCACTTTTTAACTACAAGTCACGACCCATATATTTGCGATTTTTTAGCGTAAAACAAGTAGACTGTTTTGAAAAATTCGCTCAATAAGTTTTCGGCGTCGTTGTCGGGATTGTTGTTTAGCATCTTGTTTAATTTAGATTACTTTGATTTAAGAGTTATTGATACTTTGCCTTGTGTAATTGCAGGTGCATGAACACAAGGACCATGCGAAGAGCGACAGAAGTTAGTGAAGACAAGTTTCCTGATATCAAAAGAAACGAAAGAGAGTTAAGAAGAGCGAAGCGTCAAAATCTTACACAAAGAGATATGGTTGAAGAAGGAGAGCAAGGAGGAGCTGAGAGAACACTGATGGACTTTATAAGGCTAGGATTCAATCCTCAAGGACTTGCGAGAGCAGTGGTTCAAACGAACAATTTTGAGATCAAGTTGGCACTTCTCAACATATTGCGAAATAGTATGCAATTTTATGGGCTATCCAGCAAGGATCCGAATGCCCACATCGCCAAATTTTTGTTTAAATTTGTGACACTTTTCGATTCAGCAGAATGCCCGATGATGTAGTTAAGTTAAGATTGTTTTCTTTCATAATGAAAGATCGGGTGAAGGTGTGGTACAATTTGTTGAAAGCATTCCTCGTGAAGTATTTTCCGTTGACTAAGATGACGAAGATCATAAAGGAGATCACAAATTTCCAGCAGAATGATGGGAAATCTCTCGATGAAGCTTAGGAGAGATTTAAAGAACTGTAGAGAAGCTGTCCCCACCATAACCTTCCGAGGGAGTTTCTGTTGCAGACGTTCTACAATGGTGTGAATCCGAGCACTAGAGGAATTATAAATGCAGCCCCTGGAGGTTCATTAATGAGGAAGATTGTAGAAGCAGCTCATGACCTTTTGGAGGAGTTGGCAAGCAACAGTTGCATGTGGTCTAATAAGAGGAGTAGGCAGGGGCAGAAGGAGCAAAAAGGTATGACTCCTATTGACTCTGTTATTGCTTTGTAGGCTCAGATTACGACTCTTACGAAGCAGTTGAACAACATGCAAAGAGCATCTTCCTCTATAGCTAAGGCGATGTAAGTACAATGTGAGTTATGCGGGCAGAACAACCATGGCTCAGCTGAGTGTTTTCTGTTGGGAGCTAGTGGTACAGAATACGTAAATTACCTAGGCCAACCATAGAGAGGTAACAATCCTTATTCAAATACTTATAATCCGGGGTGAAAAAACCATCCAAAATTTTCTTGGATTAATAACAATACCGGTAGCCAAGCAAGGACCTCTGGGATTTCAGTAATATCGAATCGAATCAATGGAAAGCAAAATGGACAAGATGACGGAGGTTTTGGGTTCCAAACTGGCAGCTCAAGAAGATAATCAGAAAAGGATGTTTGCTAGCCTGGAGGAAAGTCAAAAGAGGATGGAAGCAAACTTTGACCGGAAAGTGAAGAACCATGTATCATCCATCCATAATTTGGAGGTTTAGGTAGGTCAACTCGCTAACGCTTTGTCTTTTAGAAGTGCAGGTAGTCTACCGAGCAATACCGAGGTCAACCCAAAGGAACCAATCATGGCCATCATGCTGACTCAAAAAGGGAAAGTGAACATGAGAAGGAAGATGGAGACAAGAGAAACGAACAAACAGTTTTGGAAGTCCTTCCAAATGAGCTGGTAAGTGAGTCGATCAAGGAGCCTCAACCTGGGATTCTGTATCTTATCTTTTCTCAGTGGAAGTCAAGTTCAAATAGAGTAATGAAGAATTTTAAGGAGGTTGAGTCAAGCAAGATTAAGCATATAACAAATCAAATCCAACAAAAGCTCACGTTAAAGAAACCGGTCAAGAAAGAGGTGAAGGAGTATATATCATAAGGAAGTCCAAACATAGCACAAAAAAAGACCCAGAAGAATTTTTCATTCCATGCAGTATAAATGGAGTTAACATAGCCAGGGCATTTGCGGATTTGGGAGCTAGTATCAACATGATGCCCTACACTTTTAGTCAGAAGTTGGGTTTAGAAGAGCCAGAGCCCACTAAGATATTGGTGAAAGTGGTTGACAGAACAGTGCACCAGCTTAAGGGAATCATTAAAAACGTGCAAGTACAGATTGATAGATTCTTTCCTGCGGATTTCCACATACTGGATATTGTTGAAGACACGGAAACCCCCTATGGTCCTTGGACGACCGTTCTTGGCTGCTTCTCGTTCGATCATTGATGTTGATGGGGGTGAACTAACATTGAGAGTAGGAAAGGAGCAATTAACCTTCAAGGTGTCAAAGAAAGACTATTGTTCTCCTTCACCCCTAATGAATATCAATGAATCTGAACCCTAAGGATAATGGGAAAATATTAAGGATCCTGGGAACGCGTTCAAAAAGAAACGATCTCGCAGGAGAAGACGAAGGAAGGAAAACCACAAGGAAGGTGGAATCTATACCAGGGTAGCTCATGTGTAGAGTTTGAGATTAGCTTCTACACTACCATTGTACCATTCATTTGAACCGCCTTAAGCATAAAGAAAATGTCGAGCTACTGACATTACAAAAAGCGCTACTTGGGAGGCAACCTATGGAATTCTACTTCCTTTTGATTGTTTTTGTCTATTTGCTTATTTGATTCATTCAGTTATGATTAGGTTTGATTTGAGTTTGATTGGTATTTATTTGTATTTTGTTTGAATTTCAACTTGTTTTCTCTTCGAATTTTTTGTTGGTAATATTAATTTGATGTGTTTGTAGGTTGTGAGATCATTAAGAATGCATGCTAGGCTTGGAAGAAGGTTTAGAAGTGAAAGAATTACACCAACCCACAATTGTGGGAATTGGTGTGATTCCCACGACCGTAGGAATTCTCTCCAGAAAGTTTCTAGAGAGAAAACCCATGATCATGGGAATTGGAGTCATTCCCATGACCGTGGGAAATCTCTGCACAAAGTTTCTGGAGAGTAATCCCACGATCGTGGGAATGATGCGTATTCCCATAATCGTGGGAATTCCATCCTAGGGAAATTTTAAATTTCCCTCCCCCTCTTTCATTCACTCTTAAAATTTTCACACCTTCTCTCTCTAACGTACGAAAACTCTTCTCTTACTCTCTAAATCCTTCATATTCCTCTAAATTCTTGGTATTTTCTTCATCTCTTTTTATAAATCTTTCAATCCTTTGCTCTTATTATGCATTAATCATTCAAAAATACAAGGATTTAGGTAAGATTTTTTCTCTCTCTAAAATACGAATTCATCCCTCTCTTTCTTATTTTTGCAAGTTTTCATCTTCTAATGGCTCTAAATAAGATGGCAACTTGGAAATTGACCGATGAATTGTGCATTCAAGTCTCCAGTAAAGGTAAGCTCAATTTAGCAGCAGCTTTTTGTGCCCAATTCCCCATTTATTTAGAGGAAGAAGGTACGTGTTTTTAAGACCTTAAAGATAGGGAATTAATCACTCCTCGTTACTTTGATTTTGAATTATTAGAAACCATAGGTTTGAAGCGAAAAATTGAGCGACTAGCTGCGAACATAGGTTGGAATAGGTTCATTCGTTGTGATGTGCCTATTTACCCTATAATGACTATCGATTTTTTCATTACAGGACGCTATAACCCTAAAATGGATGTTTTCTGGTTTAGGTTAGTTGGCAATGTTTATAAATTGGATTATAATGTTATTCGTGCACTTTTTGATTTGTCAAACACTAAAGTTTTAGATGATCATGATGACTTTTATCTGGATGATTACTGGAAAACTATAACGGGTGAAGAAAATTTTGACTCTAAGACTGCACCGAACATTTTAATTCGTAGTGTCGGGCATTTACGTTTGCATAAATTTATATGTTTAACGGTGTTTAATAAAACTGAAATTAATAAATGCTCGGCCAATGAACTCTTCTTCGTATGGTGTATGGATCGAAAAATAAAAATCAACATGCCTTATAGGATTTTTCGATCAATAGTGAGTGTTGTGAATAAAAAGAACTCTTATTTTGGCATGTCTCATATTATAACTGCTTTGGCTTTGTTTTACAACCTTGATGTGAAAAATGTGCGTTCAACTCAAAATGATATGTCTGACATATCTTATTTGAGGCGCTCTAAGATTTTGGAGCTCCATTATATGGAACTCTAAAATCCTTAGACGCGTACTGCAATGAAGAATAGGAGGGGCAAAGACACAGCCACTTCCTGACCGTCCACATCCTAAGTAGTCTCGGAGCCAGAAGAAGATTCTGTGAAGGAGGAACAAAGTGCACCAGCAGAGGTCGACATATTTCAACAAATCCCTGACCAGATGGCCTCTAATCAATAGCAAATGACATCACAACTCGATGAGCTCGGCACCCAAATGCGACAAGTACACAAGGAACAACGCTACTTGAAGAAGAAATTCTTTAAATTCTTTCAGAGAAATAATTTTGAAGCTCCTTCTCCAACACTGTCGGCATCACAATCCTCATAATCTTTTCTTAACCTATACTTTTAATTTTTGTCTATTTCTTTTGTTTGGTTTTGATGTCATTTTTGTTTGGTTTCATGTCTTTTTTTTGTTTAATTTCTTTTGTTTGGTTTGCTATTATGTTTGTTTGGTTTGATGTCATTTTCTTTATTTTGTGGTTGCCTTGTCACATTGAGGACAATGTGTTCTTTAAGTGTGGGGAGGTGATACTTATGTTGTCAATTTCATTCTATTAAATAGGATTCATGTTTAGGCATATCATGTGGTTTTGTATTAAGTGATGGAACCGCACTTGAATCATTTTGATTGGTATTGCCATGAGATTCTATCATGCTAGTTGGAATTAGATTGAATGCATGCTTGAACTCATATTAGGCTACTTGAGTAGAAAGTGAACCATGTTGAGTGATAAAAAGTAGTTGGTTACATAAGCTTACTCACAAATTGACATTTGGGCAATAAGGTAGTATAGAGATGCATAATGAATGTTCATTTGAGCCAATGTAAGGGTTGAGCCTATATGACTCCATATATAGTCATTCTATTTCTTTGTTTAGTGGTACTTCCTTAGGTTATTACCTTCAAAACTTGTTTTGAATCGGTTTGTGTCTACTGGATGCATGCTTAATAGAGATTAAGGCCCTTTTTGTGTTAATCCTTGGCTTAAATAGCCTACCTTTTGATTATCCTTTGCTACCTCTATTGAGCCATAACCTTTTATTTCTCGAAAATAGCCAAAAATTTTAAAACCTGAAACCCTATTAACCTACTCATTTACAAGCTTAGTTGAGTATTAAGTAATACATTAGTTGGGATTGATGTGAAAATTTTTACCGAGACGAGTTGAGGATACTTCTGCCTGTGAATCACATGGTATTTAGTTGTTTAGTCATAGTTTCTTCCATGTATTAAGAAAAAGAAAGAAAAATGAAAAATGCAAAGAAAAATAAAAGAAAAAGGAAGAACACTTGAGTAGCATCAATAAGTGTAGAGTATTATCTAATTACATTTGTATATCTCAGAGTTATGTTTTATTATCCCTTTTCACCTATTTTTTACTTTACGAATGCTTGTGTAAACATTTTACCCACCTTAACCCTTACTACATTACAACCCTAAATAATTCCTTTTGATCTATTTATGCATACAATCATTGTAGAGGAGAATTTGTGTATTAGCAAGCCTATGGTAGTGTAATTTCCTATAGGAAGTTTGAGCAAAATACGAACCATCAAACACTTGAGAGAAATGAGTGAAACAATGAGGAAGATTCATTTTACATCTATAATTATCTTTGAGTGATGATGCCAATTGTTGAGTTTGCTTATGTACACTAATGAAAAAGTAGTCATGACATGTGTGGTAACTTGATATTTGAGTTGGCTAAAATTTGAGGGATTGTATGCTTTGATCTTTGAGAAAATGAAGTGATGGAATTGATTGGTTGTATTTATTTTGCTTGAGAACAAGCAAAGATTTAAGTGTGGGGAAGTTGATAGTTGTGCATTAGTCTATGCTTTTCAAAGTATTTGGCATATGTTTCTTGCATAATAGTTGATTATTGTTGTATTTTAGGATTTAGATCTTCATTATTGTTTTTTTTATGTTTGATTTTAATTTAGGATAAGAATTGATTATTTTTATGTAGGAATGCAGATTGAGTAACTTAAAGATTGAGCTAGAGACAAAATAAGAGAAGAGAAGAGGAAACTTTCTATTGCAAGATCTTATGATCGTAGGAATCATGCCAATTCTCACGATCGTGGGAAGTTTAATTCGAGACATTTTGCAGGGGTTCAATTAAACTTTAGGGTTTCCGGACTATATAATATATAAAATTTCCATGGATGAAGGAGGATGAAAAACCCTCTGTAGAAAAGAGTCTCCCTGAGTGAAAATTTTGAGTCTTGAGGAAGGTGGAGATTTAAGGATTATCAACAACAATTGGGAAAATAGCACATCAACACTAAAAATTTCAGATTTTGGTAAAGAAGAGAAGGAGATTTCTTTATTTAATTTTCTATGTTTTTATTTCTTCTAGTCTTTGTAAGATGGAACATTTGAGTATTGGTGATGTCATGAAGACCATGAGTGGCTGATTTAGTTTTAGGGATTACTTTTGAACCATCTTGTTAAACTCCTATTTTATCAAATTGAATGAAAGTTGTTTTTGATGATTGTTGATTATATTCATATACCTTACAATAAATTGAGAGATTGAGTTAGGTTATTTGTGTAGGAATGTATAACGAGAGTTAGCAACCTATAGGCTTACAATCATCACGTTAATTGATTAGCTAAAAGAAAGATCTCGACTAATTTAATTGATCACCCATAGGATAGCTTAATAATTAGTTAAATTGGTAGAGTGATTGGGTAGATTGAGAGATTGCTTAATCAACTTCATTTAATTTGATTAGGGACATTTAATTACACCTGAAGAGAAGGTAGTTTATATAATTGAACATCTTAAGTAAGACACAATTCGATTAATAAAATAAGAGGGAGACAAGATAGAGAGAAAGTGACCTCTAGTCATTAAAACCTTGCATTCCAATTTTCTGCGTTTTGGTATTGTCTATTGTTTATTGTTAGTCTTTCAATTTTAGTTTAATTGTTCATGTTATTTTCATTAAACAATTTTGTTTCTTAAACAAAGTTTGATATGAATTAAGTGGTGTCTGGACATCAATCCCTGTAGGATCAATATCTACTTTCTAACTACAAGTCACGACCCGTATACTTGCAATTTTTTAG
Organism: Erythroxylum longipes; assembly: GCA_027563885.1. Classification (NCBI taxonomy): domain Eukaryota; kingdom Viridiplantae; phylum Streptophyta; class Magnoliopsida; order Malpighiales; family Erythroxylaceae; genus Erythroxylum; species Erythroxylum longipes. The sequence goes on along the minus strand of JAOQMS010000006.1, from coordinate 6,046,851 downwards.
CGTAAAACAAGTAGATTGTTTTGCAAAATTCACTCAACACTCCATCCCAAAAGGTAACTTATAAAGAAAGGTTTGTTATGTATTTATAAATTATTTTAACATTCTTCACTTGTTTAATATGGAATTCCTTATGGTATATACAAAATATATAAAATAATAAAAATAATAATATCCGGATCTATTGTCAAGTAAGAAAAAAATAACTAAAAAACTGAATAGGATAAAATTATACAACAAAACACAACATTTTACTTAATTGACACTACTAATCTCTTCAAAATATCTACTAAAGAAAGAAAACTTGAAAATATATAATTTTAGAAAAATCATATAAATACAAAATAAAATGGTGTCGACTAAGCCACATAACTGCGTATACATGGTTGAGGTTGGTGTCAACTAATCTGTTCTGGTCAATGGATCCATATACGTTCAGATTTAACTCCAAATAATGCGTCCTAGACAGCAGAATAGTAAATGCATGCCTATTCTAGTACCTGTTAGTTCACCACGTCAGTGAAATTGTACACACAGCATTTGGCTCCAAATAGTGTTCCAACTTCCAAGAAAAGAATGATAAACGGCCATTATGTTCTGACTAACCATACTCATCATCTGACCTCATAACCATGCACAACCATCGTATTTTTAAGGCTTTAAATCATATAAACAACAAAATTCATTTATTTAACAAACAAAACATATATGAGATTCTCATCTAAAAAAACATCTACAATATAATTTGGAGTTAGATATAGGTGTTCTCTAACATTCGAAACTACAAGTCACATATCTATTAATTTTCATATTTCTAAAAATTATTCAAAACATACACAATTCACATAAAATTCAATTATATTTGAATTTGTTATAGCTCATGGTATCATCTTAGGAACTGTAAATATTTTTTCCAACTTTTTTTAACTTCTTCAATAATCTCAACTTAATATTTCTATCAAAAGTTTTGGTTAAAACACTAAATAATGTTCAATTTCAATAACATATTAGTTAATATATCTTTTATTGCACTATCCTAGTGGTTTCAATTTAATAACATTTTACACAAACTCAATAAATCAATTAAGCTCCTACAATACGGCACTTCAACTATAAGTTTATGACAAAAAATTATAGTAAAAATTAAAAATATAAACATGAAAATAAAAAACAAGGTCAATCCCATTTCTAATGAAAATTATATTTAGATATATAATACACGCAATTTAATAAGCTATTAAAAATACTTATTTTTTATAACACTGGACCCATAATTGTTACCTGTTAAATGTGCATACATGAATCATTTGATATACACAATAGTCTATAAACCATGTACTTCAGGTAAACCATTTAATGAGTTGACTCATGACGAAAGTAACATGTTTATAATGGCAAACCATGTGTGCGCAAAAACAAGTTAAAAAAAAGAAATAAATATGGTGATAATTTGATTTTTAATCATTAGGGAGAATCTTAAAGAATTTCTTCTAAAAATTAGAGAACCTTTCTCCACCAACTAATTCACCTCATTTAGGGAAAATTTCCTTTTTTTCCACTATAATTGTTCAACTTTTTTATTTCCCAAGATGAATCACATCTCTCTCACTCTTTGTTTTTTTTCTAGCAGCCTTCATTCTTTTGTTCTTATGTATGTTCCCTTTTTTTTCTTACTTTTTATTTTTTGTTTTTGTTTTATTTTTATATCACTATTTTTAAAAAGTGTGATCTTTTATTGCAAAATTTAGTGAATTTCAGAAATTTTTTATAATTTACTTAGTTAAAAAGTTTTAGCTCATTTTTTATTTTAAAGTTTGTAATTAAGTATCCAAAACTTTAAAATAAGATAATTCACTTCAAAAGATTTTTCCTTTTAACATTTTGCTAAAAACTAATATTTAGAGATATTAATGGCTCTTCCTCTTTGTCAACATGGTTTTAGAGCCTACAATAACAAACATATTGATGGTTATATATTCAAAATGTAACTACCTGTTTGATGATGAAAAATAATGAGGAAAAAAATATTATGCAGCCTCTCTAAATATTATTCTTTATATTGTTTCATTAACCTTGTTACCAAAATATTGACAAAAATGAACCGAGTTATTTGAATTTTAAAATTTTAGATAGTTAATATTTTAAAAAAAGTTAGACGTTAAAATGAAAATTTTTAAATGAATTACACCTTCATAATTTTTGGTCTGAAATGAAAACTATTTTTATTAAAAGAAAAGAAATAAAAATTTAAAACGGTCCATGATGTTACAACCCCACATAATATACTTGACATGATGGTTTGGTTGGTTAATGGCCTACAATTTCTTAGTTGGAAACATGGGTCGGGCTCAAAAGACCGACAGAGTTGACACAAATTACATGGCATGAGGCCCAGAAAAAGAGGCTTGAAGTGTGGGATAGAGCAATTCCTGAAGTGTTTCACTAACTACACATCCACGTGACATACTTATGCTTGTGTCTTTTCCAAATTGGTGGCCCTGGAGGGTGAGTGACTTTACAAAACTTAGCCCGGTGTACATAATATTAGCAGTTCAAACACAATGTCGGTCTCTAAAATTGTTTTACTGTTTGACGTGCGATTTACTTCCATGAGACCTAATACTTTATGAGTTAGCCTCTCGTACTTAAGTGCTGTCCGATTAAAATTTAATGTCAATACAAATAACACACTTAAACACAGCGGTCCGAAATACAGGGTTAAGCCTTTTTTTTAATCGAAGAAATTCGTAGTCGTTATTCTTTGAATACTTAATAGGTAAATTTTTAGGATTGAAGCAATAGCCTATAAATCACGTCAATCAGATACTCTGCATTAGGCAAACTCTGTACGACAGACTCAATCGAAAGAGTGTAAGTAGGGAGATTCCTTCCTTCAACCTTTGTTTCAACATTCATGTGTAAGAGAAAAAGTTAAATTTAATAGAGTTAATTGCAAAAAAATTTTGAAACTTTATTCAGTTTTGTAATTATAAAATGAACTTTAAAAAGTGACAATTAAATACTTAAACTTTCAATTTTTTTAATTATAGTCTAACATTAGTATTTTCGTTAACATTGTAGATTTGACTTACTATATAAAAAAGAAATCCTAAACACTTACACATGTAAAACTTAATTTAACTAAACTATGTTGTTTTAGGATTAAAATCTCTAAATCAAACTTGCTCCCTAAATCGCTTTATCTCACAAAAAGAAAGAGAGCCTAACTCGACAAATTAAGATTTCATTCAGATTGTTAGAAACTATCTTATTATCGTCTCACACTAGAATGATTGAGTATCGTTATCATCTCGTGCTAGTATGACAGATTCGGGTAGTTTAGTTATACTTAATTAAGTCCGACATGTATAAGTGTCTAGGATTTCTATTTCATACGACAAGTTATGTCAGCAACGTTAACGAAAATATTAGCGTCAAGTTAGAATTAAAAAAAATAAAAATTTGAGTATTTAGTTGTTACATTCATAAGTTCAGGCTATAATTGTAAAATTGAGTAAAATTGAGAATTATTTAATTAACCTAATTTAATAAGTTAAGAAAGAATTTGACTATAACTAATAAAACAAGATTTATTATAAAACTTAAGTCCACTTTGATTATTTTAACCAAGTCCATTTCTTTGATCCTGAGTTCCTCCTAACATAGCCCCTTAGGTTTAAACCCATTAGAGCCTTAACATAGGCTTAACGTTTAAACAGAACTTGGGCCTGAAAATTAAATTCATCATGAACCTATTATCGTTATAGTCTTTCCAATCTTTGTAAATTCTTGAATTTATCAATTTACTTTTTCTATTTTCAGTTTTCCTTTTTTTATATGCATCCCATATTTGTAATTTTGTTCTAAAAAATTAATATTCTTCTGTCGTCTTTTCCTTTCTGAAACGCTTGCTCTTGGCTTTCACTTATGCCCTGAAAGAAATCCTTAACGAATGTTGCTGTAGCAATATGGTTAGCATTTTGAGTCCTAATCCTTGACAAAGTATATTCTCGCAATTGTTTTTAGATTGCGCAAGCATTCTCCAAACAACATAAAAACTTACGACCAGGAAAAAGGTAGGAATTTGGAACATGTTTAGTTTGTGTGTGCAGAATCGTGAACTTGCTAGTGATTATGTTAGGCTGCATGAATAACTTTTCCTACAAATACTGCCCTTGAAAGCTACAACGATAACAACAACGAGCCATCTTCTAGTTTGTGACGGTCAAATGTGGTCGTAGTAGTTTAGTCAAACAGTATCCGCGATCCAGAGCGGCAATAAACGGCTGACAGGACACGACATGAGTCCAAACTGCGTGCAAGTGTTCATAGGCATTGAACAACCAAAGAGAATAGAGACAGATTTTATTATTTATACATGATTCAGAGTTATAATGACTTAAAGATATCTTTCTATAATTGAACTCTCCTAAAATACCTCGTGAATTAACTAAAAAAAGTTATAAGATTTTATTTACGCCAGTTTAATGTCATTACTTATTATATAAAAATTCAATAAGTAATATCAAAGACAAATGCACAAGTTTTGAAGATATTTTATATCTCATATTTTTTAATAATCATTTTAAACTAATAATTTGAAGATTTTTATAAACATGGATATACAATTACGAGAGACAAATACATTTCATACAGGCACTCATGTATGTTCTGGTCAAGGTTTTCGGATGAAAAGAGTTAAAATCCATGTAAGGCTAAAGTCTCTTATTCTTGTATCTCCTTTTCTTGTGTTTTTTCGTTCAAATTAATCCCATGAATAACTTAGTCTTTAAAAAAGAAGAAAATTTCCCTTTAATATTGTCAGAAATAGCTTCCCTAACAGTGTGATATCGTGTAGTCAAGTGATCCAATCTAAAGGTTAAAGATAAAGTATTTCTAATTTTGTCATCTCCAATTGTTTACAATTCTACATCAATAATCATTTACAATTTTGATATCTCAACATAACAATTATGTCATTTCCAATGATTTATAATTTTGCTATCCCCAGATATTTGCTATTCTATCATCTCCAATTATTTACAATTCTGTCATTTCAATTTATTTACAATTCATTTTAATGTTTTTACATCTTTTGCTAAGAATTTAAAGTAGTAGTAGTAGTAGTAGTAGTAATAATAATAATAATAATAATAATAAATTAGTATTATTTTGAGAAGGTGTCTCAACATATTTTATTTAATAATTTTAGGCTCTAGATTGAATATTTTATCCATTTACATAAAAGATTTGCTCTATTTATCATAACTTTACAAGCCATTTTTTACTAGTTATCATTTGATTATGTTAATTTCATTATCATGTTTTGGATAGAATTGAATATTATATGCTTATGTACTTATATCTCATAAGTCTATACATTCAAATATTTTTATTGGTATTATTTTCTTAGAATATTGGTCAATTTTTTACGGCAAGATTCATTTGAACAATGAAATTGTTCTATCAATGAGTTTATTGTTTGGTAAGATCCTTAGATTAGTAAATAGAATACATTGAATATTATGACTTGACATAATTTTACTTTCTTATTGATAATTGACTAATACATTTAGTGGTGATACTTATTGTATCATTCTTAACTGTGAATAAGTATATTTTTATGTTCAATGGACTATAGTATTCATTTTAAGGAAATTGAAGAGAGAGAGAATAATATGATCTTGTATTACATATATATTAATCTTGTTCTTATGGTAGCTTTGAGTAATCCAAAATTCTCTTCTATTTTTAAACTTAATGCACTACAAGAAAACGATAAATTAGCGATGGAAACTTACCGACAGAACAAATACCGTAGCTAATTAGAGGCGAAAAATCAACATCCGTCGGTAAAACTGTCGTGAAAATTTTCATTTTGCGACGAACAAAATTTTCGTCGGTAAAGGTGGAGGGAAAACATTCGTGCAAATTTTTTGACGGAATATAGTGACGAAAACATCATCCTCGTCGCTCAATTAGGTAGGAACGCTTCCCACAATTAAATAGCATCGGAATTTATCGACGAATATATTTTTTGTCAATGATTTTCCGATGGTATAACCTCGTCGTTGATAAATTTATGCGGAAATGCTTGGTTTAATAATCAGCGTTGGTTTTTTAAAGACGTTAATGTATTTTGTCGGTGATTTTCTGACGGTCTGCCCACTCCATCGTTAACTTCAGAGTAGTCATTTTAATACCAAACGACGTCGTTTCGGTTCGGGATTAACTTACCCTGAACCTTCCCCCTCGTTTAGGATACATAAAAGTTTTGAAGTTTACTACTATATTTAACGGAAAAATAAAAATATAATAGTTGCTCAGAATTATTAATAACTTAGATATAAAGAAATCCATTTGACTTATCATATAGTATAATTTTTTATGTTTTTAATTTTTTGGTCTAATTGGGTTCAAACATTGAAGATTAGACTTGCTATAGTGAGTTGGACAATTAGAATGAGTCTGGAATAGTATTCTTCCCGACAAATGTGTAGAGCTAAATTTTAAAGTGTTTTCGATGTTTGACCTCCAACGTACAAGTTAGTAAAGTTAGAGAGACAAAATAAAATATTTAGCGAGAAAAATGATTATGAACAAAGTCCTTTTTCTTGAAAATACTGATTGCCTTTTATACCGACATGTGAGTGTATAGGATGCCAATTATCATTATAATATGCAAATGCCTCCGAGGCTTCAATTGTAGGCATGTTTTTAGGTTAAAGCTTTCAATTTGAAAAATAACGTTAAGTAGGTATATTGTATTGTGAGCATTTTGTTAGAAATTATGTACATTTGAAAATATGTAGGTATGTTATTTTATAAGCTTTTTGTTTCGTAAGGCAATATAGCTATAGAAGTTTGTTAATTTGTCACTTTACTCGGTGTTAGCTTTGTTGTGTTTTGCTTATCATTAAGCCTAATATTTTGCTTTTCATTAGCTCTTAAGATGCTTCATTTGCCATTAGCACCTATGATGCTTCACTTGTCATTATTTTTGATTGTTTTACTTGACGTTAAGCTTGATGTTCGACTTGTTGTTAGGCCTGAGGTCTTTCACTTGTCGTTAGGTCTAAGGTCTTTCCCTTATTGTTAGGCCTAGGATTTTGCTTTATGTCAAGCCTAGTATTTTGTTGGGTGTTTTGCCTAAGAAATTTAGTTTTTTGTTAGGCTTGAGGTCTTTTACTTTCTCATTAGGCTTGGTATTCTACTTTGTGTAAGGCTTAGTTTTTTAAGTGTTATTAGGCTTAGTTTTTTGTTTGAAATTAGGCGTGAGGTGCTTCGCTTATACTAATTCTTGAGGAGTTTTACCTGATGCTTATCTTTCATTTTGCAATATATGTACTTTTTTATGCAAGGCCTTTGATCTGACACTTTCAAGGCATTTAACATGTTATTTTGTGAGGCATTTGGTATGTTGTTCTGCGAGGGCATTGTTTTGATGTTTATAGGACTTGATTGAAGTTATGTAAGGAAGTTAGCTTGTCATTTTGTGAGGAAATTAGTTTATCATTTTGTAAGGCATTTAGTATGTTATTTTATAAGTTGCTTAGCCTTTCGTTTTGCCAGACTTGTAATCTAACAATTAATGTGGTGTTTAGCCTATCATTTTGTAAAAATTTAAATAAGACATTTTTAGACCCTAACATTTTTTAAAACTTGAGTTTAACATTTGTGAAACTTCAAGTTTGACATTTAAGAAGTTGAAATTTTGTAAGTCCTTTAAGGTTTGAAGCTTTAATGTATTAACATTTTAGGAGACCTTTGAGGTTTGATATTTTGAGTAGTTAACAATTAGATATTTAGGGTTTATGAAAATTTGAATCTAACATTTTGATGAAACTTTGAATAAGATAATTTGTTTTCAATTATGATTATTAACTTTGTAAAACTTTAAGTCTAATATTTGTCATTACTGATATTTTATATGATCATTAAGGTTTATTATTTTAGTATTGACATTTTAAGAGGCCTTTGAGGTCAAATGTTTTGAGAAAACATAAGTTTTACATTTTATTAAACTTTAAATATAACTTCTTGAGTTGCTGATGTTTTATGAGACTTTAATTTTAATATCTATTGTTATGTGAGACTTTGAGTTTGAAGTTTTGAGAAATTTAAGTTTTATGAGATCTCTAAGGTCTGACCTCTTTTGTTATTAATGTTTTGAGATCTCTAAGAAGCATGACGGTGTGACATTCGTCAACAGCCGTTGTAGAGAACTAAATGTATGTGAAATTTTTGGTTTAATATTAATGCTTAATAATTATCACTTACTAATATAAACATTACCTTCTGATAAGACCAAATACAAGAAAGCATTCAATGACAGTCTCAGCAGTCTAAAGATGTTGATAAGACTCAAACGTATCTTCATGCAGTGGGTGGTAGGGACCGTCGTGGAAGGATATTCGGCTTAGGTTCATTTGCAAATACATGTTATTCGCAATCCTCTACTTGCAGTACAACAGTATCCAATAGGCAGTCCATAACCAGTGAAGTCCAAGAGCTTCGAAGCACAGTGCAGACATTGATGGAGTACATAGCTCAGCTCTGTAATGAGGTGGATGAGTTGAAGGGTAGAGGTAGCATCTCATCACACCAATCAGAGCATCTGTCTTCTCTAAATCAATAGTATACTTTTGGTAATTTCTTTTGAATTACAAAAACTTATTATGTACAATTTAATGTTTTTATTATATATTAAGATATTTTTAACTTTATATTATCAATCAAATTTTTGCTTAAACAAATTAAATGTATACTATTAAATTCATAGCTGTTTGAATTATGCATTAACTATAACATCATTAAATAAAATTTATTAACGGTATATATTTTTTTAAAAAATTTCTGGTTGATTTACCAACAAAAATTTGCGGTTCTATCGGTAAAATCAATACCATTTACTGAAGGAAGACGACTAACCATTAGTAATCACAAACGGGATAATTAATTCTATCGGTAAATTTGGCGACGGAAACTAACTACCGGTAAACTCACCCACAGAAAAAAGTAACCATTGGTAATATTTGGACAAACTTACTGACAGAAAACCACAAACCGTAAGTACATTTATGGACGAAATAATATTTTCAGTCGGTAAATTTACCAACGGTCAATCGCACAAGAAACTGTCGGCATATTTACCAACGGTACATTAGTTATCCGTCAGGAATTATTAGCTACGACCATTTCAACGACACCTTTGTTCGTCGGTAAAGTTCGTCGCTAAGGTTACTTATCAATAGAATGTTAATGTTTTTTGTTGGTAATTTCCGTCGCAAAATGACATTTTTCTTGTAGTGATGGGACTAATCATAAGCAATATGTTGAATCTTTTATGATAAACTTAACGATCATGAAATTCAATATAGAATTAAGAGAGGACTCTTATGTTAAATCCACCACTGAGACTATTGTTAGTGATAAGAAGCTTTTAAAGACTGGAAGTCCTCGAATCGATGTTGGTTGTTGATTATGAGGTATCATAGAAGACTCTATATACAATATCATTCCAAAAATTAAGATTGCTAAGAATTTATTGAAGCCATCAATAAAAAATACTAGTTTTCTAAGAACAAGAAGAATACACTTTTGAGCACTCTGCATTCCACTATTTATAATAGTGTTAAAGGAAATAAAGAGCATATTGATAAGATTATGTCTTATTATTATAAGATAAAGATAATTGGTATAGAGCTTTATGAGGACTACAAATATGTAGTTTATCATAGGATCTCTTTCATCTTAGTTTGACTCCATTAGCTTTAGTTATAATACTTAAATAGAGAAATGGAACATATAAGAGATAACTACCATTTGCCAAGGAAGAGGATGACTTGAAGAAAGGAAAGGAAAGGAAAGAAGAGTGGCAGTTATTACAAACTAGAATCATAATGGTCCAAAAACAGAAGCTTCCCCGTAAAAACTACAATAAAATAAACCTCTTACGAAACAAAATATTGGTAATAAAGGGAACAAAAAAGGAGTAGCCTTAACTTTTAATGCTTATAAGAATGAGAGTTTCAAGAAAAATATAAATATTTTTAGATATTTGTGCACAAGAAGGCATATTGCAAAAGGTTTAAGGATATGTTAGAAAGCAAAGGTAATCTTTTCGTGATAGTTTGCTTAGAATCCAAAATTGTTAATATGTCTTCAAATACTTGATGGTTAGAAACTACTGCTACAATTCACGTTACCAATTCCTTGTAAGAGATGATAAGCAAAAAAAAGGCTAACTAATGTACAACAATATGTATATATGGGAGATGGTATAGTAACTATAATTAAAAAGTTTTAGGGACAATCAAATTATAACTTACCATATGACATTTTGTAAAGTTATATGAAGTTGTATACATACCTTCAATCAGGAAAATTTTAGTTTTTATACCTATTTTTGATATAACTAGTTATAGTTTTCTTTTTGGATCTAAAAAAGTGACTTTATATCATCACTCTATTTTGATTAAAAATAGAATTTTGTTTGGTAATTTTTAAAAGCTTGATTTGGTAAAGGGGTCTTTTCTTATTTTTCTTCATCTCTTAATAATATAGTTACCATAAAGGGGTCAAGGTTGAATGAAAATTCTTCCATCCTTTGACACAAGCCCTTGAGTTATATTTCTTAACAAATAATGAAAAGATTGATGAAGAATGAGATTCTAGAAGACCTTGATTTTTTAGACATTGATACTTCTTTTGACCACATAAAAGGAAAGTTAACTACTAATATTAGAAATAATAAAGTTGACAGGTGCACCAAACTATTTGGTTTAGTCCATATTGATATTTATACTCCTTTTACTCATCTAGCTACGAGTGGCTACAAGTACTTCCATCACTTTTATTGACTTGTATTCTCATTATGGTTTTATTGAGCTCATCTATGAGTAGTCTAATGCTTTAAAAGCATTTAAAGCCTTCAAAGCAAAAATGAAACTTCAATAAAGGGAAATAATAAAATAAAGGAAAATAATCAAAGTAACTCATTTTGACAAAGGTGGTGATTATTTTGGGATATAGGATGCAATCTTGAATCTTTTTTAAAGTACCTATGGGAGTGTGATATTGATGCTTAATACATAATGTTTGGTACACCTTAGCAAAATGGAGATATAGAAAGGAGAAATCGTGTACTTCTTATCATGGTTCAATGTATGTTGGCAAACTCTTGCTTACCAGAATTCTTATGGGATCATGCTTTAAAAACTGCACCTTATGTTTTGAATAAAGTTCCCATCAAGTTTATTCGAAAGATTCCTTATAAGCTATGGTAACAAAATAAATCCACTTTGTATCACTTCTGTGTTTAGGATTGTGGAGCATAAGTGTGACCCTACAATTTGGAATCCAAAAAACTTGATTCTAAGATTGTCAGTGGGTACTTTATTGATTATTATGTGGGGATCAAGGAGCTCTAGGTTCCACTATCCATTATATACCACCATGGTTATTTAATTAGATCGAGCTATCTATTTTTAAGAAGACATTGGTACTAGCCAAGAGTGTAGGGAAATTATATTCAGAAAATGCACAATTATTGTCCCTATACATGTTGCTTTCTCTCCTATAGTTGGCCTTATAGTTCACTACCATCCAGTAACCATTCAGAATGAATCCATTTAACATGTAGCACAAGAGGCTCAATATGTAGTTATAAAAGATAAGGAAAATAGAAAAGGCTCACAAAGCTACAATTTTTGATATTACAGTGCATACTTGCAAAAAGATGAGTATGACATTGATGACATTTCATAACTAATTTACTAACAACAAATTCATATCTAGTCCTCAATCTAATTTTTGGATGGATTATGAAAAGATGAACTTTATATCATAAATGAAATGTGGAGCTTATTAGAGTTACCAAAAGGTTATAAACTCATTTGATGCAAACAAATATTCAAGACTAAGCATAATGCCAAAGGTCAAGTAAAGAGGTATAGAGTATGGCTAGTAACTAATGGTTATAGCCAATGAGAAGGTATTGACTGTAAATAAACCTTCTCTCATCTTGTACTAAGGATTATTTATGAATCATTATGAAAATTATAGCTCATTTTCACCTAGAGCTTTATCAAATGAATGAGAGAACATATTTCTTAAATGAAGACTTAAGTAAAGATGCCTAAATGGTTAACATATTGGTTTTAAGGTAGTTAAGAAAGAAAACATGTTATAAGTAGTAGTATCTTAAGTTTAATGAAATTGTCATTGGTAACAACTTTAATTATTGATCCAATATATATAAAGGTTAGCGGGAGCAAGTACATATTTCTAGTTTTATATATTAATGATATCATGCTCACTGCTAATAATAATAAATTTTTAATTGAGATAAAATAATTATTATTTGGCTATTTTGATATAAGGGATCTTGATAATGAATCATATGTTTAAGCATACAAATTCTTTGTAATACCAATAGTATTATCATATTGTCTGAAAACACCTACATTGATCATACTTTGAAGAAGTTTAATATAAAGTCTTGTTCTTTTATAAAGATGCTAATTATAAAAGGACAAGTTCTCTAAGGCCGAATATTCTCATAATGATATTAAGAGATATCAAATGAAAGCAATCCCTTTTGTTTTAATTATTAACAACCTAATGTATGCTCAAGTATGCACACATCCTCATATTGCCTTTGTAATTGATGTGCTTATTAGATACTTAAATAATCTTAGATGAAATCAATAAAAAGTAGTTCAAATTCATGAGGTATTTTTAAGTATCAATAATCTTATATTGACATATCGACATACTGACAATCTTGAAGCGATTGGTTTCAGTGACTCTGATTTTGCAAGTTGCATGGATTATAAGAAATCCAAATTATAGATACATCTTTATAATGAAAAGAGGAACTGTTTTATGGAAAGTATCAAACGGACACTTACAAATTCTTTGATTATGAAGACAAAGTATATGACATGTTATGAGATTACTTGTCATGTAATATGGCTACATAACTTTATTTCATCATTCAGAGTTTTAGAGTCCGTTTTGAGGTTGTTGAAATTGTTAGAATCCAACCGTGATCGAATCACGGGTGCAACGGAAAATAAAATTTTTTATGGATTCTGAGCGGATCCCGATAATTGTAAAACTTGAATAAAAATAATAACGATTTAGAAATCGTACCTTGTTCGCTTTCCTGTTGAAAAACTTTTTCCAATTATTCAATCACGAGCTGTCCAAGCGTCCAGCCTCTGATGGTTTCCACAGAGCAATTCCCAAACTGATTTGAGAGGAAAAGGTAAAAAGGGCTAGCTTCTAAAAGCTTTTCCGTATTTATAGAAAAATCATAAGTCTTTTATTAAAATTAAATATCTTTAATTATAA
>JAOQMS010000006.1:6012048-6023152 GCA_027563885.1 Erythroxylum longipes | reverse complement strand
GATCCTAAGGTTGATCTACACTTTAGTCTCAAGTATGTCGCTTGATTAATTTTCCGACAAATTAAATCCCATTGGTTGTGGCATTCAATCATCTAAGGTCTTAATATACGTGATCAAGCTAAATTAGGACTGAATATGCATTTAATCAAGCAAAAATCAATACCACAAAAATTATCCTAATCCAATGTCAATCTTAACCTTAATCGAAAAGAAAAACTTACTCACACATATTCATCAATGTAACATAAATCATAGTCATAACATATGTTTACATTGATTAAATCTACACAATTAAAATAAATAAGGAATAAAAATAAATTAAGAACACCCAATGTTAAGTCTTATTCCACTACTATAGCTGCTTGGTCAACGGTGTTTTATCTCCTCTCTATGTTATATCGCCTCCACTGCTGTGTTCCCTCACCAGTCGCTTTTTCTTTTCTTCGTATTTAGTATCTTCGCCAACTTTCTTTTGTCTGCTCTATATTCAATGTCTAGGTGTCCTTGTTACTTTATAGCTTGGATGGGACAAATAAGATGTGAGTTTCTCTCCCACTATTCACGCACTTCTCTTCTCCAGCAAAGCCACAGCTGTTGTAACGTGTGTGTGTGGAGAGTGTATAGTGATGGTGCAATGTGAGTGGAGAGGAGTATGGTGAGTGAGGGCTGTGCGTGAGTGTATGTTCAATCCCCCTTTTATGTCCCTTGCTAACATTTTTTTATCTCCTCCAATGGAATGTCCCCAGCTATTCCTTTATTCATGCCACCTGCTGCTCCTTTCTTCACGCCTATAATCACATTTAATCAGCCTTCACTTTCTGCGTCGCCAATGCTTCTTGTTTATGTCTGTTAATTTTTTTATTAATTCTACTCACGCTTCTTTTTCTACTCACGCTACACTCCTTGCTCCTCTCTTTCACGCACAATCATGCCACTTGCTTCCAACGCCGCCAGCTATCTCTTTCTTTTCCCAACCTTCACGTTGTTGTTTTATTCTATTTTCAATGCCTCCAACCTTCACTTTACTCTCACGCTCCTCATTCTTTCTTTGTCTTTTTCACTGTCCTATCTAACGCCGCCAGCCTCCTTTTGCTCTTTGATTTTCTTCTATTCTTTCCACACAGCCCACGGTTAAGCCACCAAAATTGATGCAAATTACCTCCTTTTGACTGTAGTTAATGTGTGATAATTTAACTTGTAGTCTACTTTTCTGTTCATTGTCAAAAACTCTTGCAACAAATGCCACCTTCCAAATTCAATATGTGCCTAAAATTCAAACAAATAACTTTTTAATTAGTGCGATTTAAATATTAAATGGACAAGAGTTTAGTAAATTATGTATCAAAAATTAATACAAAATGTCCACTAATAAGGAGTAGCTAAGTTTGAAGCCCCTAAAGGAAACTGACATATGTAGTCTTGAAGGTAAGAAGGTGGTTTGGTGGCTTTAGAGGATCTCCTAGTAGGAGGAGGAGATGTACTATTGAAAGAAGAAAAAAAAAAGAGATGGAAGTAGGAAGCTCACTAGCTGTGGAAGTAGGAAGTTGTATATAAGATGGAGGCTCAAGATTAAGAAAAATGGAGTTAGGTAAAGGGGTAGTAGGAGAGTTTGAATATGGAGAAGTGAAGTATTTGTATGGAAAGAAGAGCTCATAAAAAGTGACATCTTTACTGACAATGACTTTTTTAGTCTTTAAATTGTAAAGTTTGTAACCCTTCTTCCCATGTGGATAACTAATAAAAATGCAAGAGTCAGCTTTTGGGTCAAATTTAGTTCTGTGAGGTTTTAATGTTGATGTAAGACACAAACAATCAAAGGATTTAAGGTGATAATAGGTAGGTTTTGTTTTGTGGAGTTTTCATAAGGTGCCTGAAAATGTAAAACTAAAAGAGGAATTATGTTTATAATATAAGTGGCAGTTAGAATGCAATCCCCCTAAAATTGTGAAGGGAGATTGGATTGAAAATATAAGGCTTTGGTTGTTTCTAGAAGATGTTTATGCTTCCTCTCAACTCTGCCATTCTGTTGAGGAGTTCCAACACAAGAAATTTGTTGAACAGTGCCTTACTGAGCAAAGTAAGCGGGAGCATCTCCTTCTGTAAGCTCTAAGGCATTATCAGACCTAATCACTTTGACACGAGCTTGAAGATGATTTTCAATATAAGAACAAAAAGTTTTCAGAGTGGGGAAAGCAGAACATTTCTGAGAAACAAGAAAAGTCAAATTACATATAGAGTTATCATCTATAACAGTAAGGAAATACTTGCAGCCATTGTAAGTAAGATTATGATAGGGACCCTAAATATCAATATGTAACATGTCAAAAACATCATAAGCAACAGATGAACTAGAGGGAAAAGAATTTCTAGTTTGTCTTGCTTGAGGGTAAAATTGAAAAATTTTATACGACTTAGAATAATAGGCATACACTCTATATGTTGTATAACAGGATAGGGCATATAACCCATTCAAGAATGCCACAGATCAATAGTATCATGAATAGTACTAACAGAATTACAAAAACTACTATCGTTTCTAACAACATAATTATTAAAAGAATGATCAGTAGTAAGATGAGAACTAGTAGAATCAGTAGATATGCAAGACACCTAGTAAAGCCCTCTTAACTCTTTAGCAAGGTCCAGCAGGCTGTTCATCAAAGGGTCCTGAACATAACAAGAAGTTAGGGTAAAGATTAGGTTAGATGTAAGTTGTTTAATGAGTTTGATAGCTGAAAACATATTGAAATGAAAATCTGGCACATGAAATATATTTTTAAGAAGTAAATTCTTTCAACTTAACACTTCTATTATATTCAACTTTACTTTAGTGCCATTAGGGATAGTGATGTAATAAGGATGAGTAATAGGAGAATATGTAGTGAAAAGGTCCAAATGAGGGGTAATATGATCACTAGCTCCATGAACCAAATTGCATTAAGTTATGAAGTCAAGAAACAAAAACTATTACCTACTAACATGGCAATAGAAGCCTCACTTTTCTCTAAACCAATAGATTCAGGCTTGTAATTGTTGAGGAGATCCATTAGTTAGCTATAGAGATCACTGGGGAGAGAAATCTAGGTGAGTCCTGAGGGTTAATATTTTGAGAGCTGGAAAATGATTCCATGGTCTGGTTAGTAGCAACTACTCTCTTATTTCTATTATGTAGCTTGTAACATTTGTCAATTGTATGGCATGGTTTCTTGCAATAGTTGCAAGACATATTTCCCTTTCTTTCTGAAGTCTAGAACCTGGAAGGAGCTCCCAGTTGAAAAATCTTCTTGTAATGACCTCCGGGGCCTCTCTGCTAAGTCATTAAGACGAAGGGATCAAAACACATGTGTTGGTTAGATTTGTAATCTCTATGCTAGCTTATCGAAGCTGAGTACTTAAAGGGTAGGGTTTGAGAGATTGGTTGACTATTGTTCTACCTCTCCTCTTGCAAGATCAGATTATATACCTCATTTACGTTTGTCAAAGGCTTTATCATTAAGATGGTTCCTCTTGCATTCTTATAATCCTTTTTCAATCCCAAAAAGAATTTCATGTGTTATTGATTTTGTAATAGGTTTGTAATTGCAAGTGCAACCTCACATTTGTAGGTAGGAATGTCTATGAGCATAGTATAATCATCCCAAAACTTCTTGAGTTTAACGTAGTACTCGGAGACAGAAAGATTATCCTGAATACATGCTGTTATACTTTGTTGTAACTTAAAAATTCTTGTTCCTTCACTATTCTCATATCTTTGTGCCAATTCATCCCAAACTTGCTTTGCAGTTGAGCAGTATAAAAGATTAGATAAAATTTCTTCACTGATAGACCTCAACAATTATGATATCACCATACTATTGCAACAAATCCAATGGGGCAATATAGGAGAATTATAAGCAGGTTTTGTACAAGTTCCATCTACAAAACCTAATTTGTTTCTCGCTAGAAGAGAAATCTCACATGACTTCTTTCAATTTCCATAATTTTCTCTAATAAGAATCTTGGTTAAGAGCTTATAATCAGGATGATCAACATTTGACAAGTAAAATGCATGAGAAGGATCAATAGTAACCAAAGTCACAGGTGTCCCAAAATTTGTTCCATTAGACATCATTTTACTTGAATCAACAAAATGTGGAATCTATGAGGAATATTAGCAAAATGCGTTATAGATAGAAAAAAATTCAACAAAATTTTAATTGAATGATGAAATTCGAAGAATCTTAATTTCAGGCTGGAACAATTGATGATTCAAAACAATTGTTCGAAAAATGAAAAAAAATTAGGATGTAATGTTTGCTAGATGATTGATGAATCAAATCAGCATTGAAAAGAAAGAAGATCTAAGTCGAAAGTAGATTCTTTGAAATTTAAAAGAAACAAATTAATTTGATTAAAAAAATTACTCACAAAAAATTGATTGCTTGAAGTAGAATCATATTTTGTTGCTCTGATATCATGTCAATATTTGATATTTTCAACCTCCGTGTCTATTCCAGTAGAGAACAACAAGCAGTAAGGAAGAGAGGGATAATTCCATGTAGAGAGAATGAGAGAGAATCTTGTGTACTTCTTCATTCCATTGATTGATATGTACAAGAGAGATATATCTACAACTCATATGCACAAAAAGAATAAATAACAAACTTCTATCTAATTCAGAAATCAAGAAAACAACCTAAACATACTAATGCAGCTGGCATTTACATGTGCTCCTCTAACAAAATGTGGGTTGTTGTTGAACTCACGACGAATATAGTGACAATGCAAATGGAGATTGGAGAATGATAAATTAATGAGTTAGAATTGAATTTCCATCGTATATGAATTACTTGAAATCAGATTAATTTTGAACTCAAACTAAATTTCATTAGATTCTATATTAAATTTGAGTCATCGAACTTTCTCATTGCCATTCCCAATTTTATCTTTTCTGTCTGTATATTTTTCAATATCAAGCCTGTAATAAAGTGGGGAGCATTCAATAAATTATTTGATGCGGAAGCTCATAATGCTTGTCTTGCGTGAAGCCACTACTGTTTAGCTACCGAATAAATAAATTCTGAAAATTATATTATAACTCGTCGTTTAATGAATTAATGATTTAAAGTTAATATTAAAAAATAATTTAAAAGATATGCACAATTCGTCGAATTGAATTTCAAAACTTCAAAAGCTGCTTTACTGCTAATTACTCCTAGTCACCGTAAGGAGTGAGACATATCGTACAGTTGTGGTCTCCTATATACTGACATTTTCGTTAGACCGAGACCGCGAGACGTCACATTAACAAACTGCTTCTCTTGCCCATGCTCAAATCAATATGAAGTAAGAATGAGCTCAGATCTAGAAAGACAGAATCAAAGCGAGTGACATGTGGTTACGTCATCGATCGAAACAGATAAAACGTGGTTACATCATTTGCTAACTTTGGGAAACGAGTAGACATTAAAAGACGAAAAGACGTATCTTCTTCTCTCGTTGCCATGGCGAGTCGTAACCCTCAATATAAATTGTACCGCTTACACACGACAGATTTGTTTTTGTAAGTTCATGACCTTGTAGTGAATATATTAGTTATAACTTTACGTATAACATTATTATTTTAATTAGTAAAAGTATTTTTTAATCTTTATATATTTTATTAATTTAACTTACTGTTTAATTACTAGAAATAAAATTCTTAGAATAATTAATTTATAATTAAAATTATAAAATTCAATTTATATTTATATATTTTTCCTAAGTTATTCTTATTTATAGTTTCATCAAGATAAGATAATGATGAAACGATAAATCAAACATGTGTGTTTTTATTATAAAATCAGTTTATTGAACTAACTTGATTATAAGAATTCCAAATAATATTACTTATGTGTCTGTGAATTTTTTTATTATGATGGTTGTATAATTGATCTATAAACTTGAAATTCAAGAGTATCTCATATGAGCATTGCTGTATTTTAATGCTGTTTATCACCTATTCTAATTAGTACAGTTAAGTCTATAGTACCTAGATATAGTACGGATTATATGAAGATAGTTGAGTATAGTTGAGTAAGTCAATAAATGATTCGTTATTCTAAAGTAAATAGAGAGGATGTTTCAGTGTTCTTGATTAGTAATGAACTAAAGAATTCTCTAGCCAGATTGAATTGAGATTTGAAAAAATGTTTTCAAATATCAGTTATAAATACATTACTAATTAATAACAACAAATATGATTGAATTTAAACGAGTAGACACTATATCTATACTTTGTATCTAATAAGAACATTAGATGACAGAAGAGCTAAATTATACATCATAACCATCTATAGACAAGTTGAGTTAGATTACTTTAACATTATTAATATTTGAATGGTCATGACATATTGATAGACGTCAATATGATATATGATTGTAAATTGTTTAACTGGAAAATTAAAGACAAATTAAGAGGAGTTTTAATTTATCTGATTCTAATTATGAATTGTAATTATAATTTATAATCATTGGCAACATAATATGAACCTAATGAGTTACATATAAAAAACAGATAAAAAGAAACAAATCAATTTAAATTAAGTTAGACTTAATTGTGAAGTTTATGAAACTTTAAAGATTGAATATAAGAAATTTGATTTTATTAAAGTTAAATTTAAATTTAGAGTTTAAGTTTAACTATAGTTAGAATATTTAATTTTAATAAAAAATAAATCTTAGTGCTTTTTTCTATTTATAGGAAATAAGCATAAGGGAGCTAGAACCAATGTTATAAATATCGTACTAGTATTAGTATCGAATTTGGTCCTAGCTAGTATAGTACTATAACAGTACTGGTCAATATTGGGTACCACTTTGGATAAATTTTAAATTTATAAAATAGTTCATAAAATTTTTAAAATTACAAAATAGTCCTTCAATATATTGTATTTATAATTTATAAATTTACAATAAATTTGTCTCAAAAAATCATAATAATAGAAAATGGAAATAACAACAATCTATTTATTTATATTAATATTATTTTTTGCACATCTCACATATAAATAATAAATACAATTAATATGGAAAGCATCATTTAATCATCATACAAATAAAAAATTAAGGATAATACAAATTACTTAAAATGTTATAATTTCATCATATAATAAATAATAATTACAAATTATCAAATAAAAAGAATAATAAATATTCATGACTCTAAGAATAATAAATATTCATGATTCTTTAAGTATTACAATTTTCAACAAGAGTTCGTATTGGAGAAAAAACTAACTAGAAGTGAAATGTGAAATAATAACATTTACAATTATATTTTTATAGCATGTATAAAATTTAACATATATATCATATAGAAGTCAAAATTAAAAGAAAAGGAGGAATGGAAACTTGAAACTTCATTCAATCACCGCTCAAATTGCATTGACCTCAAATCTCATTTAGTATAAAATCCTTATCATTGAGAGGAGCCTCATTATCATTATTATTCAAATTCATTACATCAAATGATATGTCAACACTTTTGTATCTAAGATTATCTTCCAAGTGACTCTCATATATATCAAACCCATTTCTCATATAAACCTAATCCATTAAAAGATTGATATGGTTAAGGAAAATTAGATCTACATAACTACTTCTTTTACTAAGAGTCATAGTATATAAATAAAACTAAATTTTTTAAAAAATTACATCAAACTTAATAATGAAAATAATATACCTTTCCTGAATCTTTAAATTGTATTGAACAAAGAACGGGTCGTTCATTCTTTGTGTCCCAATCTATTCATTTTCTTAGAATGGATGAATTCAAATATACTCAAATTCCTTTCAAATCATGTTGTACTCACACATTGGCTCAGATTTTGAATTGCAAACCTTTGCAATTCTGGACCACAACTTTCGAATAAGTCCTGCTAAGTAATTGTAAAACAACAAAAGTAGAATTATAAACAAAATAAATTGATTATTAATTTTCAATAAGTAATAAAAATGAAAAATATATATCTGGATTAAATTTGTCTCTTTGATGAATAGCAATGGGCATCAAAAGTCACCATAAGCATCCTTATAACTCTCATTTATGATCTTAGGAGATCTTATATCATCTCATTGGCAACAATAATTGTAATAGTTAATAACGTTCTCCTGTTAACTTCAGTCTTCTCAACATTATGATTATAAATGGCCCAACTGCAAACAATAAAGAGTAAAGTTACCTTTTCCCATCTCTCATTGATGACTACAAGATAAGGCATGTACAAAGAAGACCTATTTTCATATTGGATTTGATTGCTTCCTTTGCACTCTCTATGACATCATAAAAATATGTTATTATTGCCTTCTCATCATTAACAACTATACAAAGTACCCTCATTAAAGGCTCACAAACTCGGATGATAAATTGATATTGAGACTAAAATTCATGATCTTTAAGTATAATTCTAGAAACCTCTAATCTAGCATTAGACCTAGCATGTTGAGATGCAACCCACTTATCACTTATAAACATTTGTCTCAACTCTTTCTTCATCATAATAAAACAATAAAGTGATTAGGAATTAGTTACAAATCTTGTAATAGCATGATGACATAAATTTCTACCATTAGTGAAAATTTTTCTCATTAAATTCATGACCCACGTATAATTGTAGATGAACTTGTTCACCTTTTCTTCTTTCTACACAATCTCATCAATAATAAGAAAATATATAACATCTCTTATATTTTCCAATATCAGGTTAATGCAATATGCAACACAAGGAGTCTAATAAAAATTATTATACTTGCTTTTTAATGTTCTTCCAGCTGCTTTATTAGTATAATCATTGTCAGCAATGAACTGAACAATATTTTCTAGCCCAACTTCATCGCCAACTTTATCAAATATCTAAAACAGAGTATCAACATTCCTAATAGGGCTAGAAGCATTAATAGACTTCAAAAATATTGTCCCTTTTATAGAATAAACCAAAAAGTTATAATAGGCTTATGTATTCTATTTTTCCAACCATCACACATGAGTGAACATCTATAAATAGCCTAAGTCATTCTTCTTTCATCCAAATAACTTTTTATTTCATGAATAGAGTTGCTTAAAAGATTATCTTTGTAGTCTTCAATTAAAGGAGCTTTGTATCTTGCATCGTAAGAGGTAATGGCATCCACCATAGGCAAATAATAATAAGATAGACAATATTGAATGCTATCTATGAATCATACTACCATCTAGCCATTACCATGTCTACATTATGAGTCGTTTATCTTGATTGTAAGGCACTATAGATTGAATTTAAGCTACAAGAGTTTTTTGTGGTGCAAAAAAATTAGACACATGTCTTGTTCTTTTCCTAACATCAGGTGCAACATTTCCTTTTTGTTGGTTAGGAATACCACCACCTTCAACATCCTCACTATCACTAACAAAAGAACTTCCACTACCAATTTTATAGTTCAATCTTTGTCTGCTATCTTTCTCATGCTGATACTCATCAAGCAAAGTCTTTATTTGCTATTTCATATCATGACTCACTTTTTTACAAGGCTTCACTTCACCTTTGATCTAAGCCAAATGCTTCTTTAATCTAGTGATTCCCCCACCTTTTAAATATTTGTTGTAGTTCAAACAAATGGTATGACTCTTCATTCCAAGAACCAATCTAGCATGAACCCAAGATGGATGATCAAATCTTCCTAAAGTTAAAGTGACTGAATTATCAGAAGTACTTAAACTTCCCTCCATTTATTTGTTAAATAAATAAAGACATATAACAAAATTAGATTAATAATGTAGAGGAAACAATTTGAATGTGAAATATTCATGTTAAAAGTAAAATGGATCATTCCAAAATCCAAACTGTAACATTCTAATACTCAATAGTCAATAGACTAACTAATTAAATAGATACCATTCACAAAATGACTTATTTCTCTAAAGATATAAAATAGATAACTCCATAATAAAATGTCTCCAAGCATAAAAAAGCCAAAAATGTAGATACCTTCGTGGTAACAATAAAGGTTCTTTTTTCCAAAAACAGATTTATAACAATAAATCAAAAAAAAGTTGAGATTTAAATCTACCTTCCTATTTCCATATCTAGAAGACATAAATATTAAGATTTGTTTAAATATTTGCAATTTCACAACATGAATTTGAAGATTTGTTTAATTTTTGGACTAATGAATTGAGTATACTCATAATAAATCTTAGAAATCATTTAATGTAATCACAAAAAGATTAAGTTAATTTAGGTTTAATATAGGGTTAATTACAAAAAATTCCAAACTTTGCTCAATTTTGCAATTATAGCTTGAATTTTAAAAATTGGTAATTAAATAGTCAAACTTTCTATTTTTTTAAATTCTAGCTTGACGTTAGTGTCTCCATTAAATTTGTTGACATGGATTGCCACGCGTTCCAAAAACCCTAAACACTTATACATGTTAGACCAAATTAAACTAACTAATGAAGATTAACCAAAATACATTGTTTAATTAAACTTTTTTTTAACTAGGGGCAGAACCCTAGAGGGGATGAGTACCATGTTTTATTAATTTATTCAAAGAGAATAAAGTGTAAGAGATTGACTTTTAGAATATTAATATAACTAAAAGCCAACTGATAAAAGTAGGAGCAAAATGGTAAAAGAAACGTTGAAAAAGTATATGGGCTAATGCCGTTATGATTATAAATTATTAACTCTAACTCAAATCAAAGGCTAAGATATTTTATCTAGAGTTATAATTCCCCACAAGCCATGTGGAAACTACGTCCGCTCTTTGGAAACTAGCAACCTCTCCAAGGAGCAACCCAAGTTTGCCATATAGTCTACCGCCTGGTTGGCCTCCCTAAAACAATGGTTAATCTCTTTCACAAAAGTATAATGATGTACCTCCCGAATGAAGGGCCTAATTGGCCATGGTGTAACACCTCACTCCCGCTGGATCCGAATCCGATATCGATGGTGATACCTGAGTCCGTGCCCCGCGAGAATGGTGTGTCACATCACTTCACTAAACAAAAGTCGGTATAAATTTTTTTATATACATTTTGTTTACTTAAACCGAACACGAAACATAGTACATTTAATTGATGAAACATAAAGAACAGAAAGTTAAT
>JAOQMS010000006.1:5995712-6011948 GCA_027563885.1 Erythroxylum longipes | reverse complement strand
ATTATTTTTCTTCCTCTCAAGCATCTGATGGGAATGTCCAATATAACTGTATGTTTTGCGGTAGAATATTTAAAGGGAGGAAGTTTTAGAATGAAAGAACATCTTGCTGGTGTTAAGGGTAATATTGCTTCTTACAAAAAAGTACCACTTGATGTGCATGATATGATTGAAAAATATTTGCAACAACAAGTAAAAAAAAGGAAAATAAAGAGGCTCATGATATATCTTTTGGAGATGATGAAACACCACAAGCATTAGATAAAGGAAAAAAAAAGCTACTATTGACATAGATTCTTATTTTTCTCCAAGAACTACTCCTGGTTCTCAACCTAGTCTAAAAAGTTTTACGGTTGATAAAGATGTTGTTTTGAGATGTAAAAGAGCATGGGCTAGATGGTTCTATCATTCATGTATTCCTTTAAATGTTTTAAATTCACCATATTTTCAAGAAGCAATTAATGCTACAACAACAATAGGTCCAGGATTTAAGGTGCCATCTTATTATGAGCTGCGTGTGCTTTTGCTTCAAGATTTAAAAAAAGGAATGTCAGTTAATTGTGGATACATATAAATCTAGTTGGGAATCAATAGGATGTACTATTATGGCAGATGGGTAGACTGATCAAAGACAAAGAACCTTGATTAACTTCTTGTTTATTGTAATATTGGAACAACTTTTATCAAGTCTGTTGATGCTTCTGACATGGTAAAAAGTGCTAATGCTTTATCATAATTATTCTCTAAAATTGTCCAGTAGGTTGGACCAAAGAATGTTGTGCATTTTGTTACAGATAATGCAGCTAATTATGTATCAGCTGGGTACTTATTACAATAAAAGTGTGGGCATATTTATCGGTCTTCATGCGCTGCTCATTGTATAAATCTTATTTTAAAAGATATTGGTGGTATGGATCATATTTTTAGTCTTGCTTTACGAGCATCTAAGATCACAATTTTTTTGTATAATCATATCACATTTTTGTCTTGGTTAAGAAAGCAAGAAGATTTGGTTGAGATCGTCCGTCCTGCTGCTACCAGGTTTGTAACTACATTTATTACTTTGAAAAGTGTTTATCAAAGAGTAAAAAAGGAAAAGAAGTTTGTGCTATTATTCTAGATAATAAAATTTGGGATTCTTGCTTGATCATTGTGATGATTGTGGCTTCGCTTATAAGGCTGTTGAGGATTGTTGACTCAGATGAGAAACCATCTTTGGGGTATATATATGATGGTATGTATAGAGCTCACAAAATAATTATAAATCTTTTTAAAAGGGAGGGAGAAATTTTACAAACCTTATATAGATATTATTGATCGACGATGGGATAAGCATCTTACTTAAAGGATCCACTTAGCAACTTATTTTCTCAATCCTTATTGCTTATATAGTGAAGAAGCACGTACAATTAATATTATGGGCAGTTTGTTTAATGTGATTGAATGCAAAGGTATTTTCTCTATTGAAGAGCAATTACAAGCGATAAATGAAATTAAATTGTATCGTGAAGGTTTAGAGAGTTTTGCTAGATTATCAGCAAAAGAGAGAACTTATGATGAAAAAAATGCAGCCAGGTAAGTTTTAATGTTTTATACTTTTAATTCATTATTTACTTATTAATAATATATATTTTTATCATAACTATTAATTTAAAATGCAGATGAGAGGTGGAGATTATTCGATGACAGTGCTCCAATATTGAGAAAACTCGCTATTAAGTTACTCAATCAAACAGCTTCTATATTAGGTTGTGATCGTAATTGGAATGTTTTTGAAAGTATTCATACAAAGAAACGAAATAATTTGGAACATCAAAGACTTAATGACCTTGTTTACGTTACTTATAATCTGAGAATGAAGAACAGATATTTTATAGTTTTATTTTTATTTCAATAATTTTATTTTTATTATTGATTTTATAATTTCTCTATTATGTGTTCAGAGCGCTTAGTAAGAAGAGAACATATGATCCAGTTGATATTGATTGTATTGAACATACTGATTTTTGGATTGAAGAAAAAGAACCATCGCCTGATCTTGATTATAATGAACTTGAAAAGACGATTTATTAAGAAAACACATTTGTCACAACGAATGAATTAAGAACATCTACTGATGGTCAGTTCATATCTTTTTTTGATCATATTTAAGTTAAAATTATACTGTATTATAATTTTACAATTGAGGATAATTTCATACATTACTAATTTGTAATTTATTTTAATACAGTAGAAGAAGTTGATGCAAATACTTGGGATGAAAGTGTAGTTTACGAATCTTTAAATAGCGTTGAAGAATTTGAAGCTTTTGACGATAATGAGACGCAACCTCCTTCAGAAATACAATTTTGATTTTTATTGTTATTTTAAGTTTTATTTTAGACTCATATTTATTTATTATTAGTTCATTATATAATAATAGACATTAGTGATTTTTTATTTCAATAAAATATTTTACTTTTTTTCTTATTCTTATAAATTTTACTTCTTATTTATTATATATCGGTTTTATAACGGTTTATTACCGATTGAACCTCTAAACTTTAAACATTTCCTTCGACCGGTTAAATGTTCGATCCGATTTTTAAAACAATGATATTTATATTGCCTTTTAGGTCGTTTTCAAGGTGGAGCCAACTCCTGCCACTAGTTTATAAATAATTCCAACCATTAGTGTGAGTCATTCACCTTTTCTACACAAGTCTTTTCAAATGATTGGTGGGAGATACCTATTATAGTTCTCAATTATGAATTATGAACAACGAGTGAGAGAAGCCCGTAGCATCAAAGCTGGGTCATTCATCGCTTTTTCTCAGCATATCATGTCAAACTATGTTCTTTCGTATCTGTTTTTAAATTTTGCAAAATAATTGTGATTTTATAGGGAGAAATCCGATCAAACGTATATAATAAATGTGTTGTATAAATAGACACTCTTTTTATCGAAATTTGAAATTTTATATAAATTATTTTTATTCTTTTTACGTCAATTTTAAATAGTTCTTATTGAGTGTGATTGAACTTTTAACACACTTAACTTTTTATTATGGCAGGATATTATAAAGTATAAATCCTCGAAGTTAAAAGGACAAGTTAAAAACGTGCTCTCTTATCATTCGAGGCTCACCTTTTCAGACATTTTTAACATTTTATTTTTGTTTCTATAGTTCCCCTCGATCAAAATTTAATAGGCGTGGTATACTGTGATTAATAATTCCTCCATTGCTGGCAACCGACATTAGTTTCTTTACTAGATTAGTTGCAGCAAGGAAACCAACAACGGTGACGACAATGATTCGACGAAGCTCCATTGTTGGCAATCTGGTTCAAACTCTGACAGTTGGCTCATTTTCATCAAAGGTTGGTCCTTTAGAGTTCCTCTGTTTAAGCATAGAATACATGCATTCCCTCAATGATGTCTCGATAAGTAGCCGCTCATGTCACGTTATGCATGTTTTCAGTATGGAGCTTACTTTTATTGCACTTTTCGCGGTGCATCTTCTCTGCAACAAGATAGCAGATCATCTACCGCCAGGTAATTTCCACGAAACTGCTGTTTATGTTATACAGCATAAAGTCAGTTTTTTTTAAAAAATATTGTAGATTTCTATGATGCGATCCCAGAGAAGAAAAAAAAAGAAACTATTTTTTCATTTTTTCATCTGGTTTTGTAGATTAAGAAAAGTTAATCTGTTAGTGAAAAATGTGTTAATCTTGTCCATAATTCGATTTTTGGCTTGGTGTGGGTGATAGTGATATCGATGAGTGTGCTGATGTGGATTGGGACAATCTTGGGTTTGGCCGCGTGATAGCTGGCTACATGTACACGATGCGATGCTCTCGAGACGGGAATTTCGAGCAGGGACAGGTCACTCGCCAGAAGACCATTGAATTGAGTCCCCTTGCAGGGGTCTTAAATTATGGACAGGCAAAAGCTACATTCATTTCTTTTTCCTTCCATTTCAATTACTGCTTAGATCACGATATACCCATCCGTTCCAAGAATTGGATGTGCTTGTTAAGAAATTATCAATTGACAAGACAAACTTACAAGCAAGCAGCCGATATTGGAATTTTTAATATGGGATGAGAGTCTACAGATAAGAATTAGATTTGAGTCAACCGTTGTCAAAATGACTAAAACTAATTATTTGAATAATTAACCTTTAATACTTATAAATTCTTTAATATTTTTATGTTTAGTTAACATGAGATACTCTAATACTCTCCCTCAAATACGACTAAGACTAGACATTCAATTGTCACTTGAAATAAACGTAATGGTAACCGGACCAGACTGCTAGGACTGAATATCTAGGTCGACTATTAGAAAATTAATTATCCAGACCAAACTTGCTCTAATATTATATTAGAATTTTTAATATGGGTTAAGTGGAGATTCTACTAACAAAAATTAGGCTTGGGTTAATCATTGTTAAAATGATTAGAACTAATTATTTAAATAACTGCCCTTTCTACTTATAAATTCTTTAATATTTTCATGTTTAGTTAATATAAATACTCTACCAGCCTCTTAATTTATTTCTGTCAGGGACTGCTTGAAGGCGTAAAAGCCTGCAGAAAAGCAAATGGAAACCTTCTTGTCTTCCGTCCTGATCAAAATGCTATCCGAATGAAGATTGGTGCTGACAGAATGTGCATGCCTTCTCCCTCGATTGACCAATTTGTTGATGCAGTGAAACAAACTGTCATTGCTAACAAACGTTGGGTAATTATCTCTGATAATCTCACATGTTCCTGAACAAAAGCAGACATAAGCCAAACCCACTTTTTGTCACGTTTTGAACAGGTTCCTCCTCCAGGCAAAGGGTCTTTGTACCTTAGGGCCTTGCTCATGGGAAGTGGTCCTGTATTGGGTTTCGCACCAGCGCCTGCCTACACGTTCCTCATATATGCGTCAGCAGTTGACAATTATTTCAAGGTCTGGGTATATTCTTAAGTCAATATTAACTATGTCAACTTTCCTGACTGAAACCCTTGTATACACTTCATGCCTACACAGAGTGGCGTACCATTGAACTTGTATGTTGAGGAGGAATATCATCGCTCTGCTCGTGGTGGAACTGGAGGTGTGAAAGCAATAGGCAACTATGCCCAAGTTAGTGAATACTGTATAGAACGATCTTTAATACAATTCTTTTTCAATATTCTAAATTGGTCTTACTCTTGTAGTTTGCACTTTGTAGGGTTTAAAAGCAACAGGTAGAGCAAGAAGCATGGGATTTACAGATATCTTGTACATTGACTCTTGGGAAAACAAATATTTGGGAGAGGGAAATTGTTCTAACACTTTTCTCGTGAAGGTATCGTCTGAAAACATTCAATTTCGGTCTTGATTCTGAAGCAATGTCCAGACATATTTTAGCTTTCACTAGATCTAAGAAGGGAATAGAGAGAAAACTAATGTCTATACTTCATAAGCACCACACTGATCAGAACATAATATATTAGTTACTACATATCAGGATGCAATAAAATGGATAAATTAGTTACAGTGGAAGAAGAGGCTTGCCAGGGCTTAAGGAACAACAGGAGAGAATGACCAATTTTGGATTCAGATTGACCTTGTGCCTGATGTTATATTTTTCCTGCTTAGGGTGACGTTATTTCTACTCCCGCTACAAATGGGACGATACTTTCAGGGATCACAAGAAAAAGCGTCATAGAGATTGCTCGTGATATTGGTTACAAGGTAAAATCTGAACTGTTATTGCTGAAATAAGATCATAGATTAAAACATTGCGAGTAAACAGGTCGAAGAGCGTGCTATACCGATAGATGAATTGATGAATGCTGACGAAGTTTTCTGCACTGGGACTGCTGTACTTGTTGCTCCTGTAAGCAGTGTTACATACCAAGACAAAAGGTAATCTGCTACCACTTTATTTATCAAAATTCATTAAGTGAATAACTTTAACAACATAACGAGTGACCAAAAAGATCTAATATGTTTGAATTAAGCAATATCTATTATTGGATATCTTCCAGCTTTAATTAACCAGTGAAAACATTCATGTTTGTTTTGTAGAATTGAATACAGAACGGGAGTGGAGTCCGTCTCGCACCAAATTTATTCAATTCTATCGGGAATTCAAACTGGTGCGATTGAGGATGTGAGACGCTGGACTACTGAAATTCATTAACTCTCTTTTATTCTAACTTTTTAAATTATGCTATTGGTGTTATACACTGATAGTTCAAATGGAAGCACCAAAGTGAATGATGCTGTGTGGATTTAGAAATGCTGTGTGGATTCAAATGGAAGCACCATTTTACAGTTTTCGTGTTTGGCTTCGCTGGATTGCGTGATTCCAACCGTGTTGCCTCCTTCCTGATAATCTCTTAAAAACTACAAAACTTGGGCACAATTACTCCTCTGGTTATTGATGTGATTGAATAGTGTTCTACATACTATGACATTCACTAATACTTCACTAACAAATTTTGTTGAATTTACCAAAAGAAAGAAAAAGATAAAATGAGTTGAACCGGTGACTTTTTTCCATGTGGATGGGTCGTAGATAACTATTTAGTTAATGACGCTTTAATTGTTAGTGTGATTTTTTCTTTATTCCAAAATGATCATAATAACCCAACTTCTTTGTTACTCTTTTGCCCCACATGTAGTACTTCTGTATCTGCTAGCAATTTCTCTAAAACTTTAAGCAAGTGTTTTTTAAATATTAGAATAATATATAGTGATTTTTTAGTAAGTTCAAATTTTTATTATGGATAGTATCCTTGAAATACTCAGTAAAGTCAAATTGTCTGTCTTTTAATGAATTTATTTTTCATCCTGATATAATTTTATGATGTTACTTGAATTAATTACTTATTACTCTTTCTAATTGTGAATTAGTACCAATCAAACTCAATCTAATCATTTATAGATAAGAAAGAAAGACATTATAATCTCACACTAATTTTTTTATGATAAAGAGTTCTTAAATCATACAACAACAATATCTTAAAAGAAATTTCACTGACGCGCCAAGTCTGGAAAGATTCAAAAATACGTAGCCTTGCCCTTAATTATTAGAGATACTATTTGCAAGCTATTAAATCATAATATGTGATATTGCGAAATTTTAGTAAGATTTTTTTAGAAATTGAATAAAGTAATAAACATAATATTGATTTTAAATATGAATTTAAGTAATTTTTGATTAAATTTACAAATATAATTGTTATGCTATATTTGTCTACACTAATATTTATTTTTTAAAAAATTCATGTAACTAGCCTTGTGAACAAATTTTCATCTATGAAATTGCTTTAAGATATACCTAACTTAAATATATTTTAAATATTAAATGATAATAATGAAATTTAAATAAATGTGAAAATAGCATGCTACTTCACTTTGTTTAAAATCAATAAATTCTTTATAACTTGGATCAAAAGATAATAAATAATATTTTCATGACAACTTTTTCTATTTTAATATTCTTAAAAATATTTTACAAGTAAATAAATATGTTATTGATTATATATAATTATTTAAAAATATATTTAATTCAAATATATTTTACTATTATATAATAATAATAATAATAATATTGTATAAATATAAAATCACATGCCACTTCATTTTGTTTAGAAGCCAATAAATTCTCTATAAATTGGATTTAATGAAAAGATGTTAAAACGATTAGGAGTATACAGTAAGATCATAGTCGCACACATTTTAGCTATCTAGTATGACTAGTGTGAGAATCTCTCATTTCTTTATAACTTTTCTTGATGGTCCCAACCTCACTCTACTCCCTCCTTCCAATCACTTAGCCCCTTGTTTCAATGTCAATTTCTTCCCTTCTCTTCAATCACCTACTCCTTATTGTCTTCTCTCCTCATCAAGCTTTACTTTTCCTCTCTTTTCCTACCAATTTTGTTACCTACTACTGCTCCTTTACACTCCAATCTATATGGCATTTTTGTTCTTCCATTACTAATTTAGCTTTCAAGCCCCTTCCCATCTCCCTTTTTAATAACTGTCACCATACTTATCACTATACCTTCCAACCTGCCTCACTTGATATGTCGACTTTAGACCATTTGGATATGAGCTTTCCACTCCTCCCTGCCCCTTCAACCAAGCTATGTAAAAAGTCCCTCAACAACCATATATTCTCCTCAGGCTGATCCCACAATATAAGTCCAACCTTCTTAAATGAATTGGAGAAAGGACTAATATTCTCCTTCAATATTGCCCTCCTTACAAAACAGAAAATGGATTGGTTGTCTCTCCTAATATTGAAGTATTAAAAGAAGGTACAAATGCATGGAATGAAATTATTGTTGGTTTATTCTTAGAACTTAGAGCCCCAACCACTTGGAAAGGCAGATGATTACTAGAGGTCATAATCTTAGAAAATAACCAGATTCTCTTCACTTTCTAAAATGAAAATGAAGCTAAGCATATAGTTGAATAAGGTCCATGTCACTTTTTAATTTGTCCTTATTCCTATAACTTTGGAGACTTGACATTAGGCTAGATAGGTTTAAATAAGAGAACATCCCTTTATGGGTGAAAATTAAAAACCTTTTGGAATATTGGACCACCAAGGAACTTAGTTCATTGGCTAGCTACATTGGTAGACCTTTTTGCATGGACAAAACCATGGCTAAAATGAAACACATTAGCTTTGTTAGACTTTGTATAAGTGTGGGTATAGATAAGGACCTCCCAGATGTCATCCCTATTATGAGGCTTAGTGAGGAAGGCAAGTTGGTTGAGGATAAAGTCAATGTTTCTTATAGCTGGAAACTTTCTCTAAAACATTAAGGAAAAGTTTAGAGGCCAACTGGAAGATTATTCTCCAGAGGTGACTATGAAGAGTTGGTAAATTTTGATACAAATTTCCCAAATACAATGACTGAAATAGTTTAAGCTTCCTCCTCAAATAAGGTCCCAATTGTTAAATTGTCAATTTGTTCTTATTTTGTATATAAATCTCTTTAATGTGTTGAAATTGTTATTTAAAATTGATGAATTTGTTTCTTAATTGTTCTCAGATGATTTTCAACACTTAAGAGATGAAATTGAATCAAAAAGATGTAAAGGAAACAAACATAATTCCAGATTGGCAGAAAATTCAGTGACTAAGCGTGGGCACGTACAAGGACAGAAACGATCTTCAGATCTGTTTTTAAACACAAATACGATCCACTTCAGTTTTTTTATGATTTTGAAAATCATATTGCATCCTTATTGATAGGGATCGACCACCTGAATCTGGGGGATAGATTATCTGCAAAAGATCATGAAAAATGAAGGGAATTGAAGTATAAAAAGGGGGATTGCTACTGTTCACGTCAGCCAACATTAGACAGTTTACGTTTTTTGCAGTTTTTCTTCATGTTTTTGGTCAGATAATTAGCGTAGTTTACATTTCTGCAGTATTTTTCTAGGGATTTTTCGTATTTTCTAGGAAAAGACTAGGGATGGATACTTTACATTTGGCTATTTCTTTGTTGATTTTCTCTTTTGTTATGAGTAGCCAAATTCCTTTTCTTGGTTGAGGGAAACCATATTATCATCTATTATGTGTGAGGTGTTCTAATAAATTTTGCTTTGTTAATGAATATTGAGTGCCTTCCGAATCGCTTTTTATGATTGAATTGGTTTATTTCTAGGATGCGCAACTAGGAATTGATTCATTTAATAGCCAAATTAGTGAAATATGGTGTTCAGTTTTGCTAATCACAAGTGGCAATTAGGATTACCATCATTACGTTAGAGTTGGAAATTCTAAGAAGAAACTCATCTCGATTAAATGCATGTTGTACATATGTTATCTTGTTCATTGGTTTCTTAGTTCTTAAAGCTATTACTCAATTGAACTTACGATCGTATCTAAGTTGTTGATTAATAAGAATGCTTAGAATATATGTTTCTACTCATTTACACTTAAGAGAAAACATCACCCAATGAATGTTTATTGATGAACTGAATTTTATATCAAGGATCCATATTAGTGTAATAACGTCGTTGACCCGAAACTAAGGTTTGTTTACTGAATTTCCAGATCTGAATATTTTCGTTTAATTTTATTTTTTATTTATAATTTCTTAAATTACGTGAACCAAACCTCCCCATTTGTTTTTGTTTTAAACTCGTATAACCTTTGCCGTTAAAAATTCCTTGTAGGAACGATCCCTACTTTCCACTACTACATTAATTTGTATTGCAGGAAGTTGGTTTCTTTTTAAATTTGGTTGCAGGCGATAGTAGTACCAAATTTTGGCGCCGTCGTCGGGGAATTTCTTGACGATTTTTTTAGTGAGGTTTTGGTTTTGTTGCTCTTGGTTACCTTATCTTCTGTTTGTTTTAGTTTCACAACTTTTTCTGATTTTTCGATCTTTTAGTCACATGGCTCATTATCAGTATGCTTTTGATTCTAATTTTTCATATTATCCTTATTATGATGTTGAGTTTCCATTTGTTTCTACTTCTAGGTTTGATCATCAAGTGGCAAATTTCGCACCCTTAGCCGTGCAAGTGCTAAGGGATGACCAACAACCTAAAGTATGTGAAGTTTGCTCATTTTTAGGTTATTCTTTTTGTATGTGTTCCTTTTTGTAGGATAGATAGTACAGATTCACTTCTCCACCGAGCTACTATCAAGAGCAGTCCTACTTCCAGTCAGAGCCTTCACCTCCACTATCGCCACCACAAGCTGATAAGATGCCTTTGGAGGAGATCGTAATGAGTTTGGTGACGAGCGCTCTTAAATCCCAGAAGGAAACGATGAGTAGCTTGAAGACCTTGGAAGATCAATTAAGCCACTTAGCAGACGTGGTAAGGCATATGGAAGCCCGAGTATCTGCAAGAGTTCTTAGCCAATAGGAGAGTGATGCTGAGGAGTTATGCATTCTTTCAGAGAGTGGAGATCATTTAGAGAACCCAGAAGAAATAAAGGAAGAATAAGCAGAGTTAGAAGAGGAAGAGGTTATAGTTTGAGAAAAGATGGAGGATGTCCAACCTCCTAAGGTAAGTGATGTAGTTCATGTTATCGCTAACCAAATTTCGTTTCCTATTCCTAGTTGTTTACAGGTAAAAGAAGAAGAGGAACAAGAAGATAAGCAAAGAGAAGAAAAGCTACTAATCACATATGAGTTGAATGAGCTGTGGGCAAGCAAACTGAAGACCGAATGTGACAAAGAAGATGTCAAGTCTCCACAGCCATTGGTGTTACTCTTACAAAGACCATCCTGGTGTGAGAAGGGTGATGCCCGAAAAGACGAGTGGACATTAGAGTATGATGGTGAAACGATAAAGTTCCACTCATCAGAAGTCATGGAGCATCATGCTGAGAAGGAGCTGACTTCAAAGGAAGTTGCTCCAGGCTCCTCACGGAGTTTGAGCATGCTTCCTGTTGGGCTCAAGCATCCATTTGATAATAGATGATGTACATATGCCAAGGGTCAAGCTTATGACCTTAAATAAGCACTTGATGGGAGGCACCACATCTGTATCCCTTTCTTTTGTGTGTTTTCTCTTTTATATATATCTTTTGAGTGTTTTACTTGTTTTCTTTGGTTTGTTTTGTTTGTAGGCATTTGAAAAGGAAGCTGCAATCATTCATTTCAAAGCTGCATAATTCATCTTCAATCTAGGGGAGTACTTCTATTTCCGTCCCTCTTTTGTGCTTTTATTGATTGAGGACAATGCCCATTCTAAGTATAGGGGTGGGGCAAGTGTTAAATTTTTGCACACTTGGATTGTTGTGAGTTTGATGGTGATGATGAGAATGTACTAACTCGAATGATTTGGTCTTTAGTTAATAGTTAATTATGGTACATGAATGATGTTGATGTTTTTGATTTGAGGAACTTTGATTGACTCTGGAAATGATGCTAACTTCAAAGTTTTCATTTTTTCTTATTCCTTTGTGTGCCTTGCATGTGGTTGGTGACTCTTGTGTATGATGTTTGGTATTTACGACATTTTGTATAGCTTGTCATATGAATGTGGAATGGGATGCTTAAAATGCAGTGTC
The DNA here is from genome assembly GCA_027563885.1 of Erythroxylum longipes. Classification (NCBI taxonomy): domain Eukaryota; kingdom Viridiplantae; phylum Streptophyta; class Magnoliopsida; order Malpighiales; family Erythroxylaceae; genus Erythroxylum; species Erythroxylum longipes. The sequence goes on along the minus strand of JAOQMS010000006.1, from coordinate 5,999,928 downwards.
AAAAAAAAAGGAAAAAACCAAAAAGAAGAAGAGATTACAATCGTCGTTTTTGTGTTGTTGATCAAAATTGTCTTTGTCTTATGTTATTAAATAAGAAACATCGTTGTTCTTTTGTTTTTGAGATATTTTTGTTCTGCTTGTATTGTTTCTTTTCATCTGTATTTGTGTCGTACTGAGCATCCTTGACTTGTTTATGTGATAACAAATGGAAAATCGATTAAATGCTAGACATTATGCATCATGAGTGACTATTTTATTGACTATGTGCTTGCATGTGAGTAACTTGTTTTTGATCATGATAGACTGAGTGAATTGGATTGAAAGCATTAATGGATTTCTATGTGCTTGATTAACTATTAACTCTTGACCGAAATTGTTTGAGTGAAACGGTTAATTTATTGCTTGAGGACAAGCAATGGTTCAGGTGTGGGGGAATTAGTTACAAGAAGTCGGGTTTCAACAGCTGCACCAAGTAGTCACCAACCTTCCCAAACCAATTTGGATGACCACCTCAGTCACCTCGGACACCGAATGCACCGTTTGGAGCATAATTTGATGGCTTATTGGGAGTATAAAGGATTCCAACCTCCACATCCGCCAACAACATGATTTCAGCATTTCCAAATAGAGAAGCCCTCGTTTCTCTTTTCCTTTATATTTGTGCTTCTTTAATTTTATGTCTTAACATTGAGGACAATGTTGGTCTAGGTTTGTGGGACGAAATTAGAGTATTTGTGTGTGATTATTTTCGATTTTTGCATGCTGGTTATGCATGTTAAGCCATCAAGCTTTATTATATTAGTTTTGATGAGATTGAATATATGTATGAAATTAAATTGGGCTATGTGAGTCTAAAGTGAATCATGTGGATTGATTACAATAACTGAACTTGTAAACTTAGTCAAAATTTTGGCATTTGAGTGATGGGGTAATTGTGGAATTAAGGTGAATTCTTGAATTAAACCTGTAAGTGGAATTGAGCTTTAATGATATCATTTTTATGTCATTCTATTTCTTTGTATTGTGTGATGCTCCTCTAATCAGGCTCGCCTTTAGAACTTGCATTGAACCAGATTGAATTTGTTTGATTACATGGTTTATGGAAATGATTAAGGCTATCTTTGTTTTTACACCCTTTAGCTTAAAAATGACCTACCTAGTTATTTTCCCTTTAGCCTTTAACCTTGTTATTTTTCATTTAATCACCTTACATTGAAACCCAAAAACTCTTTTAGCCTTACCCTATCACAAGTTGAATGAAGTATTGAGTAATTTGGGACTTTTGTTATGTATTGTATTCTGATATATTTTTATAGCTACTTCTACTCATGTGTTTATTAAATTATGCTGCTAGTAATTTCTCTTGTTTTTATTGCTCTCCCTTGTTCTTAGCCAAGTAAAAAAAAAGAAAAGGAAAAAAGGGAAAAGAAAAAAAATAAAGAAGAAAGAAAATAAAATAAAAAAGAAGGAAAAAGACGAGAAGAAAAAGAAAAAGAATAAAGCATAGTAGCATTAGTTAGTAATGAGTAGTTGTAGTCCTTTGTATTCATGTGTTTGTCTCAAAATTTGAATGTGAGTGTCCCTTTTACTTGGCACTTTGTGAATGCTTGTGATTAACCTTTGCCATTTTTACCTTACCTTTGAACCTAACCCCATTACAACCCATAATAAAGTCCTTATGATCTATGAGCTCATGTAATTTGAATGAATGATAACTGGTAAATTTGCAAGCCTATGGTAGTGCTATAGGGGAGATTTGAGAGAAACACTTTGACCTTAAACACTTGAGTGTAAGAGAGAAATCTATGAGAAGAATTCACTTTGGTTTCATACTTACCTTTTAAACAAAGGTGTCTTATTTTGACTTTGTTTATTTGTATCGGCAAAAAGTGATTATGATATATGCTACAACCTAAGTCTTATTGGCCTAAGTTAACAGATTATATGCACTTAATCTTATGAAATATGAATTGACAGAGTGTAGTGGTTAGGCATGTTTGCTTGAGGGCGAGCAAAGGTTTGGTATGGGGGAATTTGTTAAGTTGTCATTTTGTTCTTATTTTGTATATAAATCTCTTTAATGTGTTGAAATTATTATTCAAAATTGATGGATTTGTTTCTTAATTGTTCTCAGATGATTTTCAACACTTAAGAGATGAAATTGAATCAAAAAGATGCAAAGGAAATAAAGATAATCCGAAAATTCCATATTGGCAGCAAATTTAGTGACTAAGCGTGGGCACGTGTAAAGACAAAAATGCTATTTTTAAATGCAGATCCGATCCACTTTAGATTTTTTATGGTTTTGAGAATTAGATTGCATCCTTATTGATGGGGATCGACCACTTGAATCTAGGGGATAGATTATCTGCAAAAGATCATGGAAAATGAAGGGAATCGAAGCATAAAAAGGGGGATTGCTATTGTTCACGTTAGCCAACATTAGACAGTTTACGTTTTCTGCAGTTTTTCTTCTTGTTTTTGGTCAGATAATTAGGGTAGTTTACATTTCTGCAGTATTTTCTAGGGATTTTCGTATTTTCTAAGAAAAGACTAGGGATGGATACTTTACATTTGGTTATTTCTTCGTTGATTTTCTCTCTTGTTATGAGTAGCTAAATTACTTTTCTTGGTTGAGGGAAACCATGTTATCATCTATTATGTGTGAGGTGTTCCAATAAAGTTTGCTTTGTTGATGAATATTGAGTGCCTTCCTAAATGCTTTTTATGATTGAATTGGTTTATTTCTAGGATGTGTAACTAGGAATTGATTCGTTTAATAGCCAGATTAGTGAAATATGGTGTTCAGTTTTGCTAATCACAAGTGGCAGTTAGGATTACTATCTTTACGTTGGAGTTGGAAATTCTCATAAGAAACTAATCTCGATTAAATGCATGTCGTATATGTGTTATCTTGTTCAGTGGTTTCTTAGTTCTTCAAGCTATTAATCAATTGAACTTATGATTGTATCTAAGTTGTTGATTAATTAGAACACATGTTTCTATTCGTTTACAGTTAAGAGAAAACATCACCCAATGAATGTTTATTGATGAACTGAATTTCATATCAAGGATCCATATTAGTGTGATAAAGTCGGTGACCGAAAACTAAGGTTTATTTACTGAATTTCTAGATTTAAATATTTTTGTTTAATTTCAGTTTTTATTATTTCTAATTTCTTAAAATACGTGAACCAAAACCCCCCATTTGTTTTAGTTTTAAACTCGTATAACCTTTGCCGTTAAAAATTCCTCATGGGAACGATCCCTACTTTCTATTACTACATTAATTTGTATTATAGGAAGTTGGTTTCTTTTTAACTTTGGTTGCAGGCGACAACACCAATTCTAGCATCTTTAACTACTAAGAAATAAGTAGAGCAGGAGGCTACATCAAATTTAAGTAAAGGTCTAAAATCTGCTAGAATCCATCTATCTCCATCCCCAAACAATTCTAAACCTAAAGAAAAATAGGGAGAACATCGGGAGATAATTACTACCTCCTTATTGAAGAAAGAACCATCAAACCTTATGACAGAGACAAAAAATGGAGAATTCCTAAGCATCAAAAGGAGGAAATCTATTCATAAGACCAAAGGTAAAGCTCCACTTCCTATTCACCTCTTTAAGATCTATAATTATATAGAACACTAAGGACATTAATTGCCCCAATAAATTAGAAATTATTAGAGAATTTGCTATTAAATCAAAAGCTATTTTGATAGGATTACTTGAAAACAAGATCAAACTGGATAGTTGAGGGCCCTATAAGGTTTTTGGAATATTCTTTCTTATCATCAGCACCATCACCTAGGTCGAATAATTGTGGCTTATAACTCTAGAAGGATAAAGGTTAACTTTAATTCTTTAAAGAAATCACAATATGATTGTATCATTCATCTTTTCCTTTTAACCACTACTTTCAAAGGAAGAATTTATGGAGAAACCTAACAAAAACTCACACAAAACTTCAAGGTCCACATGGCTCATCCTTAGGGATGTCAATATTGTCTTACACAAAGATGAAATAATGTGACATGTAGGCTCCAACTTTTACTCTCCAAAGTTAAGCGACTATTGATCACATTGTCAAAGCCCTTAAAATTGATTATGATTCTCTAATCTCTTATAGTAGTCATGGAACTAGGTCGAATCCCAAGAGAGCTAAACCTAGTTTCTTAATTTCAAATAATAAAATAAAAGTGGGGGGGGGGGG
>JAOQMS010000006.1:5978665-5994894 GCA_027563885.1 Erythroxylum longipes | reverse complement strand
GTCCGGAAACGATTCCGAAAAATTCCCGAAAAATTCCTATAATTCTCAAAAAATCAGAAAACCCTAATGATCCTCTCTAATTCAATTTTTACACACTCAAGCCTATTTTTTCAAAAATCCCATTTATCCACAATTATACCGGAAAAATGTCATGAATGCATGTACAGATATTTTTCATGTGTACAGATCACTGTTCACAATTGCATGAGCATGAGACGCGCTTTCCTAATTTCTCACGTGCACCCGTTTCTATAATTCAACCCGTTATTGGGAAACGGGATGTTACAACCTCAATCTCAATTGGATCACCCTCAAGTATAGTAATATAATTCCCTAACCAAATTTTAGAACTCAAATTACCTCACTTTATCATTGGACAATTTCAAAGAGACTCACTCACACAAACATAAAGCCATGATGCCAAAAATTTTGAAAAACACTTATAAATATTTGTAAAATATACCCAAATGTTCTTAATACTAAAATCAATAAGAAAACACATATTTATAGTATTTTGCGATCCTTCCTAGCTGTTGGAGCCAAGAACTAGTCGTTATAACAATTATATGTAGAGCATTAGTCGATTAGTATAGCATATTGGTTGACTAGTATGCATAAAGACATTAGATTCACTAGTTTTTGAAATATTGGTCAACCAGTAGGAATATTGGTCAATCTATATAATATATTAATTGACCAATTCATCAACCATTATTGTAACAAACTCACAGTACATCAAATTACTATAACTTATACTAGTTGACCACTAACTTATATAATTCAACCAATCAACCAAAAAATATGATTTTAACATATTTAAATACTCAGAAATAATTTTTAATCTAATTATGATTTAAACACTTCTTAAAATGTTCCCTTTAGAGTGATTGAAAGATAAATAGGTTTTTCTATTAGAATCAAAAGCTTTAACGCCTTTTAATGACTGTAAGACTCATGTAATAAAGTGAAATGAAATATTTATACATGGTGAGCTTTTTAGAGCATCAAATTAACAAATGATATTACCATTAATATTATAAACTAAAGAATGATCTTGATAATCCCTTATCTTCTTTTGTTCTTGGTTTAATCTTCATTTCAATGGTAGTAAACTTCAACTTCTCTTGACTAACTTTATAAGCTATCTTCATGAGTTTATAACTTTTTTTTTTGCTTTTCATCAAAATAATAAACTCATTAGTAGTAATTATGCTTTTATTATCATAAAACAACAACTAAACCTCCCTTGATTCAACAGTCTACCCCTTATTGATGATAAAAAGCCATATATGACAATGGGGGGCAATAATAAAATTAAGGGTTAATTACCAAAAAAAAAGCCCAAACTTTCGTCAAATTTTCAATTATAGCAAAAACTTTAAAAAATAGCAATAAAATGTCCAAACTTTCATTTTTTTTTCAATTCTAGCCTAAACTTTAAAAAGTAGTAATAAAATATTCAAACTTTCAATTTTTTTCAACTGTAGTCTAACATTAATGTTTCTGTTAAGTTTGTTGACGTGACTTGACACGTGTTTCAGAAACCTTAATTATTAATACACGTCTGCCAAAATTAACATAACAAATGAAGATTAATGAAACGACATTGTTTAATCACATAATTAAAACGGTATCATTATTACAAAATGACCTAAATCAAATTATATAGCCCCGATGACTTTACGCTTTAATTTCAGTTTTTTCCTTTATTTTTAGTTTGTTCTCTGGATGACCTCATCATTTAATTTTCATATTACGCAGCCCCGACACCCTCACACTAAGGACATCAGGAGAACAAATTAAAAACGAAAAGCCTACTAGTGTAGTATGTTGTAATGCGAGAGTAGTTTGACATCAAAAGAACAAACAGAAAACAAAAGACTGAGGGCATCGAGAGAACAACAAATAACGTCGGGCTAGAATTGAAGAAAATTAAAAGTTTGAGCATTTCATTGTCACGTTTTGAAGTTTGAGCTAGAATTGAAAAAAAATAAAAAGTTTGGACATTTTATTGCTACTTTTTAAAGTTCATGCTATAATTGAAATTTTGACAAAAGTTTGGGCTTTTTTTGCTTAATATCAAAGAACAATCCACATATGTAGATAATACAAATATATTTAAACATATCATATAAACTGTAAGAAATACAAAAAAAACACAATAAAATAATGCTCCCCCTGAGGTTCATCAATCCCGCTAAATTTACTATCACTACTCTTTCTCCCTTTTTGAAATCATAAAAAATTATTTATCCCAAAACACATAATATATATTATTATGCATCAAACTAACTTGGTTAAAAGATCAAAATGATTTTGATTAAGATTGGTAAGTTTATTCAAGAAAGGAGGCTATTCAATATTTAAAGAGTCGAAGTAATTGCTCAATTTTGGAAGAATTATCCCTAATTATGTCTAATTTTGAAGGATCCCTGAATTGAAAGATTAAACTAAAGCAATAAGGGCAAGTTTTAACAAAAATAAAGGCTTGAAAGATATAAGCATAATTTTATATTCAATAATCAATTTAAAAATATATAATTTTGAGAGCCATAAAACTTTAAAAATAATGTTATAATAGAGTAGTCAAATTTGAAATCATAGAATGACAAATATGATGCAATCACATTTAATGAAAAAAAACTAAATGAATCATGTAATTTATGGAAGTTATTTCAAAGACATAAACATCATCAAACAATCCTAAAGTTTAGGTGTTTATCTAAAGAAAATGTGAATTTTAATGATCTTTAACAAAAGAGGAAAATTGAAGAGGGTAGCTAGTTACAATAGTATGGTGTTCTTTTTAAACAATTGTTTATGAGTTTTAAATATATAAAATATGATAATAAAAGAAAAGAGGTGGAGGAGAGACTAAACTAGGAGGACTGGTGACTATATGAATCGATTGGTCAACTATTGTTAATGTATGGATGACCATACTAGTAACCGTACAAGTTACAAACTCATTTACTCATTATAATGAGAAGTTTATTAGATAATGGGACATTGATCAACCAGAGGAGCGATGAAACTCCTTTTAAACTTATTGGAAAGAACAAGGAATGTCAGATATGGGGATACTGGTTAACCATAGGAGGGAATTGGTTTATCTATATGTCTATATAGATGACCAGACAAACAACCAGATAGTTAATAGACTCACTAAAACGATAAAACTTCTTAGAAAAGGGGATATTGGTCACGATCGTGATAGACACTCGCTAGACATGGGATTTTCCATCTGTTTTGATGTTTTGGGGGCATTTTTGGAACAAAATGACCTAGATAAGCCCTAAACTTAACCCTAAGTCCCAAATTTACTATAGAAGGACGTTAAGAGACCAAAAAAAGCAGCCTCTATCTTATCAAATTGGGGAAAAAGCAAGGAAGATCAAGAAGGGAGCATTGGGAACATTAGTTGTTTCAAAATTTTCCAGACTAGACCAACTCAAGTTCTTTCTTCTTCCTTTGTTTTTTTCTTTAAGCTTGATATATGAACTGAGATTGAAGATGCTATACACATTTATTATGCCTTAATTTCATATTAGGATTTGTTCTTGACTTATTTTGTGACTTGATCATTTTTTATTTCAATACAATCTTATTTTGATATTTATGGTTGCTTATACTTTGACAATAAATTAAGAGAGTGAGTCGAAAGTAATCTGACTAGGTTGAGTAATGAAAGTTAATGACCTAATAAGTCACACAAATATCAAATTGATAATCATACAAAAAGAGATCTTGTATGAAAACTTGATTATCTGATAGATCACTTAAAACGTTAGGCTATTTTTGTGAACCGAGACATTGCAATTCTAGAATTTTGTAATCAATTAGATATAATTAATTGGGGTTAAATGATTAGGTCTTAAGAGAGAATAATCAAACCCTTCGAAAATCTAGGATCGACACCCAATTAAATAAAAAATGGTTAAGGGAGAAAAATGATGATAGAACGAATCCTAGACTTTCATACTCGATCATCCTTGTTTTATTGTGACAACTCAATTATTTAAGTGGTTAAGTGCCCAATTTTATTTGATTGTTTTAATTTCTAAATTTTGTTTTAACTCAAATCATATTTCACAACCTTAGACAAAGTTAGGTTCATTTAATTTTAGCTAATTCCTTGTAGAATCGATACCTTAATTATTACAAACTTACAATCCATATATTTGTAGAATATTGAGGTTTATATTAAGTAAAACTTACTCAACAAATGCAATAACCTTGGCCAGTATAGTTTTCCCAATACCGGGAAGACCATAGAGCAATACACCATGAGATGGGTCTATACCAATTTGCTTGTAAAGCTCATGGTGAGTAAGTGGCAACTCAACTGCCTCATGGATTTCCTGTTTTTAGATGTCGCATCCTCCAATATCCGAAAGTAACTATAGGAAAACTGAATTAAACCAAGTTTCCAAATCAATAAGTCCTTGTGACACTCAATCAAAACATAAATTTGAAACAAAGAGCAAGAAACACGAAAAATATCTAGCTTGAATTTTTACTTAATTTTAGGCGTAAATTATCCTATAGTTTCTCTACCAGAACTATTCTTTTCCTATCACAAATTCTTGACCCATAATTCTATTTCCCTGTTCTGATTCAACCTAAATTAAATCCCTAATTTTACAATTAAAGAACCCTAAGAAAAAAATTTCAGCCTAGCTTGCTAATTTATCCTTCAAGCTTGAATTTTTCTCCTAGTGCTAACTTCTAACCACAATTTAATTTTCCAAACACTACCTATTGCAATCTACGCCCTAATACCCATTGTAGAACCCATAATCCCGTTGTTTTGATCCACCGTTTCCATAAAATGGCCGATGACGAGAGGCACCAAATGGATCCGCTCGACCTTTTCTTGGGCGCAAGAAGTTCTCGCTTGAGATTCTTGTGTTTGTCTTTGATGTACTCTTCTTGGATGTTAATGAACTTGAGCTGTGGTTGGAGAGACTTGAGGTGACTATAGAGGTCCTCCTCATCGGTGGTGGACAAGTCAGTAAGGTCAGATTTTATTGCCAAAATTGACGACGGGAGTTCAGGTAAGGGTTTGGGATCTGAGTACCATCGCCAACGATGACATGATTAAGTTTGTTCTACTTGTTTATCAGAGAGACAAACAGAAGCCAAAGAAGAGTAAGATTTGAGAGCAATTTATACAATCATACACAATGTCAGTTTTAGTCCAAGCTTAATTATGTTGAGATTTTCTTATTTTTCTCTAACTATTAATATTTTAAAAACCAAACCGACTCTACCAATTTGACAATGATATATAAATAAATAAATTAAATATAATTATTATAATTATTAAGAGTTAATCTAATTTTAAATTTAAATTTAAATTTAATTATAATAATTAAATTTAATTAATTTAAATTAAGTTTAAAAATTGAGTATAATTAGAGATAAAGAGATTTTGATATATGTTTCTTTCCATCCACATTCAGGGCAAATCTAAACTTTCCTCATTAGTGGACGACAAGCATAAACAAATATACAGATGCATTATATTTTTAAAACCCAAAAAATAAGCTATAGGTTGAAGATCACGTACTTGGGTTTGGCGTGTTCTTCAGCATTAACAGACATATAAATTGAAGATGACAATCACACTTTTGAGATCGACAGATACAACGAGAAGGGTAAGTGAGTCGTAACGTCACAGAAGAGTTGAATTTTTCAAAGGGAAAGTTAAAATTCCACAACATTTTTGACGCCTGTGTATAAACCTAAGTCTTATTATATATCAAGTTTCTTCTCCCTGAAATATTATAAAAGGTATAATATATGCATAAAATTATTCATTTGTTTTTTATATATAATTTAATTTTAAAATAATATTTTAATTGTTATTAGTTATGACAAAGTATACACATTCTAGTTTGATTTGGCTTGACTCGACTTGAACTTGGATTGTCCAGTCCAACCTAATCTAAAATTTAAAATTTTTAAAAAATGATATTATTTCTATTTTTTAAAAATTAAATAATAAAATTAAATAATAAACTCGATAGTATCTAGACTTAGGTAGAGGTTAGGCCTAAGTGAGTCCAAGTCAAATACTATTTGCTGTCACCCTTAATTATTATTTAAATTAGTAAAGGATATAATTGTTGCTTATAAAAAAATTTTATAACAACGATATTTTAATTTTGTTGTCTTTTTAAATATATGACAACAAATTACTATTAACGTTGCCTATTAATATTACTCTATATAGGTCACGCTTTAAAAATGGTTGCATTATATTAATTTTAAGCAACACATTTTAACATATTGCAAATTTAGTGTTGTGAAGCACTTTGTGTGAGGATGCACGCATGCATGTTCCAGTTGTTCCTGGTGCAACATAAGCCATTTCCTTATTTATCTTTGGATTGAAATACATCCAAAGAAAATCAAACTTTATGTGGCTGAAAATATTCAACCTCTCATTCGGAGATAATTTTACCAGGTCATTAATATGTGAATTGTTGAATGCATGCATCTGCATAGGATTCGTATCCTGTCCATGTCAAGTGTCATGATATGCATCTCCTAACTTTCCTCTTGCCCAACAACTACATACACCAACCATTTCATAGCTCATTTTGAGTCTGCACAACTATTTCTTTTCCTACTTTGCTCTTTTGAAGAGAGAAATTACAGTTTCCAGCTTTACCAGCCCAAGAAAAGAATACCACAGGAAAATATTTACCTTCAAACAGCATGTCTACCAAGTTGAGCTTTTGTGATTTTTCATGGTGGATTCCAGTTGATTAATCCATAGAAAGTTCTAAAATGGTTGCTCTATAACAGAGAAATTAGCACGGTTGATGCTAATTTGGAGTATACATGACCAATCATTTGGAGAAGGCCCACAAATTAATTGATTGTCAGGTCATATCAAGTAATCCTGTCAAAAGATGATTGGTAGTAGGCAGAAAATGGGAACTGTGGCGAAGAGAGATGAATAATATAGCCTGGAGAAGAAGAAAAAGGAACCGATGGCTTGAGGATGTCCTGATCGTTAAAAGAGAGATTTTTCAAACCATGTAGGCCAGGCCTCCGGCCTACCTTGAAAATCTACAAATCTTTGCACGCAAAACCAAACATAAGAAACTACTTACGTGCGAACCCATGTTTTTTATGACCTTCTCTACTAACGCATTGACTAATAATCAATGCTTTCTTCCCCTTGTTGCGTACTTCCCTCTTTGTCTATTACGCCTCTTAAGTGTCGCAAACGCTAATTGCATCTTTACCTTAACTTTGCATTTGTTAGATTTTAAGCAACCACATAAATCTCTCATCCCATGCATACGAGTAAACGAACAATAGTTCTGTTTTCCTCGAATAATTTCTCTCATTTATTATGGCATTCCTGTCTACTATCTAAGCATATTAACTTCTAAAGAATGATATTATTTGGGCTTTCTAAGCAAACAAGAAGCAAGATGATAAGTAAGTGGCCTGATTAACTTTAATTGATAGGACAAATTCCAAATTAGGAAATCTATTAAACTTAAGATCAATCTCATTATTATAATCGTTCATTAATCAGGTAGAAATAAAGTGTCATGAATACTTAATCACTTAACTTTTACCTGTATAAAATTCATGGAATAATATATTTAAAATTTGATTATTCTAAAAAAAATTAATTTATTATAGTATGTGTTATATATTAAGTGAATTGTATGATGGTGAAAGTATACATACATATTAATCATGTTTCATACTGCCATAGAAATATTAAATTCCATTTTCTAATATTTAGAATTATAAGAATAAATTTTTTGATAATTAATTGTAAAATATTAATTTAAAGAAACAACAAGATTTCACAGAGAGTATCTACTTTGAAAATAAAATATACATTTTCATTAAATAAATCATCTTTTTCTTCATACTTCATTTCATATATTAAATATAAAGAATGAATATTTCATACATAGAAGATGTCAAGCACTAGATCGATTATTTGCAATTTTATTACTTATAAATCAAATTATTGTTTTTATATAAAGAGTTTTATGTAGCAACATTTTATTTTTTTAACATTTACTCATATAATTATCATTATAGTATTTTATTAATTAGGATAACATGAACAATAACCATGTAATGTTCTTGATTACGTTTTGAGAATTATCTTCAGTAGGTTATGTAAAATATAACATTTCGATGAGATTGCTATACGGTAACTAGTTATCTATATAGAAGATATTCTTTGTTGAAACTTAGAACTTGGAACTAAACAATTGTGAGACTGCTAGCAAGTACAAGCCTGCTATTGCACTAAACCTAAAGTAGTCCAATGAGGGAGTATAAATTGGTAGGCAAATAATAAGTAATCCATAATACATTTAATTAAGATTAATTGTAAGCACTTGTGTGTTTCATATTACATGATAACTTAATTTCAGTTATCCTTAAAAATTATTTCTCCAGTTAAAGTTATGGTGTTTGTGACATTTGTATAGTTTATACCGCTAATAAGTACATCCCACCTTTTCTCTATCTGTTACAAATAAATATAAAATCTCATACGAACATATGTTAAAAAGAAGAGAGAACACAAAACATGACACTTCGATTAAATATAACTCTATGTATATGTAGAATTACTCTTCTTATAGTATGGATCAAGGAAACCCTAAATTATAAGTATGTTGCTTAGTGGTACTACTACTCCAACAAAACAAAAATCCTTAACACTATTATTAAATCGTAATGCGGGAACTCTGGTGCTCCTGCAGCTCTGCTCCCTATACGCATCTGTACTCTTTCTCAAAAACTTCTTTCCTTGTTAAGCACATGATAACGTTAAATACCGTCTAAAAATATACGAATCACTCCTCGACAATACACTTTATAATTGTATTGCATGCTTTCGCTGCCAATGATATCCAAGGCGTTTCACATTTCTATCTGAATTGGACACCGTGATAAATGCCCAAGCAACATATATAAATGTGGATATACCCGAAAACGAATTATTATTATGATAATCCACTAAGAACAGATTGAAATATACTTAGAACTTAGAATTGAATAATCTTATCAAAACCAAGAAGAAAGAGCAATCAGCAAATAATTAATATCTCTCTCTCTCTCTCTCTCTCTCTCTCTCACTATATATATATATATAGTGAGAGAGAGAGAGAGAGAGAGAGAGAGAATATTTTTAAAAGAAAATGCTTAGTAATAATCACATGTCGATGACGCAATAATTAAAGGACCAATTCAAAGATAAGGATAATCAGACTTACTGTGCCATGCAAGTGACGAATGCCTATAATATTAATATCTGATTATGACGCAGCTTAAGGTTTAAGAAAGACAAGCAGAAAAGTCCCAAACACTAGTGTTCTGGCATTCCAATTTTCTATTGCTAGGACTTTCATTTTCTGGCGACACTCCTTAAAGTTCATATGGCTGTTGAACCATGTTTATGCCTTTCCATATCTCTCTTTGACATTCGCTCCCTCTCTCCCTCTCTCTCATTATTGTGAACTAGTTAGTTAAAATCAAGATCAAAGAAATTAACACAAAGAATCGATAAGGTATGGGAAGGGCTCCTTGTTGCGACAAAGCTAACGTGAAGAAAGGTCCATGGTCACCTGAAGAAGATGCTAAGCTCAAATCTTACATAGAGCAGCATGGAACTGGCGGTAACTGGATTGCTTTGCCTCAAAAGATCGGTATATGTACAAACTTGCAAATAACTAATACCCTTTTATCCTCCATTGATTTCTCCTTACATGTTTCTGTTTTCTCTTTCTTTGACTACTACAACAAGGAAATAAAACTCAGATTAAATTTTTAGCTAGAGTGTATTTATATGTTTTGATTGATTCAGTTGAGGACTTTTTCTTTTTCTTTTTCTTTTTTGCTGAATCAGGTCTTAAAAGATGCGGGAAGAGCTGTCGTCTTCGATGGTTAAATTATCTTCGTCCAAATTTAAAGCATGGAGGCTTCTCCGAGGAAGAAGATAACATAATCTGTAGCCTCTACATCAGTATTGGGAGCAGGTACATACATATTTGACAATAAGTATAATTACTTCTTTTCTTATTTCCAAATCTATAATCAGCTTCCTTGGTGGAGCAGATGGTCAATAATTGCAGCACAGTTACCTGGAAGGACCGATAATGACATAAAGAACTACTGGAACACAAGATTGAAGAAGAAGCTTCTTGGAAAGCAGCGTAAAGAACTACAGGCTCGTAGAAGTAGTGGGCTAAAACAAGAGATGGGAAGAGAAAAGGATAATCCAGTGGCTTCATCAGTTGATAACAATATTGTTAACGTAAATCCATATTGGCCAGAGTTGCATGTGCTTACTCCTATACCATACTCTAACCAGGAACCACGTCTCAACGACCATGCCTCTATTAGGAAATTACTTATCAAGCTTGGAGGGAAGTTCTGTGCGGATCCTCAATATCAACTCATTCAACCTTCCACAAACTCTCTTCAATACCCCATGGATATATCTCATAGCCAACAACTTCACGATCACCAGTTGATTAGTATCTCACCTTCTACTTCAGTGGAGGCCTTAAATGTCGACAGTGGGTCTCAAATCGTACAGTATGGACTAGAAGAGGCCGGATTGTCGACTTTAGGACGAAGTAATTTCCCCGAGGGGTTCGAGGGAATTGACTACAGCAACTCAGAAAGATTGGATGGTCTGGAATTTCTGTTGAGTGATGATATGGTCAACTACAGAACGGGAACTTCGAATCCTGGTGAAGTCATAATCGACAGCTTTGGTGATATGAGCTCTCAAATCTATCCTATCCCTCCTGTAACTTTGACGAACTGCGAAGGGATACCACCAAGGTTTCTTCACGAATTCTCTTCTCATGACCTCAGGTATCCTGGATTGGTGTAATATTGAACTGTGTACATGAATCATACATAGAATTTTAGGAATAGGAGAAGCGAGTGTTGGAATCTTAGAGAAAACCCTAGTAATGATTAATTATTTGATCATTTTGTGAAATCTTTGTTTAGGGCACGCTTTATCTTAACCAGTTCCTGTTCCTTGAGCCAGCTCTCTTTCAATGTACTTCCGAGTTCAGACTAAGTTTCTTTTGCAGTAAATTTGGTTATGTCCTATTGAAGACTTGTAGATAGAAATTAGAACGTACTGATCCCTAACTTGGATGTTGAAGATTGTGTTTTCTGGCAAGCATTTGAAATTTCTATATGTGCATAGACTTGAACAACATGCAGGTTAATTAGGCTCGTTATATGCTATGTACATTTCCCAATATGAACTCGGATAAGTAGATATGGGATATCTAAGTTTCTGCACATGGCTTTTAATATCTCGAATGTTTGGTAAGGTTTACTAACCCTAACCATATGCCTTTTTTTTAATCTCTATCTGGAAGAAAATTTGAATATTAGACCTGAAACTAAGCTCTCCAGGGATTAAAAAAGCTTCAAGCTGGAATTTGTAGCTTTTTCTTCTTTTTTTTTGTGTTTTTTGTACATATGGATTGGACCTCTAATATAGCTATGCAGTATGACTGTCTGAGAAACTGTATTTTATTTCAGGCAGACAATCTCCTGATACTTCAACGCCATAAAGCTTGATAACCAAATTTGTTTCTGAAGTAAAAAGATGAGCAACATATATATAGAAGCCGTTATGGTAAAATGCTAGGTTATCAGACTCGTTTATATAGAAAACTCATTTCTTTAGGAATAAATGCATCACTTTCATAATTGCACATATATAATCCATATCTGCAATTTCAGGCTATAAAAAGTAGCCCGATTTGTTTCAGTAGGTGAGTGCCTGCATCTTTTGGTCAAAGCTCTAACGCAGCATTACTCTGATGATTTACCAAAGTTGAATTGCATTCTACTTCCAAATAGAAGTGATTAATTTGCTAAAGAAAAACCACGAGCATGCATGTTTCGAGTAGCTGTTGTCCTTTCAACTTGCAAATCTAGTATATATATGTTATCAACATTTTCTGTGCCATAACTAGTAACAAGATATGCCAAATTTTTCTCATGGAATTTACCGATCGTAAAGAACCTGATTTACCTAATGAACATTCAACGACCAACTTGATGAACTTAAATGTTACTAACCCCCTTGAAACTCCACTTGATCTTTTTTTTTTTTTTCCATTTTAGCAAGCATTGAATGTTTACATACAGTCATAATTCCCATTGATATGGTCGATGCATGTAATGAGTGCATAACCAATTGGATATTCACTAGATAACAAATTAAACTTTGGCGAGTTATTCCACTTTTGCTTCTTATTTCGCCAAACAATATGACTTGAAAATCAACCGGATAATATTAATGTCTGATAGCAACACATTTCAGCTAAAAACGGCTTGGAGTTTTATTCAACCTGAAGTTCTAAGAAGTTCCTTACGTCATCCTTGGCTGACTCTTAAGTCCCGTTGTTGATTACAGTTGTAAATTTTTAAATTTAAACAAAGTCTTCAAGTTGACAAAAGTAAAGTTTGGTAAGCTTGGTCCTAACTTGTTTGGAATTAGTTGACAAGAAATTGGTGTACAGCGCTGTTTTTGTCAAGGCATTACAAAAGTTGGCCCCCATAACGACATTAATTAGCAAGAACAACCTTCCATATATTCCTGCATTCGAGAATTTTTATGTAAAAGTTGTGAGTCATAATTTACTTTTTCATTATTAATTATCCCCAAAACAGTAGGTAGGATGTGACTGTAGACTTCAGAAAGTCAACAATGTCCCTTAATTGTACACGAATATGGCAAATGCAAAATGAGGAAGAGGGTCGTGAATGTTATAGACCATAATTGTGTTAAAAATTAAAAAAGATGATTGGATTCTATAATATGAAATTTTATGATTCAAACCTTAATTGTAAGTACAATTTAATTTGAACAAAAAAATGTTAAGGATATTGACATATTATTCAAATCTTATTTTAAGAAAATAAGGTTTTAAAATCAAATTTAAATAAAACAAGATATGTTAGATTATGATTAATGATTCATTTAATACTTAATTATCTTGAATTTTTTCATGTGTCAAATCTTTTAAATATTTTAATTAACAATTTACATATTTTTAAAATGTAACCTACATTTTAAAATATTTATTCGATCAAAAATAAGATTAAATGTAAGTTAAAGAGGTGAGGTACATACTAAAATTCATTATTATTTCATCTTTCAAACCAACATTTTAAAATATTTATTTGATTAAAAATAAGATTAAATGTAAATTAAAAAGGTGAGGTACATACCAAAATTCATTATTATTTCATCTTTCAAATCATATTTTTTATATGAATAAATATTTTTGAATTAATAACTATTCTTTTTAAAAAGTTTAGAATTTAATTGAAAATTTTTATCGCTTAAAATTTATATTAAAATTTATAAAAATTAATACCAAATAAGTCATCATCCTATTAAAATACAGTTAACTAAAATTATAATTTCAGGTTGAGGTTTTCTATGAGGAAAATGCATGATATAACTCTAGCGTCTTAATTAAACCTAATCTAAAAAGTTGAGAATTTGCAGAGCCGGCCAGCTATGGCATCACAATGATAAGGATAAATATTAGTTGTTACGATATGCTAGTTGATAGGATAAGCTAGAGATGTTATTAAGATAAGCTTTTATTGTTACCACATGTACTATATATACCTGTACTTACTTTGTTATTAAGGATATCTGTACGAAGTAGCTTTTACATACAGGTTGGAGTGACTGTGGTCTTTATTTCGTTCTTTTAACTCCTCAACGACATGGATCAGTCTTCTTAGGATCGTTATCTCATTGGCATTCCCAACTTGGTCATGCCAATTATCGCGTTGTTCGTCTCCTAAAATACCATAACAGAATGGTTAATTATGTTGAACGCAAACACTGACATATTGTTGAAATGGGCATTTCACTCTTACAACATTCTTTTGTTCCTAATCAGTTTTGGACCTATGCCTTTGATACTGCAGTATTCACAGTCAATCTTCTGCCTACTATCCTTTTTCATGATGCCAATCCCTTTTCAACACTTTTTGGGACATTACCTGATTATCACAACTTACATGTTTTTGGATGTTTGCGTTATCCATAGACCAAACTATACAATTCTCATAAGCTTAAACCAAGGTCCAAAAGATGTGTCTTTCTAGGTTATAGCGAGTTACATAAAAGTTTTTTTCTGTCTCTATTTATCTTCCTTAAAAATCTTTGTCTCATGCTATGTTGTGTTTTCTGAACAATAATTTCCATTCTCTTCTCCACGTGAATATCAAGCATTGACAACTTATCTCTTGGAAAATAGTATCACACAACGTAGTTCATCTCCTAAAATACTAGAACAGAATAGCTATGTTGAACGCAAACACCGACATATTGTTGAAATTGGCATTTCACTCTTACAACATTCTTTTGTTCCTAATCAGTTTTGGACCTATGCCTTTGATACTACAGTATACACAATCAATCTTCTGCCTACTATCCTTTTTCATGATGCCAATCCCTTTTCAACACTTTTTAAGACATTACCTGATTATCACAACTTACATGTTTTTGGATGTCTACGTTATCCATGGACCAAACTATACAATTCTCATAAGCTTAAACCAAGGTCCAAAAGATGTGTCTTTCTAGATTATAGCAAGTTACATAAAGGTTTTTTCTGTCTCTATTTATCTTCCTTTAAAATCTTTGTCTCACGCCATATTGTGTTTTCTGAACAAGAATTTTCATTCTCTTCTCTAGGTCACCACAGCTCCAATATTCCAATGGCCACCCGAAACAATCCAGCTACTATCTTCTTGGCGGTATGCATTCCACTTTCATCATCTGCTATCCCACCAGAACCTATTCCTTCTTCTTCTGGCCACACACAACCACAAAGTCCCTCTTCACTTCAACCTTTATTACCTACCCCACCCTTATCTTGTCCTCCTCCTCCACCAATAAATCCTAATCCAAAACAAACACATCCTCCTAACTTATCACTCACTCTTGACTTTTCCAGATATGAAAATCACCAACATTGCCATCAAAAATGACACCCAATGATTACTCGATCCCAAACGAACAACCTAAAATCATGTGCTTTATATATCAAATCCAAATAACTGTTGAGCCTGTCACTTATAAAGTGGCAGCCAAGCATGAAGAGTGGCGAATTGCAATGCAGGAAAAATTTGATGCTCTAATTCGTAACAACACTTGGAAACTTATACTGGCACACCCATCTCTCAATGTGGTTGGATGCAAGTGGGTTTATCGGATAAAACATAATTCGGATGGCTCTGTTGAATGCTATAAGGCATGCCGCGAGGCCAAAGGATTTCATCAACGCTCGGGCATTGACTACAATGATACTTTTATTCCAGTAATTAAGCCAACTACCATTTGATTGTTGTTGTCTCTAACTATTACAAAAGGATGGACTGTTCAGCAACTAGATGTTTCCAACGCATTCCTTCACGGAACTCTAGATGAAGATATTTATATGACTCAGCCACCAAGATTTAAGAATCCCTCTTTTCCAGATCATGTTTGCAAGTTGACAAAATCGATATACGGCTTGAAACAAGCGCCTCGACAATGGTTCAAATGCCTCACTGCTACTCTCACTCCCTTAGGCTTCATGTATAGTAAGAATGATGCTTCCCTTTTCATATATAAATCATATGGTGCTCAGTTGTATTATTTGATTTATGTGGATGACATCTTATTATTGCGGCTGGATGCCAAACACATTCAACACATCATTCAACTCTTGAAAACAAAATTTGCTCTAAAAGATCTTGGTAGACTTCATTACTTTCTTAAAGTTGAGGTCACTTAGTCAAAGAATACTATTCACCTGTTGCAGAAGAAGTACATTCATAAATTACTAGCCAAGTCCCACATGGAAGATGCAAATTCGATCTCTACAACCATTTGTCCAAAGACAAGTTTGTCTCTTCATGGTGAAGCTTTTTCCAATCCCCTTTGTATAGACAGATAGTTGGCAGTCTTCAATATCTTTGCATCACTCGTCCAGATATCTGCTTTGCAGTAAACAAAGTTTCACAATTTATGCATGCTCCATCCATAGATCATTGGGCTATTGTTAAGAGAATATTGCGTTATTTACAAGGCACAAGTTCTCATTGTAAGGATTTTTTAATCAAACATATGGGCTTATATGTGTATAATTGTGTATAAAGGCTATCATATAAAGTTAAGC
>JAOQMS010000006.1:5946958-5967384 GCA_027563885.1 Erythroxylum longipes | reverse complement strand
AAGGATATAGGTCGGGATCAGTTCGCGTCTGCATTGGTTTTCTTTATATGTCACTAAATGTATTTTCCGCAAAACTTATGTATTATTTGTAATTGAATATGACAGTTGTATTACTTTTGAGAAACAGAAATGATAGTATTTTGTAAATTGAAATGGGCCCAAGTGGCAAATTAAAGTTTTATTGATTTCATTGTTTGCATCAATTGGTTAACTCTTTATGTTTATGGTTTAAAAAAAGAAGAAAAAAATGTATACCGAGGTTTAAGTGTTAAGTGATGTGACACGCCACCCTCGCGGGGCGCGGATTCGAATATCACTATCGATATCGGGTTCGGGTCCAGCGGGAGTGGGGTGTTACAAGTATCACACCAAGAATTTTTTCCTCAAATGTAGCACCAACGAGCTTAATATGAAATTGGGTCTATAAAAATGATATCGATTTAATTTCTAATTTAAGGAAATATAACTTTTTGTTATTTTAATTTTAATTTTTTAAATTTTAAAAATTGAAACTATATTTTTAATATATAAAATTAAAATAAAATTATTTTGGAAAAGCCTGTTTATATTAATCTCTCAAAATTTAACTTAGATAAAAATAATTAATTTAAATTTGACTTATTAATTTTAGATTAAATTGAATTGAATTAAACACAATATACAAGTGATAATAATATTATATACTAAATATTGATATAAAAAGGAACCTAAATATTGAGTCTATACAAAAGTAATTAATGTAATATAATTAGAGATAACAAATTTAAAAGTATTTAATTTTTTGAAAATTTTAATTTAATGAGCAACTGTTTAAAATTTGTATAAATTAAGTCAAATTTATATTTATATTTCTATCTCTATCTCTATCTTTTTTTTTCTATTTATCTCTATCTATTTGAGTAATTTTTAATAACTTTTAGATATAATTGTCTTTTAGTTCTTTAATTTCTTAGCCGCTAGATAAAAACGCTCCTTATAGCAGTGTTTTCAAAATCAGTGGATTGAGTTCAATCTGTCAACCCAATTAGTTGTTTACCAAACATAATTATCAGCGGTTTGATATGGTGAAACAGCTAAAACCTTTCAATCTACCAAAAAATAACCGAAAAGCCATTTACCAAACAAGGTCATTATCCAATAAGTTTATAACTAAATTGAATAGTAAAAGTTATGAGATATCCAAAAGGTTGGATATAATATTACAAACTCCACATAGTTTAAGTTTGTTTCAATGTATAATTATAGGAGAATTGTTCTTTAGATGATTAATGGGAGAAAGATAAAAGTTGAAATAGTTTATAGTTTAAGTTTGTTTCAATGTATAATTATAGGAGAATTGTTCTTTAGATGATTAATGGGAGAAAGATAAAAGTTGAAATAGTTTGAATCTTATAGCAATACATTATAATAGAATTAATGCCTTTATCTAATACATTTTACGTATAGTCGAAAGGTTAACATACGTTGGAAAAATCCACCTTTGTGATTAATTCAAAGAGTTTGTTTATTATGAATATGTCATTTCTATAAAAAGGTTAATGGACTTATAGTTATACTATTCAATAAGAATGTATAAATGACATATTACTCATAGAATAACAATTCATATTTTTAATTGCTGAATATATGGTAATCCAAGAATAACTCTCATTTGGATACGAAAGGATAACAACATAAATTTTGGGAATAAAGATTTATGGAGATGGATTAAAAAAATTTTAAACTATTTTAGTGCAAATATGTAGATAATGTGCAAAAGGAGTTTAACATTTGAGATATTTGGTATTAATGAAGTAAAGATATTCATTATTATATACATGAGTCTTTTTTGGAAATATATATGAGTTAATATTTGGGGGTAATGACATGTAAATTTTAAATTTAGTTTGATAAGACCAAAAGTAAGTTCTAACAAAGGTATATTTTATTTTAAATGATATTATTTTGATTTAAAAAGATTTTAATGTAGCGTTGATTTCTAAGGAAGCTATAATGCATTTTTCCATTTAGTAGAAATGGTTTTCTTTATCAAGAAGTTCTTCAACATACTTGGTAGAATTCTTTTTATTATTTAAACAGTAAAATATTATAGAATAATTGGAGTTATTAGGCATACAAAAGGAGTTAAGATCTTATAAGGATCCAATTATATGTTTAGGCATTTAACTTAATTATGACGATAGTTGATATAAAAAGTTGTAAGGTCTAAATAAGTGTTCACTAAAAAAGAAATTTGTAGAATTACCACACTAAACCACTGTCTCAATAGTAACATGTTCATCATATGGATATATGGTATAAAATACTAAAGTAGTTAGTTCAATGCAAATGAAAGATTGTTAATTTATATCCTACAACTGGTCAATTGGTTTTATATTTGTAATGTAGTTAATTAAAGACATTCTTTATTTTATACATTTTTGTTTAACTAACTAACTTATAAAATAAAGCCTATAAGATAAATATAATTTGCAAATAAAATTATGATGAGATCATAATTATAAAATTTATATTACATTTAGGTATTGCCCCTAATTTGTTCATAATCATTGCAATATTAATACTAAACATTAATAGAGTATAAATATAGCTCATATTATATTTCTTCTTTATAACATAAGTAATCTATCTTATAGAGTAAAGTATGGAAATATTCAAGCAATCGTGTGAGTACTTGTTAGATAACAACTTCACTAAATTGATCTGACATGAGAACTTCATATGGAATATTGCTTTTGTGTTTATGAAAATACTCATTGTGATAATTGCATAAGTGATCCTTTGACTTAAGATCTTAAAAGTATCTTATATATGAATTGTTATATTCTGATATTATTTATAATTCAAACTAGAAATAATTATTGGTTGATAGTTATTGGATACAGCATAAACTATTTAGAAATAGCTTATTGATCAATATATAATTCGTCACCCTTAAGTAATTAAGAAGAATGTTTCATTATTTTCTATTATTATCAATTTGAGAAATTTTTTACCAAAGCGAATGAGAGTTTGGAAATAATTTTTAAATGATATTCAAAGAATCAATTATTAATATTAAGAAACTAATATAATAGGACTCAAACATAGCAAATATTAATTTTATATTCTATGTTTAATTGATCTTAGAAAAAATAATATATAAAAAGATTAATCAAAACTACTTTGATATTTCTAATATTTAGATACTCATGATATATTGTTAAATGCTAATCTTGATAAATGGATGTCAATTATTTAATTAGAGAATTAAATATAAATTAAAAGAGTTTAAATTATCTAATTCTAAATATAATATATTATTATAATTTATATCATCACCAACATATTTAAGAATTTAATAATATAGTTGAAGAGAGATAAAGTTGTAATATTTAAATAAGTATTCACTAAAAAGGAATTTTGTAGAATTATTTCATTAAATTACTATCCCAACAGTTAAATGATAATCATACAGAATACTGTAAAACACTTAAGCAATTAGTTTAATGCAAATGAGAGATTGTTGGTTTACATACAGTCAATCAGTTGGTTATATATTTATGAAATAGTTAATTAAGGACATTGTTTATTTTATACATATTTGTTTAATTAACTAACTAATCAAAGAAAATCTATGGGATAAATATACTTTGCTAGTAAAGATATGATAAGATTATAATTATAAGATTCTGTCTTACATTTAGTTATTATTTCTAATTTGTTTATACTCATTGCATTATTAATATTAAACATTAAAAGAGTACAAATACTAGTACAAATTATATTTCTATAAATACTAGTACAAATTATATTTCTTCCTTATAAAATGATTAATAAATCTTATAGATTAAAATATGGAAATACTAAAGTGAACATGTAAGTGTTTGTTTGAGAACACGTTCCCCAAAATTGAACTAACACGAGCATTTCATATGGAATATTACTTTTGTGTACATAGGACTATTCATTGTGATGATTACATAAGTGACTATTTGACTTAAGACCTTCAATCCCATCTATGAATTGCTATATTTACTTTTGTGTATATAGGAATATTCATTATGATGATCGGGTAAGTGACTATTTGACTTAAGACCTTCAATCCCATCTATGAATTGCTATATTATTCTAGTCAAGATAGTGAATTGATAGTTATCGGATATGACACAAACTTTTCAGAAATAGTTTATTGATCAATATATTGTTTATCACCTTAAAGTAATTAGGAAGAATGTTCTAATATTTTCTATATTATTAATTTAAGAAATTGTTGACCAAAGTGGATTGATAGTTTGGAAATGATTTTCAAATATCATTAAAAGAATCAATTACTAATATTGAAAACTATTATAATTGGACTCAAATATAATAGACATCAATTTCATATTCTATGTTTAATTGAACTTTCATGAAAAAATCATGTACAATAAAATTTATTAAATCACTTTGACATATCTAATATTTGGATGATCATGATGCATTGTTAGATACTAATGTTGATATATGGATATAAATTATTTAATTAGAGAATTAAAGATAAATTAAACTAGTTTCACTTATCTAATTAGAAATATGATATAAAATTATAATTTATATTCATCACAAACCTATTTAAAGACCTAATGGGTTAAATACAAAGAATAGTTGATGAGAGAAAAGATAATTTAATCAAGTTGAGCTTGATTGTAAGCTTTGAAAAACTTTAAAATCAAATAGAAGATATTCCTTAAATATTAATATTAGATACTAAATTATATTTTTGACTAATTGGTATTTAATTAAGATTAATTGTATTTTAATTAAAGTTTAATTAAAATTAAAATTAAATTGCCAAAAAGTTCAAACTTTATACCTCTTGGCATATTCTACTTATAGAATTCTTTTAAGTTGTTCATAAAAATACTATTAAGGACATTTATAAAACTATAATAGCTGCTATTAACATATTTTATGAAAATTTTATAAAAAATAAAATCAAATTTTATAAGAAATATGATTCATTATTAATGCTTTATGAATATATTAATCATTTAAAACGATTTTAAATGTCAAAAAATTATGAATTTTTTTCCTTTACTGCACATATTATGAGATTTCATCTAGATTTCCCGACAATAAGTTTACTTTAATTAGGAATACAACTATTCACCGTCCAAAAGAAAAACTTGTAACAAAATGATTAATCATGCACTATATAAACTGGATAGCACTGTCGTCAAGTAAAAGCATTGTGAAAAATTGTCGTGGTGATTGTTGAATTCAACTCACAGAAATTATTGTTCTATATCTACGAAACCCACTAGTTGCTGTTATAATTATAAAAAAAAAGAAAGAAACGAATGCTTAGAAAAAGAGATACAAATATCTGATAGTGTACAAAATTGCTGTCTCACCAAATGAATGCTATCAAATACCCGTTTCTGCTGTGAGCACCATTCATATCACTGCCGATCATACAAATAGTTTTCACAGTCCCAAGTATTTAATAGTAGGCAGGCATAGATGTCAATGTTAACCCATAAATTCACTTTTCAGGCATGCCTAATTGAATTCCGGTATCCATGCAGTCTATCGTGTGCTCAAACACAAGAAAGTACCCGTGAGGGCTTCCAAAATTAGCAAATAGTTGAATAATACACATCGAATTGTTGTACCCTCCATCAACTCAATATCAATAACGTACATAAGAAACATTTGGGGATAACACTGAAAAACTAACCTCTCATAACTACAAGGAACCTCATTTCTATCCCTAATGTATTTTCCAGCTAATTATATTGGCATTATTTTCCAGAAAAAAAATCCTGGATGTTACATGTTTGACCGAGACTATTCCTTCAGAAACTTGTGTATTGGGAATTACTATCGGTTGCTGTTGGTGGGTTGAGATTTGGTACACCACTAACATATGACATATGTACAAAAGTGATAAGCTAAATCGACTTCATGTAGATTCTTCTATCTTGTAATTACAAACAGCATTACATTCGCTTGCTTCCACCCCTGAAATGTAAAAGCCAGTCAATAGATTAGTACATTAATTTGACAAAAATATGGAGTCCCTATGCTTCAAGAGGCTCGGTGCTAAACCTGGCTTGACGGCTTCAGGATCACAAACTTTATCCTGAGGTGTCTTCCCCGAATCGCATAATTTGCGTGAAGCCAATGGCATCTGGCTGTAAGCTGACTGCAACTGTTGATGAATCTCTCGTAATGTCCCAGAATCCTCATCACGCCTATCCATCTCTATAAGCACCTGTGAGCAAACATATTATCAGAAACAGGACCATGACGCACAGAGAGAGAGGGGGACGGAGTGAGCTTGGAGAGTAAATGTCACCTGGGCAGCATTCTTCCTAAAAGCTGGGAGGAAACGCTGCCTACAGTACTCGTTAAACAGAAGTGTGGAAATAATCAAAGGAATAGTGAAACCAGAAGCAATTGGTGATTTTTTAATCCCAAAAACTCCAAGGGCTATGATTTGTGTCAACACCAATGAAAAGATTGTTGTGTTGTGCACAATAGGCCAGTACTTCCCTCCGCTGTCATATATCTTTAAATAGACATTAAGAATCTACAGAAGAAAAACAAGAAGTTAATAAATGCATTAAATTCTTTCCCCCTTTCTAAATACCCATAACATCTTCCACTATCCCCATTCCCACCACACCAAGACCAAAAGAAAGAGAATATTCTTAGGTACATTATTTTAAAAGATTCAGTCGACCTGAAAAGGAGAAAAAATACATAATGTTGCTAAGCATCTCCATCATACAAACTATGCTCCTGATGTCGACCAGATATTGAAACTCTGATACATTAAATACAAAACAAAGAGAGGAGGGAAACCTCATTTGGAAAAGAAATTGTTTGTTTCACTGATGTCTTTATAGTTGTACCTTTTGAGAAACTAACTCCATCCTATCGAAAAAGACAATATTTATTCATGAAGTAATTTTGAAACGAGAAAATAGGAGATTCAGTAAGATGCTCTTTTTGAGCTTTCTTCCTTCTGTTTCATTTTAACCCTCACTCTAAATACAGATTTTACAAAAAGAAAAACAAAGAAGAAGAAAGAGAATTTGTCTTTGCGATGTTGGTTTCAAGCACAAAATGGAGGACCATGATCATGAAAATCGAATCGAATCAAGAATTTGTCTAGGGAATTAATTAAGAAAATTAAAATGACATTCAGCTAGGAAAAACTGTTAGTTCCAAATCCAAAAGCTTCTAGGAGACTTAGCTTGCTTGTTGGCAGGAATACTATATCTAACGAAAAATCCAGCTAATTTAATGAAAATTTAATCTACATAATTTAATGACATATCTAACGTAAATAGCATCATAAGCACAAGCATTAATAGGAGAGATTTTTACCTGATTTCGGTACACAAGGTAAGCCATTGCAAAATAAAACAGCAAAAAGGGTAATATCAATGGTGCCATGACTGCACATGTGAAGCCAATGACACCAAAAAGTAAGACCCTTGGAACTTCTGTGTGATATGGAAAGGTCATAAGCCAATAGGATGAATCTTCACTGTCTAGCAGAATAAATTTCTTTATCAGATTGCAGAGAAGAGGAAAAAGTTGCATTACTTCACAGGCCAGACTTGCCCATCCTGATGTCAGTGCGTAAGTCATGAAGAAGGTAGCCTACAAGTAATTTAAAACAAACTTATGTACTTAAACTATAAATGCTGCTTTAATGAGGCACAATAACACCAAAAAAAAAAAAAATTGAGAAGAAGAATAAAAACAACTAGATAAAAGGGCAGTACTGTCTTCGAGAATACTAAACACGAAAATTATAAGGTGACAACATGCGCAGAACAGAATCAAATGTTAAGCATACATCAGCATTTTGAGTAGAGTTGCATGATCAGTGGAAATGATATATCATGTGCCATTTTTTCATCATGGGTTGTCACCTGAGAAGGAATTGCTTTGGCTAGTTCGGTAGGTATGTCCCTCACACTAGTGAAGAGACTCAACTGACTGATAACAGATCCAGATAGAACATTAACAAAGAAAACGTTCCAGATAGTGAAATACAAGATTTTGACACATGCACTCCTTTTCCTTCTGCTACGTGAAACATGCCCCTCCACCGAAGAGAATAGCATCATCATTGGTGGAACAGTATAGAGAAACAACATCAGGATCACACTAGGCAGATAGCCAGTTACCACATGGTTGATTATTTCCCTGCATTAAACCCAAAGTTTGCAAGCAAACATGAGTGCATCTGTCCAACCAGATTTCTGAATTGGACTTCACAGTTTAATCAATTGAAGCCACCCTCAGTGGTGATTGGAATTTTGTGCATGGGGATGTTCTGATATACAGGCGGCCATACATATATATATTAAGCAATGAATTAAATATTATCTGCATTCAGTACTTACTAACAAACATCAATATGGAATTTTAAAAAAAGGATTGAAAGAAAAACTTATAAGAACTAGAAATGAATAATTAGATATGATCTTTCTAATACCATGCTAATAAAAGTCTGACCAAGCAAGATCAGCAAAGTACGATATCTTTGAATTCTAAACTCAATTCACCTAATCCCTGAACCATACTAATTGGGCTAGATAATTCCATTCTGCTCTATTGGAAACTATGTAAACTACAATTCCAAATTTTTATAACCCAAAAAATGGACGTTAGCCTGACATAACAATTAAAAGTTTTAATTTTTGTGTGCAGATCCATAACTTGATTGTGAATCAGCTCGACTGATTACCATTGAACTCAAACAAAGACTAACAAATATATGTTGTGATTTGTCATTCCATTTTTACAAGAAATAGCACGTACATACCACTGCATATATTGTCTCCAGATATTTATTCATTTCTTCAAATTGCATCCATCACAATAATAGAGTTGGACACTTGGGAGTCATTTAATTTCACTTGTTTTTTTTTCCTGTTTCATGATTTTGATTTTTTTCTTGCAGAAAAAAATAAAAAATTGTTTAACTGTTTTTTTATTGAAAAAAGAATCGTTTAATTGTTAATATCAATGTAGTTATTATTTTGTTATGATTAATAAAAATATTAATTAATAACTAAAAAATATAATTATCAATAGTTAAATTTAAAGTACATCATTTTATATATAATACATAAAAATTATTGAAATACTTTTATTTGACTGATTTCTCATATTTAAATACCATTAGTTACAACAAAAATTAAAATAATATTTAATAAGTAATGTTAATTCATTTTCATCAATTATCAATAAAATATTATTGTACTAGTGATCAATACTATTTTAGTAGTTTATAATAATAAATTAGTTCTCCATTCAATTTTTGTCTATTATGTAAGATTTTTTTTAAAAAATAAGATAATTTTCTCAAATTTTAATATATAATTTATAGTTTCATCAGTAATTAATAACTAAATTTATAGATCAATTGAGTAAGCTTAATCTGAATCTATTTTAAAATATTTATTATTAGATTTAACTAATAACAAAGTTAATTATGAGTAAAATATAATAATAATTTTCAAATAATAATTACTAATAATTTCTCATATTTTCATTAATTAAATTCTCTCATTAATTAATTTATCTAATTTTAAAATTTATTAACATATATTAGTAATTAAAATTTAATACAATTTATAATTAGAAAAAGTAAATTTAATTAATTAACTTCATCTAATATAAATACTAATAATAAATTTATCTTAGCTTGCTATTAACTCTTACTTATTATAGAATATTTATCAATAAATGATTTTAAAAATATATCTGATGATTTTCAAAAGTTATGCAAATTGAAAGAATTCCAAAACAAAAGTGAAATCAAGTATATCGATTTTTTAAATTAAAAAAAAACATAGAAAAGAAAACAATCATATTAATTAAAAACTGAAAACAAAAGTAGAAAACCGAATATAGAGGTGAAGATCATTTAGTTAAGTCATCCTTTAGACACTAACAAAACCAATATGCAAGATCCGCCAAGAGCAATAAAAGACAAATTATGGATGATCACAAACCACCTATGCATTTGAAGTAACATTGCCGTTACGAATTTTAAGTTACACAGAAACTGCATGCACAAAAATGTCACAAGGATCAAAACACAGACATTAAGACCAAAAGAATGAAAGTATTAATTTGATGATGAGATAGCACTTACTTTTTCAATATTCCTTTCAAAAACGGAAAGGTGCGAGATAATTTGTCTAGTTGAGTCAGGCCCTGTACAAATGTGACAGGAACAAGAAATATAAACATGAACACTGCAGATGCCAAAATTGTTGCTATCTTACGGAGCCACATCTGTCTATATGGTATAGACAGATTTGACCATAAAATATCTTGTGGTTCTGGGGCCATTTGCGTTACCCACAACATAGGATTTGCTGTCTGAAGCATCTGTGTGGCAACCACAGCAGCATAACGAGTTTTGAAGAACACAAAAGCTGAAGGACACTCCTGTATCATAACGAAGAAAAATTCAGGTACACAGTAAAATAGCATATCCATAGAAACTACTTAAAAACTATTAACTGCATTTGTTAAAACTTAGAAGTTTTGCATAAAAGACACAAACTGAGAATCAGGCTGCACATGAAACATGAGAGGGAGAAGTAGCATGAGAATTAAAAAGCAATAAACATAATGAATAAACTTGTTTGTTTCAAGATTTTTACATTTTCTGGCGAAGCCAGATTCAAATCAGTAAAGCTGATGCCGTCTCCAACACTTCCAGATTGACTAGAAAGAATTTTGAAAGAAGTTGTACTTGTGGCACAGAAACAACATGGCCCTGGATCAGACCCATCCATAGGACCAATCTTAATCAAATGACAAACCTTTTCTGCATCCCTCTGCAAGGAAATCAAGCCCCAAAAAATGTTAAAACAGAAAACTTCATGGGATATGATAAAAAGCATGATGTTGTTCACTTAAGTTTTAGATTAGGGGGGCACAGAAACGAAAGGCTTGGAAAACATCAATTTACAGCAGTAAGCACTCACTGTGTTCACTACTACAGTTAAGGTCTTCAAAATACCACCAATAAGTCAAAATTTGTTGGGTAGTTACATAACACATTGCATTATCAATTAAAGTGTGACATATAACTTTTATCTTGATATGTTTTTGTACACCATAACTTGTGTACAAACCCATTTAGAGAATAGCGAACACAAAAGAATCCATTATTTAGCAGATATATTGTTGGGAAATATATTGGAAAAAGTAAAAATCAAACAAGACATTTTACATACTGAAATATTGAATTTGCAGTAAATGATGCCAACATGGAAATCACTGGAGAAAGATGCGCACCATTAATTTATGGAGAATACTGCATTCATATACCATCTGGTGTGACAAATAATCTGATCCATAATAATCAGTAAAGAATCTTTTCACTGAATCACTGTATGATTGCCCTGGAAACCGTGGAATTGAACGAACAAGAACTGTAAAATGACTTGGATTTGGGGGAGATCGGGTTACATGTGCTAGCCTCATTTTAGCGATGCGTTTATACTCCTGCATTTAAGGGTCACAAGGCTAAATTACCATGCTTGTATACCTGCTGGAAACAAGTGCAGAAGAAAGAGAATATAGTTTTGCATCCTTACAAAGTAAAGCAGACCACAAGCCGCAATTGACATGATGTACAATGCAAAACAATGGGTCCAAAGCCTGAGGAGATTAAAGCAACCAAAATAAATAGAGAGAAGACGATGTCAGTGACCAGATTCTGTGATGTAAAGCATAAGTTGCATCATTTTTGAATAAGGACAATGTAAGTCCCTTCAGATAATAATTACAGAAACAGCAATCCATAAACTTTCTATAGCATCAAATTCAATAATTTTCTTACTGATTCTGTTAGTGGTTCATTTTGCTAGATTTCATAAAGATACTTCTTTTGGAAAAGAACAAGATATGAAGGAAAAAAACATAAGGAAAAGAAGAAGGGCTTAAATATTCCTAACACCACCCAGGCAACACAATTGGAGACTTGAGCAATTACATAAAAGCACTTCATAATCCATAAAGAGGTTTGAACAGATCCAACTGTAGGACATTACCCAATAATGGATTAATTTTTATAACAGCTTCATGAATACAAAAGAATTATTTAAAAGAAAAACTTACCATCTAGAATTTGATTTTACATTCTCAATTGAAAATACTTCCAGTGATTCTGAAGGTATATTCTTGTGCTGCATATCTTTGCCATAATAATTTACTGGAAGCACGACAAAAATGCAAACGATGGCAACTATGGAGAAAGCTCGTATACTGCAGAGGAAAAAGAAGCAGTAGCTGTTATTACTCACATAGAATAATAGATACACGAATCCATTATTGCTCAAGTATTAAGCACTAAAATGAATTGACAGAAAGAAACTTAAAGCATTAGAAACATCAGGTGGCCCTTTTTCAATCATGAACTCAGCTTTTCTGCAGGCTTAACAATATAATGAAAAAACAATGATGAGCTTCCTAACCATAAAACAAATCGGTATTGATAATCTAACAACCTATAAAGGCTCGTCTCAACAGAAATCAAACTCGTTAAAGAGTCAACATTGCCACCCAAAAAATTTAAAATTCTGACACACCTCTTGAGCTGGCATTCAAGTCAAAACACTAATCTTCAACAAAATCAGCTAGTGTTGTACCTTTGAGCAGTAAAATGCAATCGACAGGAATACAACCATCAAAAGCAAAGCTTAGTCCTCAACCAAGAAGGACATACCAGAGATGGAATTATCAATTCATGCAGGCAGGTTTTACCCACCTGAAAATGAGAAGCCTTTGAAAAACCACAGCATCCAAGCCACCAATAGCCAATATCTCATCTTCACTTGTTTCCCAGGCTCTCAACAGCCAACTTGGTGAAGGCACAAATCTTTCCAAAAAGAAATGATCATCCGATCTCAAGCATACAGAAGCAAGCCTCCGGCCAAAATACACAATCTTATTGCTTGGTTGCTTTCTCAGTATGGAATACAAGGAAAAGAGCACCGCACACAAAGCTATGTTTATACCAGCTGAAGTTAAAAGAGCACCAACTTCCATCTGTGTCTACACTTATATCTGTAAACAACAGAAATTTCAAGATTACAATTGAAGATCAACGCAGAAAGGAACACATAAGCCTTTTATGAAAATAAATGTTGCATTTGAAATGGTTTCAAACAAGAAATTCAAAGTAATAAAACAGAAACATATTGCTCACCAACTTTTACTCCTTTCAACTGCCCCAAAACCAATGGCGAGTAAAGAAATTCGAAACAACCCAAATTGGGCAGTTTCTAACATAACAACAGAGAATTATATATAAAAACCTTCTCATCCTTTTCTATCCTCTCCATTTTAAACTTCAGAAAACAGGAAATCACCAGATTTTGTGGGAAAAAGAAAGGAACAATCTTTATCCACACAACACACAAACCGTCAAACAATTCATTGAGCAAGCAACTCCACATCCTTGATGAAAGCAATTTTCACTATAACTGTCACTGGAAACCCAAATTTCAATGTTTTGAAATTATAGGAGCCACCAAGCAGTTCATGATAAATAAACATTTAATTATAAATGCTCATATCACAATTAAAATATTATATCCATGGCCATATACGAACTAAATTCTTCAATTGAAACTGAAACCATCAACTTTATCACATAATTCAATGTTCAAGATATCGAAATCGAAAAAAGAACCACAAGTTTTGAGAAAATAAAATCCGAAGTCATCCAGAAACGAAAAACAACAATATAATTATAACCCTGGCAAAAAAAAAAGGCACTTGAGTATATAGTTAAAAGAAACAAAAAGAGAAATAAACAGAACCTATTCACAAGCCTATGAAAACCAATACCAAAGCATTGAAGCAGAAACCGAATGCAGAGGGAGAGAAAGTGAAACGATGCGTCAAAGCACGATTAAGTGATCTTTCCCGTTGATTGCTTCCACGCCATTCACCCTCTGGGTTTTTGCTTCAAGGTTACATATGGATCAAACTATACCTTCTAATCTTTTTGAAAAGAGAACTGGGTTTAGTTTTTCAATAATAATAATAAATTCAAATTTTCAAACAGTTACGGAAAAAATATTATATATTTATGTATTTGCCTTTTTTGTCGTTTAATTAAATTGCTGTATCTTTGAATCATGGCAAAGAAGGTGGTAGATAATACACGCAAATTACTACTATTTAAGATTGATGAATGGGAAGGGAATGCCACGCTGTGGACTCAAGAGAGACGGCGATGGATCCGCCACGTGGCACGCATGTGAATCGACTGATGTCCATTTACCACACGGAATAAGCGACCAAACCGTCCCTGTCTCATGATTTAAAAATACCGTGTGTAATATGTGTGGCGTCGGTTTTTCCAAGTATAGCGCCACTTGTGTAGTTTCTATTGTATTCTCTGTTCTCCACATCCACGCAAAAACAGAACATCAATGAAAAGATTCTACTTATGGATTCCACTGTCTTGTATCTTTAGCGGACTCACTGGACTAGGAGATTCTACATAAATTATTTTCTTGTTTTGGTCTCCTTTTTCGGCTGTTATTGACTGTTTGGTTGAGATTCCAGACAACAAAGGGAAGATAAGGATAGCGTGTAAATAGATTGGGTAATATTACGCACAATTAGGAATAGTACTTGTATCTTTTAATAATTCAATTGAATTAAATCAAGTACCGATTCTAAGTAACATCACTGTCAGTTGAGACCTATTATAATTGCCTCAAATCACATTTATATGGACATGCTTAAGGGCAATTATGACAAGGTACATATCCCATTCATAATGCTTTCCAGTCTGTAAGATGCGGAATCGTCGTGTTAAGAATAAGAGTAAATAACACCTTATTTTTATTTGCAGAAGTACTGCTGCGCTTTTCTTATAAATGTAACTTATAAGATACAAAGAGTAGATTGATCATTACGGTCAAATTATAATAACTTGTGTTCGGAAATAAGGCACAACAAGAATAACATAGAAATAAATAAAAATATAAGAAAATTTTCAATTAGGTATATTTATATCTTCAAACACAAAAGTGACTGATTTTACTATTGAATTTAAAACTCGTTTTATAAAGCCTATAAATTTCATATATATAAATAAGATTTACACGAATATAATTATATGTAAACTCTAGTTAGTACAGTTTTGTATAATTTGCCTCTTATTAAAACTAGCCTCATTTAAATGCTACTATAATAAGTAATACAAAAAAGTGCATTGTAAAACTATACGTCATGAAAAAAGTATGGGAAACGGTTGTGTTCTAGGTTGTATATGTTCGATCGAAAACAAAAACATGCAAGATTTGGTTAAACGGTAGATTTCAAAACTTTTTCGAAATCAAAACGCAGCAGAAATAACATAATCAAATCAACATGTTTCATTCAAGTTTAAGCTATGCATGCATGAGAGGAGAGAGTGAGTCAAAACCAAATGCAAGAACACTTCTTCCTCTCTTTGTCAATTTCGGTTATCATGAAAGAAAGATGTGTTGTGCATCCAATGCATCACTTCATTCTTTAATCAATTATAAAGAAGCCAATAAATGAGACTTTTCTCATTTATTTAAGATGGCTATATGAAAAGACCAATAACCTAAATGAGACCTCATTTTCGGTTATGGATGAAAGAAGGAAGAGAAAATACATCAAATGCACCTCTTCCTTTCTTTAATGAAATGAAAGCTAAAAGGTTACATTACATGTCATCATTAAAAGACAACCATTAAACCATTTAATGATAAGATCATTACTCCATTTAATGATGATAAAGCATGATAAAAACCATCTTTAATTTAGCAATTCAATGCTAAATGCACATTTAGGTATAAAAAATCGAAATATGCCCTCCTTCTTTCTTTAATAACTTTGTTTTAATTTAATTAATCTAATTAATCAAATCAAACTAAAATCAAGCCCAATATTAAATGTTCATTTAGGCTTCTAATTAACGTAAGCCATGGGCTTTAAAACCTCTATTTATATTTCTTACTTTGCTCGATAACCTTCCTAGAAGCCAAATGGAGAATCTAATTAGACTTATATAATTCAAGCTCCAATAAGTCCAGAATTAATTTAATCTCATTATAATTAATTCTAGCTTATTAACCAAATGGCATTCCACTAAAGACAATTAGTTGAACTCTTGAATTACTAAATATTATGAGAATAAATGTTTCAAATAAGATGCCTAATTGCAAACTTTATTATGAACCATATTGTAGCCATCCACTTACTAAAGGGTAAAATTACCGTTTTGCCCTTATGTTGGTTTTTCCTTCTAGATCTCTCGTTTTACTCTATGTGGTGATTAATACACAAGATCTCATCTTGGTGCTAAGACTTGATGGGTAGCTAGTCCATCAAACTACTAGCGCTAGTTTAATCACCAAACTCCATAAAAACATCTAAAAGTGATGATATTACTATAAACTCTTTATTTGAGTAAATGTTCCATAATATATGTTTCAATTAATAATTCTAACATGCAGACACTGGATTGATACTCTTTAAAAATCCATTCCGATCTTATCAAGAACTATAATGAAAGACATATGAGTTCACCACTCATCAAGATTGTGGTTCGTAATAACAGAATGCTAAGGTGTATGTTTTAAGATTAAAGTAACGACCCACTTTATTCTTTAAAAACATACTTGATTCCATATTCATTTAATAGTGCCATTATCGATAGTCAACTACTATCATGATATGAAACTCATCATTCCCGTGAAGTAAGCTCTTTTACTTACACGAAGATAAATCGCAACACTATAGTCTAAACCATAATCAAGCGACTAACTTGATTATTCAACTGTGAATCAACTAATTTAGATTCTAATAATATACATGTTTCCTATACATCTCCATATAGATGTATATTACTTACAAAAGAATCTTGGTACCTTATGACGAGATATATAATGCTCATATAAATAAAACCAAACTCTTTTGTTTTATTAATAATAAATATTTTCATTACAAAAGTAACTGGAAGAAAATTAAGTTATATGTAAATACACTTACTTTCCAGGGCACTATATTTACATAACTCGAACAGTATATCTTACTGTTTTTGTCCACACATAAACATGAGCTCTTACTAGCTCGTAGCTCAGTTGTGTAACTTTTCAACTTCTCTATGTAACTTTTCAACTTACCCTGTGGACATTCCAGTATATAATCTATAATAATTGCATGTTAGAGCAAACACATATCCAAATTAATCATGGCATCAACTATTATACAGAAAAGTCACCAAATTTTAAAACCAATTGCATTCCTCATTTCATTTCATAAAAACCAAACTTACATTGTAGCTTTACAAAACCATCCGAATATATACAATTTCAAATCCCTATACATAACACACTGCTTGACAGAGGAATTACACATAAACTAGTAACTAATCCTTCAGTCTCAGCTGACCGACCTTTGAGCCATTTCTTGACAAAAGTACAAGAATTAGTCTTCTCGTAGAGTCTGTCTGTCTCTAATGTCCTCTCTCGGACCTGAAATATCAACGTTGCAATTTTGGTGAGTTTTGCGAACTCAATGATGTAACCATCCTCGATGGTTCACCCAATTCATACCACATATCAAATCATATAAGCACATAATTCACAATTTTCCATTTAACAATTTGCACCACATATCATAAAATGCACATATCCCAATCTCATTTAAGTACATATTCACATTACAATTCAATCAGTCAATTACACTTAATAAGTGTATATGCAATGCTCATGTGACCCACTTTCAATTATTACGTTGTTGTGATTGAGTGCCTAAACTGTCTCGTATTCATTATAGATACCAGGCTCATTGATACTGTCCCTTACCCGTTGCGGATACAGGGCTCATTGTATATATCGAGCCTTTGGCTCTATACCACATTTCGGAGCTTTAAATGCATTTTCGGTGGCCATTCATTTCATAACTATCATTATCTTATCATGCATTCATGTATGAAATGCATCTTATTCATATTCAATCAATTATATTTTCAATCATTCCCATTTTCAATCTCATTCCCATTCAATTATATTTTTAGTCCCATATACATATATCATCAGGCCTTAGTCCAGCATTAAAAAAAAACACGTTGAATAACACATATTTCACCAAATTCACATTCAAGGAACACTTCAATATCACATTTATCAATCAGAATCTTCGGACTTTCATGTCCAGAATCAGTACAAATAGTTTGTTCCATAATCAGTAGAGAATCTATAGCAAACAAATATTAAGTGAGACTATCTAAGTTACTCACAAATCGCTCTAGAAAGCTATTTCCTGGAAGTCCCGGCAATGTATGGATGATGGCTCTCTAAATGCTCCTCTATATCATGCAAAACACATTTACACATATCACAATTTTGCACAATTGTATAAGTATTTATTTTTACACGTCTATGTATATAAAATATGTACAATGCATGTTCAATGACAATCCGGGGTATTTTTCCATCTTTGACATCATATGATCATTCATAGTTCAAAACTCACATAACTTAATATGTACTTAAGGTTTGCACCTCAATAAAACAATTGGAGTCTAATATCATAACCCCATCGATCATTTCAGATTTTTCTGAAAACAAACTTTCGGGTCAACCTTTCATGAGTATTCAGACCAAGTAAATGGAGTAATTTGGCAATACTTCCTCTAGAAAACTATTCCCCATTGTCTTAAGTTTCTAATAACACTAAGATCATACAATTTGATTCATAATTCTATGAGTGATGCTCACAATACTACAGACTGAGTACATTTAAACTTTTAGCTAGTGCATGATCATGCTTTCAAATTGTACAACTCATATCTCTCAATTTTAATATCCAAAAATTACAAACATTACACCAATTGAAATATAAGAGAATAAGCTACAATTTTTGTGAAGGCACCTTTGTCTGATTTAGCCTAAATCAATACAGTTTATTCGATAATAACAGGACATGATTTCTGTCCCTGGGAGTGCTACAGCCTAGGCCAAGACTCACTTTCATGCCAAATTTTAAAATTTTTAGAGATAGGATTAAAATTTGACTTCTGTAAGAAAGTTGTATCCATATGTATCTACTTTAATCTGAATCAATAATTAACTCATTTGGAAATCTAAAGATCAATCTATAATCAAAATGTCGAAGCATGTTCAATGAAAATATTCCAGTTCATAATATTCCAGCCTACTCCCTCACTTTCATCCAATCAATCTTTTTCAAATCAATTCAGATGGCTCTAAATTTTTATAGAGAGGAAAAACAATGTCTTAGGAATGTATTGGTTCAATTTTCAAGTTATTTGGAGGTAGGGAGACAAAGTTATAGTCAAACGAATCCAACTTGTGCAGTTTGAGAAGCACTGTTGGCCATGCAACCATAATGCACGACCATGCACTCCAATTCCAGAAACTGCAGATTCTCTTCCTTCTTCTTCCTTTCTTCCACTTACCCCATCATCTCTAGTTTATACTCTCCCATTTACCTCTTTATTTCAACTCCCATTTAAAATCAACTTACTCTAAACCAACTCATAACTCAAGATTACATTCCAACATCTAAAAATCGATGCATAGACGTATTTCACATTTTCAACTTTCTTTCACTACTGTAAATTTATTTTTAACAATAACAATCTACAAACCAAAACAGAACCTATAGCCATATGGTTCTACACCATTCATGCATGCATTCATTTACAAACATTAAAACATCATCAAAATGTCATTTGCACTACCCATACAACTTAAAGCATCCCTTACTTGATTGCAGCAAAATTTCAGAAGTTATGAGGGGATGAGAATGATAACCGAAGACCCAAAAAAGCTGAAGTGATGATTTTGCAAGGTATGTCATTGATGAACTAATCAAAAGCTAAGCACAAAAGTGAACATGCATGGTATTTTGGTGATGGATGGACAATAACCCAAACAAATGCAAAAGTTAAGTGTTTAAATGATTAAGAGCAAGAAAGAAGATGATAGTTTCGGTGGGAGCAAAACCAAGGAGCTGCATAAATTTTCTTGACCAAAACATAGCCTAGGTGTTTCAATAGTGTCTCCTTTGAGTCTTCCCATATGTCCTTTTTTGCATATGTTACACTTGTCATTTATTTGGTTAAGCCATGTGTCACTTCTTAATTGCCCCACTTGTCACACAGTCATTTGTCTGATTGTCACACATTTACTAGTCCATTTGTCACACTTCTACTACAAGAAAATAGTGAATTACATACGGAAATTACCGACGGAAAAAGCCAATATACCGTCGGTAAATGTATTTACCGACGGAATAAATCGACGGAAGAAAACATCGGTGATTCGGCCGTAGCTAAATTCACCGACGAAACATTTCTTACCGTCGGTAAAATTACCGACCGAATAGCATAT
>JAOQMS010000006.1:5926856-5945917 GCA_027563885.1 Erythroxylum longipes | reverse complement strand
AGATTTTATGTCTAAAATCATTCTATGATATTTTAATGACTATTTGCTTATATTAGAAATGTCCCACCACAAATCTTTTTTGTCTAAACTTTAATTAATTTTAAATGTCATATTTTATTTTATTGAAATGTTCCCAAATATATTTATTATTAGTTCAAATAAATTTCAATGGTAACACGTAGTCGCCATAAAATCCATATGGAGACCCGGGGCCAACATTTAACCCTTTCATCATTTGGTTTACACTATTCTAATTTAATTTGTGTTACTTTTGGTTAACTACTGCTATTTATTGAGCCTGACATGTCCTCTTTATATGTTTGCATTAATATATGTCACTCTCTAAAAACTGCATCTTTAAGGATTATCCTAGACTTTTTACTAAGCACATAAAACTTCTGAAAGTTTAACTTTAGTGTTTGATACCCTTTAATAAGCTCCCCTTATAAACTTATGCCACCTCTTACTAATTTAACTGCCTATCTACAAATTCCATAACTCATTACTATCTTCTTTTATGTCTATTACTACAACTTCTCTACCTATAAATGTGCTCTCTATTAATTTGTAGATGTTTCTAGCAAATATTGACCTTCTCATCATATTCATAAACCCTTTACTGCCTCAATATTGTCTTCATTAGTTTTATATCTAAAACCATTCGCATTTAAGGCACCCAAAGGTATCAGATTCTTCTTTAAATATAGTACATACTGAACATCGTTCAACGTCCTAACAACTCCATCAAACATCTTGATTCTAACCTATCTTATTTTAACTGTTTCATAAGCCTTATCACCTCTAATTAGATACCAAAATTTCCTGACGTGTATGACACAAACCAAATCTTATTTGGTGTCATGTTATATGAGCATCATATGTAATGTCCTAATAACCCATGTTAGGGGCTAAGACCCCAGAATAGTGTAAATGAGAGTATATTGAGAAATTAGAAGTGCATTTCATGCATCATGTGGCATATTGAAA
Source organism: Erythroxylum longipes (assembly GCA_027563885.1). Classification (NCBI taxonomy): domain Eukaryota; kingdom Viridiplantae; phylum Streptophyta; class Magnoliopsida; order Malpighiales; family Erythroxylaceae; genus Erythroxylum; species Erythroxylum longipes. The sequence continues at coordinate 5,944,930 of JAOQMS010000006.1, read as the reverse complement.
TATGTAAATTGTGTTGATATTCATGAAATAATTGTACATGCATTTATTGACTTTTCCGGGTATAATTGATTTATAAATGCGATTAGAATGAGAATTGTGGTTTTTATATGTTGAAAATTTATTTGGAGAGTGTCATTATTATTTCTGAATTTTTGGTGAATTTTAGGAAAATTTTGAAAAATTTGAGGTCTTTTTGGACTAGGAAAAATATTAAAAAATGGACAAATGGAAGCGTGACATGTGGACTAATTATTGAGTGCCAAATGGCTTACCAGCGATGGTGACATGTGGAGAGGCCTTATACATGCACGTGGATATGTTTGTGGTAAAACAATACTGTAGCTTTTGTTGTTCTTCACCGTGAATACCAATACCAAAACTCTTTCTTTGCTCACCCATCACATCAACTAGTTGTTTGTATTTGTGCATTTGATTCACTCTCACTACTGGAAACCTTGTTGAACTAAGTAAGTGCTTTTTAATGATGTTTTAACATTGTAAATGAATACATGCATGAGAGGTTTAAGAAGTGTAGTTTTGGTGAATGAAAGTGAGGAATGAAATATTCATCATGTTGTTAATAGTTCAGAGTTTATAGAATAATGATGCTTCATAACTGGAAACGTGTGTAGGAAAGTGCAGAAATGCAGAAAAGTCGATGAACATATGCTCTGTTTTTCACTAAATATGCCTAAATGTTTAGGTATTGTTAGAGATGGATTTAAATGAGGTTAAAGTTAAAGAGAACATAGAGCAGTTAAGAAGGATTAAGATGATAGGAAAACATGGACTAAAGATGGAAGAAAGATACAGAAAATGAAAGATGCAGAAAAATGGAATATGCGTACGTGAATAGTATGGTTTTTGATAGTTATGTATATATCTTGGATTTTTGATTTATTTGTGTTAGGTTTTGATTGAGATGGAAGTAGAAAAGATTATGTCTCTAAGAATTTCAAAATTTGGCATGAAATTGAGTCTTGGCTTAGGCTGTAGCACTACCAATGACAGAAATCGTATTTTGTTGTTATGAAATAAACTGTATTGATATGAATGAAATCAGATAAAGGTGCCTTCACAACAGTTGTAGCTTATTCTCTTATCTTTCAATTGGTATAAATTTTGTAAATTTTGGATATTGGAATTGAGAGATATGATCTGTACAACTTGAAAGTATGATCATGCACTAGCCAAAATTTCAAATGTACTCAGTCTATAATATTTTAAGCATAACTCATAGAATAACGAACCAAATTATATGATATTGAAGTCTTAAAAACTTAAGGCACAGGGGAACAATTGTTTAGAAGGAAGTGTTATCTAAAAACTCCATCTTCCTTGTCATAATGATCATGCAAGGTTGACCTGAAAGTGGGTTTTGAGAAAAAAATTGGAATAGTTAATGAGTGTATGAATTTTGACGCATTTGGAGTACAATTGATCTTTGCATCGGTTTATTACAGAAGTATACCCAGGAATATGTCATTGAACATGCATGTTACATGATACATTTATGAAAATGCATATTCAGTTACATGAACAATGTGGTAACATGAAATTGTTTTTGATTATTTATAGAAGAGCAAGTAGAGTGACCGCTTCCAAATATTTCCAGAACTTCAAGGCAATAAGCAAAAAGGGAGCAATTGTGAGTAACCTAAGATGGTCTCACCTTGACTTATTTTGTTTATTACTGAATTGAATTTGATATTGATGAATGTTTACTGAATTGTGTACTGAATTTCGGACATGAAATGTCCAAGGAGTTTTGATGCATGATTAAACATTGGAATTGCTACTTGTATGTAAATGAGATTGACTTCATGGTTCTCAACTTGAACGTTCATGCCGGACCTAGTCTAATGAATATTGTGAACAAGAACATGAATACAAATGTAAGTGATCAAATGTGATGATTGAAATTGAGGAATGCATTTCATTCCAATATATGAAATATAAAGACAGTTGTGACTGATGTCGCCAGTGAAAATGAGCTTAAAGCTCAGAAATTCGTGATTAAAGCCTAAGGCTCAATGTGTACAAAGAGCCCTATATTCCCAACGGATAAAGGACAATATGAAAGAGCCCACTATCTATAACGGATACGAGATAGTGAAAAAGGCACACAGTCACAACATTGAAATAAATAAAATTGAGTCTCATAATATTGCATACACATATGGTCTAAATAAATTGAATGATACATAAGATAAATACAAGTAAAACAAGAAGTCATCAATACTGATCCACCTATAGTAGCAGTAAGGGCAGGTCTCTAAATATTAGAGTGGACTAAGTCAAAAGGTACAGAAGAGTAGAGTCATTGATAGGAAAAGGTAGAGTATGATGTTTAGCTAATTGGCAAGAAACACAATCAAAATTTGTTTGTCAAATAGAATGAAAACATCCACTAGTAAAAGAAGGACCTGTCTAGAGCTAGAGAAGTGCCCAAGATGAGAGTGCTAGTTATTAGAGATGACAGCAATAGTGAAGTCCTTAGAAGGAAGGAGAAGATAAATGAGCTAAAAATGTCTTCCAACCTTACATTCAGTCCTAAGAATTTATCCGTTTTGTGGATTTTGCATATTGTGCTAGTAGTTGTGGAAGCAGTGGAATCAATCAAGTAAATAAGGAAAATAGTACAAGGACACATAATTTTTATGTGAGAAACCTGAGTGTTGGTAGAAAAACCCATGGGGCGAAGAGAGCCTGAAAATATACATTATGTTAATAGAAAAAAATTAAAAGTGTTGTTCTCTCTCTCACAAACCCTAGGACTAATGAAGAGTACACCAATATTATACTTCAAAGGACCCCAGGTGTGTTTAAATAGTAGTATAACCTTATAATAGAAATCCTACATAGAGTAGGAATTTGAAATAGTATCAAATAAGAAAAGAAAAAGACCTACATAAAGTAAGAATCTACATAGAGTAGAAGTTTTGAAGGTTTGGGTCATTATCCCAACAAATCACCAACTTGACATAAGACCAAAAGTAGGAACTCTCTTCGACTTAAGCCCCGAAGGGCTCTCAAGTATCAAGAATACCGGCTAAGTCCAGGCAATGCTTTAACTTAGCAATAGGTAATGGCTTGGTCAACATATACCTTCTACTTCCTCAAGAAGCAACGCGAGAGGGACCCCATAGATCAGAATGAATATAATCCAGAGTACCATTGGTCCGATGAATCCCGAGGAAGAGAAATTAACGTTAGTCTGTTTACTAAAAACACAATGTTCACAAAGCTCTATATTACCTAAACTCTAGCTCAATAGTCCCCTCTTGCACAAGGTTTGTATACCTTTCTCACCCATATGGCTTAGGCAGTAATGCCACACCTTGGTGGCATCTTGGTGAGACTTAGATGATGCAATATCAGCAGTACCAATAACAATAGAGCCCTGCAACACATAAAGAGTATCATTTCTTTTCCCTTTAAGGATTACAAGATTACCTCAGGACACCTTCATGACTCCACCTTTAGAGGAGTACCTACAATCAAGAGACTCAAGTGTACCAAGTGAAACAAGGTTGCATTTCAAATCAAGAACGTGATGAATATTAGAGAGGGTTTTAACAACACCCTCATGAGTTTTAATATTGATTGTGCCCTTCTCCACCACATCACACTATGCCTTATTACCCATAAGGACGACACCTTTAGCAGATTTGTAGGTGGCAAACCAATCCCTGTGAGGACACATATAAAAAATACAATCGGAGTCTAGGATCCATTCATCTTTGGATCATTGTTCGCCTTGAACAACCAAAAGAACATCACTTCTTGAATTATAATCTACCACAATAGCCTCGAGGGTTAATCAGATTGATTACCCTTTTTTTTCCTTCTTTTTTGAATTTATTTTTCGATTTATAACAGTCTAAGACCTTTTATCCGATTTTCTTGCAATATTTACATGTAATATTGACATCTCTACCTCTAGACTTAGATCTAACTTCTTGTGGCTATTACTTTACCTCTGACCGTTAAACCCTCAGCCTCCTTTTTAATGGAAGCATCAAACTTTTCTTTAAACAACAAAGCATATTTAACTTTTTTCAAAGAATGAGTTTCATGGTTTCCATAAAGAATGATTTCTTTAAAGTGCTTATATGAATGAGGTAATGAAATAACAAGAAGCACTGCTTGATCCTTATCATCAATTTTAACATCAAGATTTTCCAAATCAATAATAATGGAATTAAATTCGTCAAGATAATATGGGACGGGTGTACCTTCGGACATCTTGAGCGTAAAGAGGCATTCTTTAAGACAAAGTTTGTTAGCCAGACTCTTCGTCATGTAAAGGGACTCTAATTTCAACCAGAGTCCTGCAGTGGTGGTCTCATAGATTACTTCCCGGAGCACTTCACTCATTAAGCATAACTGAATAGTGGACAAGGCTTTTTCATCCAACTCTTTCCAATCCTTGTTTGACATATTGGTAGGTTTCTTTGTCTTACCAGACAAAGCTTTCTTCAATCTATGTTGTGTGAGAACAACTTGCATCTGTACCTTCCAAATAGCAAAACTGATTTTTCTGTCGAACTTGTCAATGACAAATTTGGTTGAAGGAGACATGGAGACAAGATTTGATTGATTGAAACAAACGTCTCTCTAATACCAGTTTGTTGTGCTAGTAGTTGCGGAAGCAATAAAATCAATCAAGTAAATAAGGAAAAATAGTAGAAGGATACATAACTTTTACGTGGGAAACCCGAGTGTCGAGAGAAACCCACAGGATAAAGAGAGCCTGAAAACATGCACTATGTTAATAGAGAATAATTACAAATGTTTTTCTCTCTCATACAAATCCTAGGACTAATGAATAACACACCAATATTATATTTCAAATGACCTCCAAGGGGTGTTTATATAGTAGTATAACCTTAGGGTAAATCCTACACATAGTAGGAATTTGAAATAATATCAAATAAGGAAAGAAAAAAAACATACACAAAGTAGGGGTCATTATCCTAACACTTCATATAGTTAACCAACAGTGATAAGATTTAAGGATAATTAAAGTTTGAGGTAATGATAAACGAGATGTGGAGATAATGTTGGGAAATCAGGTCAGGATCCAATCTTGACCGCAGTGGAATAATTACAAAATTTTCTTGCAACCTTTGATTTTCTGAAAACCAAGATCTCTTTAATTCTATAAAATGATTAACACAAATCATAATAAAGTGGAAACTTAATTCGTACCTAATTCCAAAGCAAATCTTTGTCTTGTCGAATCCCTCTAACTATCCCAAAACTAGTCCTTCTCAACTACCGTAGCCACATAAGTGTCCGGCCTTTAACAGTATCCACAAAATAGGTTAAGAGAACTCTGTAACTCTTACAGAGAGGATTAAGCAAGAAGTGCTAGCTCCATAGAGCTTAAGCCTATTTATAATAAGCTTTGGATGTTTTAGTAATTTGATTGAAATTAAATTCTAATTTCAAATAAACTTAATTAGAATTATAAATAATTCTAATTAAATACCAATTATGCTCATATAAGATTCAGTATCTCATATTGATCCTTATTTATTAAATATAACATATTTAATCATAAATTTTTTTAAATTTTATAATCAAGTCTGACTTAAATAAATTAACTTTGCTCTCTTCAACCCAGTCTATATGTGAGACCCTTTAGGTTCTCAAATATGTTAGCAATGATTATAATTATAATTATAATTCATAATTAGAATTAGAATTAGATGAATTAAATCTTCTTTTAATTTATCCTTAATTCTCTAATTAAACGATTTATAATCATAGATTAAGATTGACATCTAGTAACGCATCATGCCACCCAAATATTTAAGAATGTCAAAATAGTTTTGACTAACTTTTCCGTGCATGATTTTTCTGTATAATTCAATATTTTTATCATAAAATGTTTCGATTAGACATAGAGCATGGAATTAATGTCTATTCTATTTTGAGTCCAATCATATTAGTTTTTACCATTAGATATTGATTCAATTAATGACATTTGTAAACTATTTACAAAATGTCATTCTACTTCGACTAAGGATTTTTTGAATCAATACTAATCGAAAACAACGGAACATTCTCCCTAATTACTTTAAGGTGATGAATCATATCTTAACCACAGAACTATCTCCATATAATTCATACTACATCCAATGACTACCGATTGAACAACCCATGATTAAATAAGTCATAAGTAGTATCAAAACATAACAATCCCTATACAAGATAACTTTAGTGACCTCAAGTCAAATGATCACTTACACAATTATCACAATGAGAATTCCATAGACATACAAGTAATGTTCTAAATAGATTTCTCATATAGAGTCTATTCAGTGAACTTGTTCTCTAGCAAGCACCACATGTTTGTTTAAGTTTCTCTATACTTTAGCCTTTGAGATCGACTACTTCCTTCATAAGGAAAACAAAACGTATGTTAGTCTTTTTACGTTTTATTAATGTCCAATCTTAATAGAACAATGACTAGGAACATTTAGGAATAATACATAAATACAATATGAATCTCATAATTATAATCTCATTATAATTTTATTTGTAATGTATAATTATTCCATAGACTTTATGATATACACCTAAACATGTACAAAATAAATAATGTCTTTAAATAATTTGTCACTAAATTATAACCAAAGCGATTAGCTGTAGGGCATAAACCAACAGATAGAACATATGCTATTCACATATAATATGGAGTTATTAGCTGTGTGAAAATATTTGAAGCGATGGAAGAGTTGGTGAAATAGATAAAGTGGAATCAAATGCCATATGCTTGTAACGTGTAATCCAAAAACCAGTTTAAAGATGTACCCGATGTGACAGAGAGAAGGAGTGCTTGAATGTCTTTTAGGGAAAAATTTGGAGAAGTTGGAGAAGTTGGAGTTTCACTGGAAGGTTCCTCAATGATAGTAGGAGTAGTAGCATAACTAGAGTGGTTCGAGAAGAAGGCGGACAAGAGTTATGAGTAGAGCTAGAGGAATTTTTTACTTAATGCTTTCTGCACTCGAAGATATGATTACTATATTTCTTGCAATAGTGATACTGAGCTTTCCGATAGGAAGAACTACCAAATGAATTACTAGTAGGTGGTGAAGCAGCCATAACATCAGTGGATGTTACTACTTTTTCTACACGGAGTGTGTTGAGATGAGTCCCTTTAAAAAGTAATTCTCGGATGACAATGTCAAGATTTGGTAATGTATTGAGAAGCAGGAAGGAACTACTAGCAGATTCAAACTCTGGTTTGAGTATCCCAAGTGGATGCTAAATACGTTGGTGGATTCTGAGTCCAGTGTAAAGGGCATCAAAGGCAGAATTAGGCCAAATAGGGTTACCACTGGTCAATTGATCCCAAATTGTTTGTTGTTCAGAGACATAACTATAAACTGTCTGTTTTGATTTTCGATGCATTTGGTAAAGATGATAAAGCTGAAACTAGTAAATATCATAAGAAACAGAGTATCTAGTGTGTAAGAAATCCCGTACCTTTTTTAGAGTATCAAATCTACAAAACTCCAATCTAATTGAGGATCTGATGGTTTTTACTTTCGCATTGGTCCACACCTTTTTGGTGTCATCTTCATCATGTGTTTTTTTTACAGTTTTTGGAATATCACCAGTTACATAATGCCATAAAACAAGGCCTTTAAAAAAAATTACACCTCTTGGGATCATAAGTCGTAGTTTGATCCATCAAATATAACAGCGATAAGGTGAGAGATTGGTTGGGAAGCATCAAAATAAGCAATTGGACCTTCAAAATCAAAATTTAAAGACAGGAAAAAATTGAACCTGAAAATTTAAATCAAGATGAGATATATTATTGTTGCTTTGGATTGTTGCAAATCAAGATGACATATATTATTGTTGCTTTGGATTGTTGCGAATGAAATAGTTGTAGATGAAACAAATCCGAAACAGAGTGAAATAGCAGATAATAAGCAAGCAGACTGCAAGCGTGTGACGAAATACCAGATGCAGCAAATTATTTTTGGATTGCTGCTATAGGGATGAGGTGCTAAAAGTTGGTATTTTTTCAGATTACTGCCACAGGTAACGAGAATTAACCAAAGGGTGCCATTGAGAGAAAGATAAACGAGTGAATTTGGAGAAAACAGAGGCAAAGAAGTCGCTTTTCTTAAACAAAAGCTGTCAACTTGGTGAAGTTTCAGTTTAAAGCCATTTGGAAGCCAGTGGTAGAGGAAATGAGAATAAAGAACAGGTGGTTGAATCAGATAAGAAGAATAATTAGGGACATATGGCCATAAATGAGAGTAGCCACAGACAAAGAGTGACAAAAAGGCTCTGATAACATGAAAGAGAAGAGTAACAAGATGAGTGAAACTATGAATTTGTATTGCATATTATACTTCAAAATGGATGTACACCACTATCAATTTATAGGTTCAAGATTAACTAATAAAGGAAATAATTATAAGTTACATATACATTGAATGCAAGAGTTCAGGTTATAGGTTTGACTGATATTAAGGCTATAATATATACATTAACATCATGCAACAACAACAGAATAAAAACAAACAGACAAATAAGAACATAAGAAGATTTTTAAAAGGGTTTGGGCGATTAGGTATGCCTATGTCCTCAAAAAATAAGAGCAGCTGATTTCACTATTGACTAAACATGACTCTAGTAAGTTCTAGAACCTTTACAGAATTTGAAATCCACTAAAATGCGTTTCTAAATAAGACTATCTGTCATAAACATGATCGTGTTTCTTACTAATGTCCTAAATCCTGGAACTTTGTATCTTTTATATGCATATAGATATAGGCTACGACATAATTGTGTCTCAGATGAGACAAAACCAAAGTTTGACATCTCGGACATAAAAGCAACTACTGATTCATTGATGGAGTAAATCACCCAACTCGAAAATCTAGTCGTCCCAAGTCCTTTGAAGGGTTATAGACATTATGAATTACGTTTCATTTAGTGTTCTCAAGGTGGCACTCGTAAAGATTCTATGACGCCTGTGAATGAATGATAGGCGAAACTGTTTGCTGAATAGATATCAGCACTTATTATGTGAACGGTGAACCCTCTTGGCACTAATAAAATCATTGCTAAACTCATTGTTCGTCATGATATGACTCAAGGCTTCCCCCTGAGCATTGAAAATGAGTTATCGTGCTTGTATAGGATTTTTCCAATTTTGGCATGGTGATTACAAAGTTGTTTAAACTTGACCATTTATTGGAACAACTTCAAGCTCAGTTCACCATTGAGATCCCTATCAAACCTGTGAATATCGGCTGGCTTAGGACAACTTCAGTTAAAAGCTGACATAAATATAACAAAACATTGAGACGAAACGAACTGGGAAGACCTTAGATACTACAGAGTAGGAACAAGGAAAGCCACATGACTTTCGAGAAGGAAGAACATTAGAGTCTCATACTCTCATCTGGCAGAAGCTAAACCAGCTGTGACTAGAAATGCTTGTTTAGGTCAAACTTTACTCTATTTCCTCTTAATTCATCCATGAAATTGACTAGTACCAGTAAATGTACAGAACTTAGTCCTCCTAATAGTGTATTTATATGTCATTTTGAAATAAGAGCATAAGATTATGCAGCAACTGCAACATATATTTTTGAAAGTAGGTAGACGACGATGATCCTAAAACGAGAGCCAGTTATTTAAAGACAAATCTCCGTTTCAAGTTAAAAGCACTGGGTCTGTTCTATGTGCTAGGTGAGACTCGTGAAGGTCGAAAATAGCTATAAAATAATTACATTATGTAAAATTATAAGCACCGGGTGATTTATGTGCCATGTGAGATTCTCGAAAATAGCTATAAAATAATGACATTATGTAAAATTGTAGGTGTTCGAAAATCGGGCTAGGATTTGATTCCATGGGTAAAATAATAATTATGAAACTTTTTGGTATTTTAATTTCTCAAAAGTCAAGATCACTTTAAATTTTATAAAATGAATCACACATAAATCTTAATAAATCGTGAACCTTAATTTGTACTTTATTCTGAAGTTTGATTCTTTTCTTATTGTATCCTTTAAATTGTTTTCAAAATTGGATCATCTCAACCACCGTAACTGTACAAGTGTTCAATCTCTAACGATATCTATGAAACATGTTAAAAGAACTTTGCAATTGTTGCAAACAGGGTTAAGCAAGGAATGATAGCATTCTTGGAGCTTAAGCCTATTTATAATAGGTTTTAGATATCAGTTATACCCAAATAAGATCCAAATTTTCATATTGATCCTTATTTATTAAATATCTTATATTTAATCATAAAGTTTTTTAAACTTTACAGTCAAGTCCAATTTGATTAAAACATTTTTCTCTGTTCAACTTGTCCTTTGTGTCTGACTCATTAGGTTCTCAAATGTATTGACAATGAGTATAACTTATACCCTAAATCATATTTAGGATTGATAAATTAAACTCTTTTAATTTATCTCTACTTCTCTAATTACATAATTTATATTTATAGATCAAAATTGACATTTAGCAACACATCATAACTATCCAAATATTTAGGAATGTCAAAATGGTTTTAACTAAACTTTTTGTGCATGATTTTTTCATATAATTCAATCATTTTATCATACAATGTTTTGATTAGATATAGAATGTGAAATTAATGTTTACTCTATTTAAGTCCAATCATATTAGTTCACTACCATTAGCTATTGATTTAATTAATGATATTTATAAATTATTTATAAAACATCATTCCAACTTGGCCAAGGATTTTCTGAATCAATACTAATTGAGAAAAAGAGAACATTCTCTTTAATTACTTTAGAGTGATAAATTCTATATTGATCACTCAACTACCTCTATATAGTTCATGCTATATCCAATGACAACCAACTGAGTTATCCTTAACTAAAATAGGTCATAAGTAGTATCAAAACAAATCAATCCCAATATAAGATAACTTTGGAGATCTCAAATCAAAGAATCACTTATACAATCATCACAATAACAAGGTGTTTGGTTCATCTGCTGGAATAGATAAGGAATAGAAAGATTATTCTTAGGAATAGCATAGATGAGGAATGGAATAGAATGAGTATTATTTAGTTTGGTTTATTCCTAAGAATATTTATGCCAATATTTGGTTTGAAAATATAAAATTGGAATGACAAAAGAATAACTAACAAAAGACCAAAATATCCACTATAGCCCCCACTAGCTACATCATCATCATCAACACCACCACCACCACCACCAGCATCATGATCATCATCATCATCATCATCATCATCATTATTATTATTATTATTATTGTTGTTGTTGTTGTTGTTGTTATTGTTGTTGTTGTTGTTGTTGTTGTTGTTGTTTTTGTTGGAACGAGAGGGAAGGTATCCTTGTAGAATCTTTATTCGAGAGTTTCGTATTGCCTTAGCTTCACTTATGCTAGCCTCAAAGGTCAACTTTTAAGCCAAGGAAGGTCCTGCTAAACTTTACAAAGGTCTGACCCTAAGTATGATATAAATTATTCCTTATGCAACAACCAATTACTTTGCTTACGATAGTCTAGGAAAAGCATACAAAAAGGCATTCAAAAAAGAGAAAGATGGGATTGCCATGACTCTTCCTATTGGATCAACAGCTGGTGCAGTCTCAAAAACTACATCTTTCCCACTTAAGGTTACTCGAAAGCACATACAAGCTGGGGCACTCAATGGGAAGCAATACTAGAATATGCTTTATGCTTTTATAAGCATTCTTTAGCATGAATGACTACCAGGTCTGTACAGAGGATTGGGTCCAAGCTGCATGGAGTTGGTCCTTGTTGTTGGAATTTCTTTCATGTATTATAAGGCCTACATGAGTATACTAATTGTTGAAGAGGAAGAATCATAGTACCCAAAAAAAGGGAACTATTATCACTTGGAGAAGCTATAGCTCTAACCCGATTAGGCCTTTCAGGAGGAAGAAGAAATACACAAAGTTATCCTGCACCAAGATATCTTTTGTTCAAGAATTAGTTTGTTGAGTTAAACAAAATCATTTCTTTTATTATGAAAGGAGAACATCTGTCATTTACAGTTCTTTCTACATTAGAATTTGTATTGCCCTTTTATGCCTTGCTCTGTGAAATAATTGAAAATGAAAACTCTCTTAACCTTTAATGAGAAGTGAACACGAAGAGTAATTGAATGGTTTGTGTTGCATTATGCATATAATCATAAAAATTGAAACTTTATCATAATTTAGTCGAGTCTTTACATTAAAACAACAAAAGGAGGGTAGCTTTATAAACTTGAAATTCCAACAAAATAATTCTACATAATAGAGGCCTTTCCTAATCAAATATGAAATACATATAATGCTAGAAAAAGCAACAAGTTTTAAATAGAAAAGGTTAAAACGTTTGCATTCATGACAATATTTTGTACTTTTGTACTTGTAAGCACCAAGATCAAAGTGAAACTATCACCAAAATAAATCTGAATATAAATTCATTAAGTTAATATGTTCCTAGCAACATTAATTTCCACAACTAATGAGCACAATAATTAAAAATTTCTTCACCTAACGAAGACAAATTGAAGAACGTGACTAATAAAGTTCACTGGTCACTAAAGATACATATAAAACAAAATAAAACAAATAAGTAAATGGTCATTTTTCAACTATATTATATTAGCTCAAGGCTTTTTAATGATTTTGATGATGACCTTGTACTATTTCAAAATTCAAATTGGATTTATTTCCTTGTATAGGGAACGATATATTCTCTCAAAAGGACATAAAATCATAAGATATATGCTTCCTTTTTGGCAGGAACCTCCTTTTTATGAACTTACTTGATTTTGTTTACAATATTCGAAAGGATCTTGCTAATCCTATATTTCCAAGACATTTCCATATTTTGTTTTTCTTAACATTTGAAGATTGAAGATTCTAGCAGATATGTCAAAGATACAAAGTCAACCTAAGAATAGAAATGACGCAACGGCTAGTTGAAGGAAATGTCTACTTAAGCAAGAATCATTTGCAGTTGAGAACAAGAGGAATGAACAAGCCAAATTCTAAAATTACATTCACAGTATCAGTACTTTTGAAAGTGATGTCATTGTCAAATCTCTTATACTTTATAAAGTGAAAAAAAATTTGAGAAAGATCATTGAAGCTCATATCAAGCAAATTACATTTTCATCTGTTGAGAGCTTATAGAGGCTAACTAAATACTACTATTTTAGAAGGTTGGAGAACCTTGAAAAATATGTATTCGTGAGGTCTGAAAAGGCTCATCAAATTATTACTTGGGATTTTATAGTGAAATACTCAAGTTGGATATTTGGGGACTAGTCGTAGGCTTAGGTTGTAAGCTGAACCAGTATAAATCGACTGTGTCCTTCTTTCTCTCTCTTTAACTTTTAAATTTTCGCATTATATTGTGTATGTGTTTTTTTAGCAAGCAGCTCCTTCACTTTTATAAGAAGCTCCTTCTGTTTTCAACTTGCAAGAGGTTCTTTTCTATTTTAACAAGTGCTTTCTATTTTTAAATTGTTTTAATAGGATTTATAATTCAGTAGGATCCTTTCGTTTAAGTAGGGTCCTATTCCACAAAAAGCTCCTATCGCCTAACAGGCTCCTGTTGTTTAAAATGCTTTATCAATTGACAGCTCTTACTGTTTTTATTCATTAACTAGGATCTGTCTATTATACCAATCGAAAGAACTTGCGAAAATTTTTTGTCACACAATTCACCCCCTCTTGTATGTGTTTGCTTTATCATTAGGTATTAGAGTGGGGTTTCACATTTTTATGTTTTAAAGCGCATGATAGATTATGGTAAACAATCTAAGAAGTTTTGAAAGACAATTCGTCTCAAAGTCTCCTTACTTTAATAGAAACAACTACTCATATTGGAAAGAGAGAATGACAATCTATCTTCAATCTGTAGATATTGAAGTATGGCAAGCCATCAGAGTTGGAGCTACACTTCCCGATTCAGATAACATAGAAGTATGGATTAATGCTGACAAAAAAAATGCACAAATAAATGCTAAAGTAAAACATCATCTAATATGTGCATTGTCTCCAAAAGAATATGAAAATATATCCTACTGCTTTATAACAAAAGAACTATAGGATAAAATACAAGTCACCTTTAAAGGAACGAATAAGGTAAAGAAACATATAATAAGTTTTTCAGCGTATTAATATGAAACTATTGGCATGAAATAGGGAGACGTAGATGAATTCTTCGGATGATCCAACAACATCATCACGACCTTAAGGAACTTGTGAAAAATATATCCCAATGATGAGCTCATAATGAAGATTCTAAAGTCACTACCAAAGGAATGGAGACCTAAAGTGACAGCTCTAGAAACTGCAAAGGATCTAGGTACTATTTCACTCGACTAGCTATGAGGAACCTTGATGATCTATGAAACCGAGCTTAGGCAAGATAAAGGATCCTCTTACAGAAAAAAAAAATGACACTAAAAGTAGCCTAGTCAAATGAGGATTTTGAAAGCTTTGAAGAAAAAGAGCCTGAAGAAGTCCGCAACATCTGTCTTATGGCTAAATTAGGAGATGATGAGGTATATTATTCTGACTCTGATATTAAAGTTGATGAATTGAAAAATGGATATCATAAATTGTATAATCTGTACAAAAGGTTTACATTGAAGTATTTCAAAAAATTTGAGAAGTCCAAGAGCAATGATGCATCTCTGAAGAGTAAGATTAAATAATTGGAATCTGCAAATAAGAATTTGGCGATCAGGAATATGTCTTTTAAGGTTGACTATAAGCAAAAGGTTTCTAAAACTGAAGTTCTGGAAGAAAGAGTAGCTAAGTTGGAAAATACATTGCTAAAATATGATTATGATAAAGTAAGACAGTTAGCAGAAAAAGTTGCTGCCTTAGAACTTGAAAAGGAGAAAAGTGCTAGAAAGATCTTATCTCTAGAAAAAGATCTGGAAAATTTTGTTGATGGAAGGAAGAATCTTGGTGCGTTGCTTGGTAGTGGTAAATGCATTTTGGTCAGGCCGGAATAGGATACAATGAAAACAACAATATCAAGCCATATAAGAACTTTTTTGTCAAATCCAACAGTAACTGTAGTTAAAACAGTAGGAATCTGATACATGGTAGAAACTATATCAATTCTCATTCATCTGTTCTATGCTTCTATTGTAACATGGTCATATTAGTCATTCTTGATATTTTCGTACAAAGAAATTATCTCAGATGTATGTTTGGAAACCAAAATGTCAAACTACTAACCCGAAAAGACTTAGAAAAATTTAGGTTCCTAAAATGAGATAATGATTTTTGCAAATATGTTTCAAAATGGAGACAAGGGAGAATTAATGGATAGTTGATAATGATTGCTTGAGACAAATGACATACCCCTATGAGTTGTGGAAAGGAAGAAAACCAAATGTTGCTTATTTCTGAGCATTTGGTTGCAAGTGCTTTTTTCTAAACAATGGAAAAGACAATCTTGAAAAATTCGATGCGAGATCAGATGAATCCATTTTTTTGGGCTGCAGTAGTACAAGTAAGGGATTTAGAGTTTACAATAAAAAAAGAAGATAAAAGAATTAATACATATAGTATTTGATGAAACACTACCATTGACAACAGTAGCTAATTTAGATAATAAAGAGCATTCTTTGATTCCTAAAGATACATCGGAGACTCAAACCATGCCTATAGTGGCTTCAAAACCACAAGATCAAAAGGTCCTTCTAAAGCTAGGATAGAGAAGGCTCCTTCCTCTCTAGTAGGAGCTTATGCAACGAAGAACACCTAAACAATAGAGAGATCTTGATACATATAAATATATTCTTGGAGACCTATCTGAAAGCCTAAGAACAAGATTATCTTTTAAGAACTATGTGGCTTTCATATCACAAATAGAACCAAAGGTCATTGAAGAGGCCCTTATTGACAAAAATTGGGTTTCATCCATGAAAGATGAACTAAATCAATTTGACAACAATAAAGTCTGGAATCTAGTACCTTGTCCTTAAAACAAGTCAATCATTGGAACTCGATGGGTTTTTCTAAACAAACTTGACAAAAATGGTAAGGTGTTAAGAAACAAAGCTAGATTTGTAGATTAAGGACAATCAACAGGAAGGTATTGATTTATGCACTTGTTACTACATTAGAATCGATTAGAATTTTACTTGCCTTTGCATGCTATAGAAACTTTAAATTGTTCCAATGGATGTTAAAAGTGCATTCTTAAATGGTTACATTAACGAAGAAGTATTTGTTAAGCAACCCCCAAGTTTTGAAGATGAAAACCTTCAGGATTACGTGATGAAGTTAACTAAAGCTCTGTATGATTTAAAGTAGGCTCCTCGAGGATGGTATGAGAGGTTAAGTAGCTTTTTGCTTGAGAATAACTTTGAAAGAGGAAAGGTCAATAAAACCTTATTTATTAAAAGAAAGGAGAATGATTTACTCATAGTGTAAACATATATTGATGACATAATTTTTGGTGCTACTAATCCATCCTTCTGTGAAGAATTCTCAACATTAATGCAGGGGGAGTTTGAAATGAGCATGATGGGAGAATTATCATTCTTTCTCGAATTACGAATTAGAAAAACAGAAAAAGGAATCTTCATTAGCCAAGACAAATACACAAAAGAACTCATCAAGAAATATCATTTTGAGAATGCCAATTTGATGGGTTCTCCCGTGTACACTAGAACTAAACTTGATAAAGATAAAGAAGGCAAAGATACAGATGAGACAAAGTATAGAGGAATGATTAGATCACTACTATATCTTACAAGCTCAAGACCAAAAATTATGCTTAGTATGTGTCTTTGCACATGCTTTTAATCAAATCCAAAAGAAAGTCACCTTCAAATAGTCGAGAGAATTTTTCGTTAACCTCATGAAACTATGGACTTCAGATTATAAACTCAAGAAGATAGTATATGAAGTTTATAAAGAGAAGTTGAATTTTGCAACCCATAAAATGAAGAATAAAAATAAGATCGAGATTTGTCAAGGTTATTTCACATTTTTTATTATTATTTATAAGCTCACTTTTTTAATTTTATGATCCAAAATGTTCATCGTGTATAGTCATTTCATCTTGCTTCATTGCATAAGTCTTGACATTCATTAAGAGACATTGAAGCTTTGATTTTAATATAAAAGCCTATTAATCTTTCAAATAATCTTTGGGAAATATTTTGAGATGTAGCATCTTGTCTCTCTAATTGTTTAAGGACTTATCGTGTTAAACTAATGAGTCCCATGAGTGGTATCATATAAAACGAAATTGGAACATTCATGACATGATTTCATAATTGTGTTCAAATGCATAATATGAGCATACACACATGAATTATGAGTTAGACAATTGCACTTAATTGACATATTCCAAGATATGAAACTAAAAATGAATGTGATATGAGATATGAATGTGCTTTTCCAATGTTTTGTACTTTGGTTTACCAATGACAAGAATTGATGGATTATAATTAGCAACTTGGAATTAATTGTCACAATTGGGAGGTTGATAAATTAATATTTACATTTAGTCTTAGAAAAATGTCAAGTGGCAAGACTAATTGACATATTAAAATTAGGATAATTAAGCCTAAAATTGAGTGACATTTCGCTTAGATAAATGAGTGACAAATGTATTAGTAATTAATTGACAAATGGAACAATTATAGAATGAAAAGTGGACCAATTAATGTGTGACATGTGGACCAATAACTCGGAAACAAATGGCAGTATATTTAGTGGACAAATGGAAGACATGCCTAATGACATATTTCATTAGAAGGTTAAGACATCTTACATTGCATGAAGCTAAGGTGGCAAAGCTTCTGTTTGAACTTTCTTCACCTTCTTCCTTGCTCTCCACCAAAAATTACTCTTAGCTTTCTTCTCTATATTTTGGTCTAATCCTTGCTTAATTGTACATCAAATTTAGCCTTTTATCCTTTACAAAGTAGCTTAAAAACCAGCTAATTGTTATCTTCCATCCTTGCCGAAAAACCAACTCATTTGTATCCTGAATTTGTGATGATCTTGCAAGCATGGAGGGCTTGATT
>JAOQMS010000006.1:5916454-5926756 GCA_027563885.1 Erythroxylum longipes | reverse complement strand
TAATTATAGTTCTAAAAATTTTGGAGGTAAAAGGTACAGATATCTCCTATGATTTAAAAAGTTATTAAAAAATCTCATAATCTTTAAATTCTCAAAAAAAAACTCCTTTTAGTTGCTAATATTTTAGAAAAATCTCCTCTTAAACTTTGGTAAAAAAATAACGATGAGAATAGACGTGGTATAAACATCAAAGATTGACTAATTAAATGTCACTAATATGGTAACTCAAATTAGCTTTTAAACTCAACTTGAATAAATTAAAATCGATTTAAATAAATATTTTAATATAATTATAATAAATTATTAGCTTATGTCAAGTTTAATTAGTTTGATTCGAATTAAAGAGCTTAGTTGAATCATTATATAACATTTTAATGATCCACGTTTGATATTCATGTCATGTGTGTTTTGTCATTATTTTTAACCGAAGTCTTTAAAAATACAAAAAAAATCCAGAATTTTAAATATTAATAAAATTTTTAAGATTTCTTAAACAATAAGAAAACTCTATATCTTATACCCAAATATTAGTGGGTTACCCATTTGTAGACGAATTGATATAAAAGCTAATAACAATGATAAATATGAGTGAAGATGGTTACACTATGAATTTGTTTGATCATTCATTCGTGGATTACAGTAAGGAAATAAAATACAGATTCTCAAGTCTCATTTGGTAACTGAAGGAATTAGGAAAAAGAAAAGGAATGAGAATAAAAAGTGATAATAGAATAGGAATAAAATTATTGATTATATTTATTTGGTATAGAATTAAACAAAGTTAATAATTATGTAGTATTTGGTATCAAATATTATGAATGATAATGAGAAATTTTTTTACCCATATGTAGTTATTATATTATTTATTTTGTAAATAATTAATTAAAATATTTTATAAATAATTAATCAAAAAATTTCAATTATTTATGAAATTATTGATTTTAAAATAATTATGAATAATTTTTATATCAGAAACAGTCTCTCTACTTTGTAATAGTAAGGTTGTATAATATCAGACCTTCCCAGACCTCGCGTTGGTACGGGATTCAACTGACTGTGATGATAATGATAAAAATAAAAATATCAATGAAATAAAATAAAATAATTGTTAAATTTTAATATAAAAGATCACAACGTGTGATCTTGACGATAATATTATAATAATAATCAATATCTTGATAATATCTTATATATTTTGATAATAATTTGATAATATTCTAATAATATCTCTGATCTCTCTTATGCCTAATATTCGATTCAAATTTATACCTCCATCCTCCTTAAGAATAGAAGTTCAGGAATGTTTAGAATGCATTACAATTTTGTATTCCTTGTTTTATTCATTCCTAATAACTGAACAAGTAAAAATTAGGGAATAGAAGTTGTATTCTCATTCTCAACTTTACCAAATAAGACCTTATAGTTAATTTTTCTAGCTAAATGTAATCGCTAAAGTCGACCAATAAATTTACGTCCAAAGCACTGTTTAATAGTATAATAACCAATTCATTTTGATAAAAGTAGATAGAATTGCATACTAGCCAAAGGAGCAGCTCAAGTAGTTACAACCTTTATAAAACCATGAAAATCAAGAATTTTTACTATGAAAACAGAAAACAACATTGAATGGGTGAAGTCAAATGCTTACTGTGGAACGAAACAGATTTCCTTATTGTGCCTCTACCCTTTCTTTCAATCACTTAATAGTAAGATGACTAAGATGAACGTTGACGAGATCTGCTAATCGACATCGGAAACTACTTAAAAAGGAAAAGGACTACTAAATTTGTTGTCTATTCACATAATTTAAAAGAAAGACCATTGGTAGACAAAAACATGATTGCTAACTAAAGAGTTTTTATCATTAATTAAAAATCCAACCTGTTCGACTAGTTTAACTATAAGATTCTTCAACCATTTAACTTTTTGATTTGATTTTTAATTTTTTGGTTTTTTTTACTTTAATAAATCTTGTTGTTAAAAATTGATTAGTTTATTAATTAATCAGTTAATTTTTGTAGATTAATAAGTTCTTATAAACCATAATAAATCAATTAATTTTCATTTCACAATTTTTTAATTAAACATCAAATTTTTATGAATAATAACAATCCCTTTCAATCATATTTTAAATTATTTAATTTTATTCAATCTTTAGCCAATTTTATGATGGTTTAGTACCGTTTGAATCTTTTAAACATTAAAATTTGTTTGAATCTTTTAAACATTAAACCTTTTGTTGTAGTAGTTTAACTTTTGGTCTGATTTTTAAAACATTAGTTTTTATATAAGTGTGTCAATGGGCCGGGCCGGGCTCGGTCAGCCCTTGGCCCGGCTCAGCCCGACCTCAAATACGGCAAGCCACAGTCTGGTTCCTAGCCCGCTCTGGCTGGGATGGGCTGGCCCGCCTACGGCCCCTCGGTATTTTTTAATTAAAAATAACAAAAACGACGTTGTTTTGTCAGGCCAGCCCGTGGTCCACCCATAGCCCGCTAAATTCGGGCCAAAAACGGGCCAATTCGGGCCAAGCCGGAATTGTCATCCCTATTTTTATATCATTAAACATGCACACAAGATCATTATAATTTTATCTTAACAAACTCAACTTGCTCACCAATTATGTCCAATGAAATATTCCACAAACCTAAGAGTCATAATGAAAAGAGTCTTTCTCGATTCATATGGTCTAACAATATCGCATACCTAGGGTTTCTGTTATCCTCATATGCCCTCTGACTAGGGATAATCTGGATGGTATGAAAGCCATGAGTGTTATTGATTGTGCTTATATTATTCTTGATAAAAGTAAGTAAGGAGATCTTTTAATATGTCATGAGTGACTCTTTACCTAGTGACCCGTTCATCTCTCTTCAACTCTTTCAATAGCAAATCTTCCTTTTAATGTTAAAAGTACTTTTTCCAATAAAATAGAAAATCTAATAAAAATTACTCATCTCTCGGGGGAAAGTCAGGTCCATAATACTCATAATTGTTCTTGGACTAGAATTATTCGGATCATTCTTATTACAAATCGTCCAAATGTAAAAAAGATCATCCAAAGTACTCATTTAGAACAATGTGGCTTAAAGGTAACAACAGTGATTGTTAAGATCTCTCTTCTTGATAGTGCCCACACTACTTACCAAAATGCACTGATTGGTACTTTGTTGACAACTATCAATAGTGGAAGTGTCATTCTCACTATAGCCCCTGATTTTAATATTAGGTTGACGATCCCACTATATCTAAAAGACTCCAAGTCCAAATTTAGATCATTGGAGCACCACAAGACCATATGGCAATCATAACTGCTTTGCGTCACCAAATGATCTACCACGCCTACAGAACCATGCTGTAGAACTTAATTTTTCAAAATCCACTTATGTTGCTCTGTATATGGTAGCAAATTGAGCTCATGATTAGATTACTATCATTCAGATCCCGAAACAATTGTCATCGATGGAACTTGAAAGCATAATAGATCACTAACTATCAGAAGTTGTTCCATGCTCATCACAGGCATCTTTTCACACAACTAGTCCTATTCTCAAGACACTAAGAGATGGATCTGTCAAATCTATCTACATCAAGCCTAATAAAGACCAATATGGATCCTCAAGTACATATGGACCTATTTTAACGCTTCAACCCGTGTTATCGCACAAAGAAGGCAAAGATGGACCTTCAATCCATTATGTCAAATCTGATGGACAACTTGTGTACATTAGTGATCATCTTGGACATTTCATATGGGATGTGGATCTTTTCATGTGTGAGCCAAATTGTGAAATGTTATCAACACTCAACTATGATGACACAAACAGTGAAGATGAAGTCTATATTCGAAAAAGGAAGAAAAAATCTCGAAGAAGGCAATAACCTAGAGAAATCAATCATTGCTAAACTTCCCAAGACCTTCGCTCTAGGTATGATGACCATGATCTAGATTCAAGACCTTGGGTTGGGCTTAACCAAAACCCAGACCTAAGACACTTCAAGAGCTACTCAAAGTTATTAGAATGGAACATTTTTTTCTCAAATAATCAATTCCCAACAGATCTCTGCCTATTATTTCTTCCATTTCTATTACTAACCCAGCACCAATTCCTTGTATGATGATGAGACCATATAAGGATGAATTTCCTCCTTTGGAGAGATGCATAAATGATGCACAAAGGATTATCTTTAACCTTTATATTCATTATACAAGAATCACCTCTCACGGTGCCCTTGTCTTCAATCTTACAAATGAAGTACTCAACTGGCACATTGATAATGATCTGGCCCAAAATCAAGTTCTTTGCCTCATTGATACTAAGCTTGATGAGCTTAATCAACAGACTCAAGCTATTTAAAAATAGGTTTGTTATAGCATGTATAAGTAATCATCCTCAGTTTCTTAATCAATTAGGTCATCAGAGGATTCAAACTCATCATCAAAAAAGTTGATTAGAACAACAATTTTAGTTTCCTCATCTTCACTGGATTGTTCTTCAATGAAGTCTTCAATATTGCCATTATTACAGATGGACATTATAGCCTCAATGGATTCTAACAGTTTCAAATCTCTTTTGGCCTTATTAGGACATTGACGAGCATAATGTCCTATTTTGCCATAAATAAAACATTGATCTATCTTTTTTGCTTATGGAGCTTGTCTTTTAAAGAATCAGACAAGTCTGTGTCATTTTTTCTTTTATATGGCTTATGATAACCTCATTTGATATTTGTGATTTGTGAGACTTTTTATAGGGGAATTTCTTCTGATGATACTTTTTTTAGTATGAAATTCACAATCCTTTTTCTCCTTACACTTGATCTTCAAATAAGGCTTTTTACAAGTCTTTTTTCAGTAAAGGACCTCCTTTAATCATGCTCTTAAAAATTGTTTGTTGGTTACAGAGTTTATCAAAATAAGCTAAGGCAAACTGGTAGATTTCTCTAAGAGATATTTCTCTCATATCTCTTTGTAAACCTACTATAGTTCTCCATAGTTCAGGCTGTAAAGCCTCTAGAAGAGATAAGATTAATGTATAACAGATATTGACATCATTAAAACTATTAAACAGATAATATATTTCCATCGTACATTGAAAATGTTTTCGTATATCTCTTCTGTTTAATGTACAACACTTCATTTCAAAGTATTCTTGCTTGATCTATCTGTTAATGAGCTAGAAATCTCCAATGAATTCTTTATAGATGATTCTAAGAAGAGTTCCTGCAGAGGTGACTTGAATATACTGGAGTTTGCGATGGTCATATAGACTATGCTACCATTTTTGTAAAGTACCAGTAAAATGAGAAGTAAACCCAAACAAAATATCCCGTAAGGGATTATGTGGGTAAATCATTTACAAATCAATCCAAGATCTAAATTTATGGAGACGTTCTCTCCATTTTTTGGTGAAAGATCATCAAAAATAAACCAGGGTCCTGAAGTAAGTTTGGTTAGTGATACTTATGTTAGTGGTGGTGAAGGTCTAAATGGTTCGGTCCCTATAGATTCAGCATCATAGATATTTGGTTCAACTTCAGTTGATTCAGGCATAATCATCATGATCTTTGCTAATTCAGATAAATAAAAAAATTTCTCAGATTCTTCTGAAGATTGTTCAGACATTTCAAAGGATTGTCCAGATATGTCAGAATGCTTAGGTGTGTATTCTCTAAATTTTTCTTGAGTAGATATTGAAGCAAGAGTTGCAACAAAATCTTATTGAGGAGCTTTATCTTTTCCAGTGGTTGGAGAATGTTGTATTTTCTATGGTAAAGAAGGTGGATTTTTAATCCGTAAAGGTTTTGTCGATAGATCAACAAGCTTGGTATATAAAGGTGATGGATCATAAATTGTCAATTTTAGACTTTGCAGTTTGGGTAGGTTTGGGTTTAGTGGTAGGATGAATACACTACCTAAATAAAGAATAATTCATTTTAAACACTTTCTCATAGTTAGCAGGTTCAGGATAGGTTGGGAATGAATAGATGGCTTGTATAACTAAAAAAGTTGTAGGATGAGCTCCATAAATAGTCTTAGACTATTCTATTTACATTTCGGCTTCCATTATTTGAAGTACTTCTTTCACTCTTTAAAGTTCTTACTCTTTTTTTATGAAATCAGGTCTAAAATATTATGTTTCAATATATCTCTTAAGATCAACATCAAGTTGCATCATCTGATCTTTCAAATATGTGTATAATTTTTGGAGATAAGAAGAGAAGGTTTCTGGCCATTTTTAAGTAGCTTGAGTCTGTTGATGAAGCCCTTCAAACCTAGTATAAATATGGCAAAGAATTTGGTTTTAGGCCACAACATTATCGGTGTGTCAGTTGAGTACTTCATCTGGAGGATTAGAGATAAGGGCCCATGAGAGGTGATTTTTATAGAACGAATATAAGGGTTGAAGATAATCCTTTGTGCATCATTTTTCCGTCTCCCTAAAGGAAGAAATTCATCCTAATACGACCTCATCCTTATATAAGGAATTGGTGTTGGAGTAGTAATGGGAGTGGAAGAAATAACAAACGAAGGTTTGTTAAGAATTGATTCCTTAAGGAACAAATGTTCCTTTCCAACAGCTTTTAGTAGCTTTTGAAGGTCTTAGGTACGGGTTGTGGGATTTTAAGCCCAAGCCAAGGTCTTAAATTTGTATCATGGTCATGATGCCTAGAATGAAGGTCTTAGGAAGTTTCACAATGATGGATTTTTGTGGGTTATTGCCTTCTTCAAGATTTTTTCTTCCTTTTTTGAATATAGAATCATCTTCACCGTCTCTGTCATCATAGTCAAGTGTTGGACATATTTCGCAATCTGGCTCATCTTGAGGTAAGTTTTAATCTATTTAAAACCCTTAATATACTGCAAGTGTACAGGTTGTGAGTGTAGTATGTGAGGTGTCAATCCCTCGAGAAGTTGTTGAGCTAATCTAATTCTAAGTTATCTAAGGCCTAAAGAATTACTAAAATGAAAATAAAAATTGAACAGAAAAGTAAATACATGAAGATGATTGACAGAAAGTTATTTTTGTAAATTTAACACAAAAGAAATCGAATATTGAGCACCACCAAATTTACAATGGAAAATCACACAAGAAAAATTACCAAATTATGAGAAAGAGATTTATCCTATCATCAATGCTAACATAATCACTTTTGTATTGATGTGGTGTCGGTTCTAAACTATCGAAGGGTAGATTACTCTCTCTCGAGTTGTAATCACTAAGCCTAATTAATAAACCCTAATTAAGTCAAGTTATCAAAAATGTCATCTCTCGATTAACAATCAACCCACAACCTAATCAATTCTTAAGCCTTCTAATAAACAACCAGGTCTTACACGAGATCTCTCTCCGTATAATTACTGATTTGATTATTTGTGTGGTCTGTTGGGTCGTTTAACTTTCATTAACCAACTCAATCATTTTGTGTTTGATTCACTCTTTCGATTTATTGCTGAAGCATGAAGTTACAAGAAATAATCACAACACCCAAATGAATTAACAAGAAAAACTAGATTAACATTGAATCAAGTTTAAATCTCTAAATAAAAGTTATAACATCATCATCAATCACAAATCCATCAACATCATCATATCCATCTTACACGTTCAAAGAAGAAAAATAACAAAGATGAAAAGAAAATGTCACTTGGATTGGCTCGGGAAAGCAACAACAACAGAAGCCCACTCCTCTCCTTTTCTTCCTCTTCTCTCTCTTCTTCTTCTTTCTTCTTGGAGTTTTCCCAAAGTAGAAGAAATTGGAGCTCCCCATAGGGTTCTTTCTCTTTTTTTATATAGTCTTTTCTATTTTAGGTAAACCTTAGGGTTTTCCCAGGTCCAAAAAGTCTCAAATGTCCCTCACTAAGTAACATTCGGGAGGCTGTTCGCACTGTCTGTTACACAGGCCACGATCGTGGCACTTCATTTAGCTCCCTGTCACAATCGTGGCAAACTAGGCCATGATCGTGGCTCCCCCCAACTGGTTTTGTCACGATCGTGGCCTATGACCTAGATCGTGATCTAGCTCTAGCTATAGACTTCCTTCGATCCTCCTCTGTTCTTCCATATTTATTCTCAAATACTAACAAATACATCAAGGCACTTCAAATACATAAAATTAAAGCAAAAAAGCATGCTCTAATCGATATAACACTCAAAACAGAAACATTTAACTAAATAACACATAATCCTAACCTAAACATGCACTAACCATTCAATTTAACAACTAAACACATACTAAACTACCCACTAAAGCATTATGCAACCTACCACTATCAGCTCACATATGGATTGATCCACGTTCTATATGAAATGTCTATGATGGTGACTGATGTACACAGGTTGTCCATTAGGTTTGACATAATAGACTAAAGGTCCATCTTTGCCTTCTTTCTGCGATAACATTAGTTGAAGCATTAAAATAGGTCCAGACATACTTAAGGATCTAGGCTAGTCTTCATTAGGCCCAGTGTAGATGGATTTAATAGATCCATTTCTTAGTGTCTTAAGATTAGTAGGAGTAGTTGTGTTAAAAGAATGTCTACGATGAGCATGAAACACCTTCTAGTAGTTAGTAATTCATTATGTTGGCATCAGTTTTTCAAGCTCCATTGGTGGCAATTGTTTCGGGATTTGAATGATAATAGTCTAATCATAAGCTCGATCTGCTACCATATACAAAGCATCAGTAGTGGAATTTGGAAAATTAAGATCTACAATATGGTTTTATAGGCTGTAGATCATTTAGTGGTGCAAAGTAGGCATGATTTTTGTAAGGTCTTATTCTGCTTCAATGATCTAGAATTGGAATTGGAGCCTTTAGATAAAGTGGGATCGTTCAACCTGATATTAAAATCAGGGGCTATAATGAGAATGACACTTCCATTGTTAAGAGTTGTCAACAAAGTATCAATCAATGCATTTTGGTAAGTAGTTTAGACAGTGTCAAAATGAGAAATCCTAGCAGTAGCTAGAATTCCTTTTCATCCATAGAGAGTAAATCCAACATGGAGTCTCTTTTGGAATCTCTAGTTTGACATATTGTTATGTTATTGTTGCCTTTATCACATTGTTCTAAACAAGAACTTCTAATGATCTCTTTTACTTTTGGACAATTTGTAGTAAGAATGATCAGAAGACTTATAATCCATGAACGATTGCAAGAATATATATTGTAAGGACTTAACAGGGGTAAGGAGGTATCATAGATATGACTTTCCTCTGGGAGATGAGTAATTTCTACTATATTTTCTATTTTATTAGAAAGAGTACATTTGATATTAGAAGAAAGATTTGCTATTGAAAGATTTTAAGAGAGATGAATAAGGTCACTAGGTAAAGAGTCACTTATAGCATATAGAAAGACCTCCTTACTCACTTTTAACAAGAATAAAATAGGCACAGTCAATAACACTCATGACTCTGATACCATCTAGACTACCCTTGGTTAGAGGGCATACGGGGACAGTAGAAACCCAAGGTACGTGGCGATGTTAGACCACATGAATCGAAAAAGACTATTCTCGCTATGACTCTTAAGTTCGTGAAATATTTCACAGATAAGTCTCAAAGGAACTATGTCATGTGTTTCTAACCTATATACTAGTCAAGTGATTTATAGATTAAAATTCCATAAGAGATCATAGATAAACAAAGGATGACTGTAATTTAAATTTCAAATATACTAGCTGAGACATAAGCCCTTGTTTTCTGTGTAGGCGTCAATTCTTAAGGCCTACTTTTAGAAATCTAAATTGATCAATCTTTCCCTTGTTTAGCTTCAGACCTCAAACGAGGTATACAGTCCAAGACTTTTTTATATAAAGAATCTTCGTAAAGAGTCAAGTGTAGAGTAGTGGGTTCAATTTAAAATGTAAAAAATTGGAAATCAACTTTACTGAGTGCAGCATCTATAATTAGAACATTACTTTTCTACCTGATCCTCAAATCACAGGGTAAATACAGTAATTGCATTCAAAATGTACGAAGGAGGGAGTTGAGACTTGGATTTTAAAGCAAAAGACATAGCTCCTATTCAGCCATCTCTGCCCTCGAGCGAGATAGAAGCATAGTCTGTCTTTAACATACAGTTGCAAAAATCAGTCTACAATGACTACAGCACTACATTGTTTCAAATTTGTATTCTAAGTGTGAGATTTAAGTGGCACTACAAGAGTTAATACATTTAGTGACAATTTTTTTGTGACTAACTATTGTTTCGTCACAAATACGAGATTTTTTGTGACAAGATAATTGATTGACACAATTGTTTGGATTATCTGTGATGCTTTATATTTTTGTCACT
>JAOQMS010000006.1:5896910-5916354 GCA_027563885.1 Erythroxylum longipes | reverse complement strand
CAAATTTCACAAGTTTTAGTTACAGCATTTGTGTCACAAATGTATTGCATAATTGTGACCATTTCTTAAATTAGTCATTATTTCAGTAGTGACGGAGGTATTTGTGACGAGAGGTGACGACTTCAAATATTAGACACTATTAATAATAGTGACCAATATTATTAATTTTATTGACAACTTTTATTTTCACTAAAAATACAATTTCTTGTAACGTGGACTATTCATAAACATGCATTTACATTTTTCAAAAAAAATAAAAGGAATGTGTGAGATCCCAAAACATACACTACACAAAGGTCGAGGCAGAAAAAAGTCAACTTATCTGTGATTTGTGGATAGTAAGTGACATGACGTGACGAAACCTCATTTTTTATGAGACAGTTCATCCTTTGAACAATTTTTCTTTTATGTATTTTTTGATCTATTTTTACTCATCACATTTGATGTTTATCTTCAGCTTTTGATGGAGACCACGGTGGCTCAAATGAACCTTTAATAAGCCTATAAAATGGTTATTTAAGGAGGTCAAGAGTTGCATTTTAGGCTAAAAGGTTTCCGTAAAAATTCAATTATTAACACATTACATTACGAAACATAATTAATGAACTTAATCGTTGTTTATATAGTAAAAAAGTTATTAAACTATAATTTAAAACATTAAAACATGTATTACTACATTTTAATATATTAAAAAATTAATCCGTAAGTATTTAATAATATTAGATTTAAGAATATATTTATCAAAAATAAAAGTATTAAAGACTTATTTTAACATTTTGTCTCATTATTTTATGTCATAATTTTAATAGACAAGATGACTTTCATAAAAGAAAATATCTCTATGACTTAATTTTTGTAAATAATCACTTTTATCTTGACCCTTATATTTGTTACTTTCCATGTGGAGGAGCTTAGGCTCTACTTATTAAATAATTCAAAATTGCCTCTTAGCTTTCCAATCTTTGAGATAGGGTTCAATCCCCTAATTAAAATTGACTGTTTCAAAACGAGTGCCTGAATCATGGTTTGATTGTTTAGCATTAGGGATGACAATTGGGCCCAAGCTTAACTCAACCTGACACGACCTAAAGTCAACGAATCAAGTTCTAGTTAATCAAACTCGGGCCAAATATTCAAAAAACATGGTTTTGTTAAAAATGACATTATTTTGGCATTTTAAATTGAAAAAAAATTAGGTTGGCCAAGTTGGACTGGGGCTTGGGCCTACTGTCTTAGGCCTGACCTGTTGTCATCCCTAATTGTCACTGATAAGAAATGCATAGCCTATCACTATCCAGATAGATTAATATGTTCATCGGTTCCAAATTATTGATTCACTAAAAATAACCTACATAAAATATGTGACTGACTAATACATGATCTCGAGAGTTTATTTTCTTAAAAATAATAATTATAAATTAATAACAATTCAAAGCTTGACGAAAGAATAATGTTAACTGTAGGATTATACAAACAAAATTCTTCGAGATTCCAATTATAATACTTGCTTATCGAAAAAATCATTGATATTAGATATATATGAAATGGAATCATACAAGGCCGTCTTGTTGGAGGTGCATCTTTTGGACTTTGCTGTTAAACTGATTTGGGCAATAAATCAATTTTGTGCATTTGGAGAAAATGAAGATGGTAAATGGGATTTCTTTGTATATTTAATTAAAAAACAGCAATAAAGCCTTTTAAGGGAAACGACACGAATATTGGCCTTTGTTGACGTGTGGAAGAAAGCAGAAACCCCACACAAACAAAACCCACATGCCTATCGTAATCACAGATGTGACAAAACCCTTGTAACGTGGGATCCACTAGCTTGGTTGGAGCCGTTAGACCATGACCCAAATTTGGCTTACCGTTCAAAGCGTGGTATTTCTTTGGTCTTGACCATTTAACCGTAAAAGAATTTGCACCTTCGAAACATACGTTACTTGGAATTGTTCCACTATCTTGTCACCAAGTCTTTGCCTATATGAATTGGATTACAACAAATCAATGGAACAAACAGACGAGATTTTCTTTTAGGACACCCATGTTTCCCTAAGCACACAAATTGCATATGTTCTAGATAACCGGCGACGTGAAAAGAACAGAAACAGGAATTTTTGTTTGTCTAAACATGAATGGCTTGTAAGAAGAATTTAACCAGTCCATATCGTGGAGTGGTCCAGAGAAGACAAGAGACCCTGCCATTTATCGGGCAAACCTTGAGATGAGCCACGTTCTGAATTAGACAAACCGCATCCCCATGTGCAGCTCCGCATATAACTAAAAGGGTTTTAAATGCCCTTGGCAAGCAACTACAGGAAAACACGATTCTTCTACCAGAAACTTTAAGAATGGCATTTGCAAGAACTCGACTTAGAGACAAGGGGGTGGCGGTAGTTGTGCTTACCATGTTATTAGAACAACGGTTAGCCAGTACACTAAAATCCAAATTACAAATCACAAAACTCACTTCTTTTCATTTTCACTATGAAAGAAAAACTTTAGCTACAACTACAATTGGATTAAGCTAGATGCTGGCACAAAATTATACTCGGGAGGAATCTACAACCTTCTGCTTCAAACTGTGTTCACTAAAATTCAATGTTCCATCTTTGAACAACAAATTTTCTTACAAAAGAATGGAGCCAAAAACAAAAGAATACAAAAACAAAGGAAACCTTACATGTACTGAAGAGCACCAACACTACCACTAAAACGCCCCTCGCCAAATTGCAGGCGTTCTGATGACCCTATTGACACAATTTGTTCTTCGTATTTGGGTGGCAAGTGTGCTCTGGGGTTGTGGAAGTTGGAGAGCAGTCAACAAAGCGAAGCACTCTCTTCCAGCTTACCATAATCCCCGTGTAAGTGCTAGTGTTACTCCAGTGATGATCGTATTTACGTGTCCACCCATGTAAGCATGTGTTTTTATATTAGGCGTATGATCCTAGGAACACTTAAATCTGTTTCTTCACTGAACCTGCTCACCTATCAAATCTAGACCAACAAGTAAGAATGATATGCCTTGAAATAGCAAGAAGTAGAAATGAATCCCCTGAGCGGACAGTAGGCTCCTTGCTGCAGCTGTCAAAAGCAGGAAAGCCAAAGACAACTCCTTGGTGTAAATCCTATTATGTTTCTTCTTCTTTTTAGCCTTTTGCTCCTGTTGCCTGACTTCCTCCTTCATTTCTGCCAGATTTGAATCTGAAGAACCTCTTTGATGCTTGAGCTCCTTGTTAGCCAAGGACACAAGATCACCCTCAGAAGAACGGCCAGACTTTTTTGTGACAACCCATTCATACGCACTGCCAAGCTGAAATAGACCAGATATCATAGCATTGAACTTGGTCACCGACATGGTATTCTCAAAAAGAAGGTATGGGACAATGAAGGGGAACGATTTTGGAGCTGGGAGGATATTGAGAAATGACATAGTAGCAGGGATATAACAAACAACCCACGCCGGCAGCTCAGCCTCAGGCACAAACATTGTCATGGGGAGAATGATACAGAATAGGGTGAAAGAATAAAATGGTAGGATCAATTTTCGAAGCAGGAAGAAAAGAAATATCATATTGAATTTCTTCCATATGCTAATCTGCAAAACAGAGGCAACCAAACAGATTCAGCTAATTGAACGTACATTATTCGAGGAACTTGGCAATGTGATCAAAAATTTTCAAGAATTAAAGTACCTTGGCTCGGATTACATCCGGCAAACAGAGCCTGAACAGCTGCATTGGTCCAGAATGCCATCTATGTTGCTGCTTTCTGTATGCCTCGTATGATTCAGGTAACTCACATTGACACTGAGAATAAAAGAAAAGGAAAAACAAACTCATTAATCTTCAACAGAATCAAAGACAACTTCTTCAAAGACACTAAAAAAAATCAAGAACAAAGCATCAAGTGATTAAACAGACAGTAATATACCTCAACGTCATTGAGGAAAATGAATTTCCAGCCATTAAGATGAGCACGGACAGCAATGTCCATGTCCTCGACAGTAGTCCTCTCTAACCACCCACCAGAATCCTCCAAGGCCTTTATTCTCCACACGCCAGCAGTCCCATTGAACCCAAAGAAGTTGATGAAAACACCATTCACTTGCTGCTCTACTTCAAAATGGAACGCCAAATTAATGTTTTGCAATCTCGTTAGTAGGTTCTCATCCTTGTTAACAAACGACCATCTAGCCTGAACCAGCCCGAGCTCTTCATTATCCTGTAATCAAAATACAGTAACGAACCCCCAAGTCAACTTCACACTTCCCTGTGCTTAACTACTAACCTCCAAATCATACAACTTTCAAGTAATTGAACTTTCATTCAGGTTCAAAAGAACAACATACCGAAAACAAAGCAGGAATCAACATACCCTAAAATGAGGGACAGTTCTTTTCAAGAAATCAGGCGTTGGCTGGAAATCGGCATCAAAAATGGCAACAAATTCATGGTCTTTAACATAGCTGCAATTCATAGCCGACTTGAGATTACCAGCTTTATACCCATCTCTAATAACCCGATGCCTATAGACAATGCGGGCACCATCTCGCTGCCATTTCTGCACCTCCTCTTTGATCAACAACTGCGTTGTGGGATCATCAGAATCGTCCAGAACTTGAATCAAAATCTTGGATTTAGGCCAGTCTAAGTTACACACGGCACCAATTGATTGCTGGTAGACCTAAATATACGGCAAAAAAAAGTTTAAAAAACAGCTCCAGCTTTACTTAAAAAACAGTTTAACTTAATTAATTAACATACCTCCTTCTCGTTACACATGGGGATCTGAACAAGTACCATAGGAAAGTAGCCACTTACTCCTGACTCCAGATCGGCGTCAGGGTCTTGCTTGGGAATGGGTTTAATCTTCTTAAACCGAATCCAGAAACAACCCAAGCACAGAACAAGCCTATCCAGACTCTGGATAAGGAACAAAATAACACACATGTTGGATAAGAACTGCAGAGGAGGAGCGAGATACTCCACACGAATCAAAACCCAGCGCGAATACAAAGTATCGAAAATGTCTTTGAACCCAAACGTCGACGCTAAGAGGTACTGTAGTTGAAGATGTGGAGCACCAAAATGCCAACCTTTGAAATAAGCAGCCACCTCGAAACCTAGTAAAAGCACGGACATCCATAGAAACAGTTTGATGCATGTGTAGAACCGGGACTTTACTGCCGGGTTTTCGTTGTTCGCGGCGTCGATGTCGGTGTCGGTGCGGCCAGAGCGGATGCGTCCTCTGACGACGGAGCCCAGGGAGACCATTGCCGCAGCAATAGAACTTAAACAGCCAGCGGCTTTGTGGGCTTTGAGGAGAAGGACCCATGTGAGTTGTTTGGCGTTTTTGTTGCGAGATTTTTCACGGCGACAAGCTGGCGAGCCTCCGATGAGGAAATCTTCATCCGACGGGCCTTCGAGCTCGAGCATTGACCAGTTTGGGTTCTCCATTTTGACCACCACTGGCGTGCCTCTGTGGCTCTCCTTCGACCACCAATCGAAAGAAGGTGCCATTTTGATTAGTTTAAGCTCAATGTATCCTTGTTCTGATCTATCCCAAAAAATAAATCAGAACCCACCAAATATATCCCCAAAAAATCGAGTGCTTTTTCCTCTCTTCGGTTAATCGCTCAAAAAGGCTGCGTCTTTGATCTCATTGTAAAAAAAAACAGAGGAAGAAACAGAAATGGTGACACAAAGAGGCCCAAAAACCAGGTTTTGTGATGAGTAATATATATGTATGAAATAAGAAATTTGGAGAGAGAAAATGGATGTACAGATGTGGACAGAAAAGAAGAGCTCTCAATCAACTACAGCTGGGAAAACACGGGGAAAAAACGTAATGAAAAATGAAGAAGAACAGCAACTTCTGTAGAAAGAGAAAAGAAAAAGCGATATATAGAGACAGTGTGTGATGAAGTGATGTACAGAAAAGATTTTAGGAAAAAGATGGTAACAGCTCAACACGTCTTTGTTGTCCTTTTGATTCTCTCTAACTAAGACCCCATTAATGCTTGTTTATTCATCTAAACAATACAAATAGTATATATACTAAGAAAACCTCTGTTCCCACACCAAGACACGGCCCCAGACACACAAAGTTAGACAGATGATTGCTATAAATCCAACATGAATTACGCAAGAGCCAGCACGTTGTATTGTCGATATCAAATTAGGTTTACAGAGTAGGAATCTAACAAGATGCAAAACCCTGTAATTTTATCATTGGAAAGAGACTAATCACTGGATCTTGTCAATGTAATCCCGCGGTTATATTTTGCTAATTATTTATGGAAAATACAGAAACAAAAATAAAGATAAAAGTACCCAGATGGCTAAACTTATTATGACATTATTCTCCTCCTGTTTTGGCTGTTCTTACTGTTTTCTCCTTCCATACTCGTTACTCAGTGGCAAATACGGGAAGTTAACTTAAAGAACCACCCAATTCTATTTATCTTTTTCAAAATATAACTAAATATAAACTGATTTGCATGATTAGCTAATTAATCACACGCGTAAAGTTGGGGAGTCAAAAAGTGTAACAACATTACCAAATCCATCTCACCCACCCAAGCGCGTGGAGTTTTCTTCATTTTGGCCACAAGTGGTAAAAATGTTGGTTTGGTTTCTCTTTTCTACAAGCCGGCCTGGTCTAGTCAATGTTCCGACCAGATGACAAAAACAATATTATTTTATTAAAAATATTATTATTTTTAATTTTAAAAAAAAAACATTAAGGTTTCGTTAACATCCTAATTACCGTTCAATTTATCACCAATAATAGGGCATCCAGCTGTCATGGAGTAGGAGGACAGGCGGTACATCAGAATAAGACAACTCAAGTTTCGGACACGCGCCATAAGCGCAACTGTCGACAGGCAGATAAAAGTGATACTAATATGAAAAAAACAGACAAATCTCAATTGTCTAAATTATCCTCCGGGCCTGGCTTTAGCCACCGACAGATTTCAGGATAATTTTGGAATATCCTTTTCCCAAGGATAAGGCCACCGCAATAAACTAACTATGGGTTTTTAGCTGAACTTTTAGGGATCCTCAAAATGTTATCACATTTGATCTACCTTGATCATCTGTCCATTTATTTGATCAACGGTCGCAATTATATATAACTGTTAAGGCTACCAAAGATAACTAAAAACAGAATAAATTGAATCGTGTATGTTAGATTAGAAAATCAACGTAATAGAAGGAAGAAGAATTCACGTGATCCGACGGTGAATACGCCTGCTCATAATTGCTTATAAATGTAGAGTAGCACTGCCATATTAAATATCACTACACCTGCCAGCTATATGAATTTGGAAAGAACAATTAAATTCTATATTTTCTGACCTTTCATAGAATTAAAAATTTTGTTTAATTGCAGATGTGAAATACATTTCGCGTTGAAATACCAAACAGGTTAAAATAAGAATATTCGCAGAAAGCGCCACGTAACAAGACATTTTGAATCCAAGTGGTAGAGCCGAGTGGATTGTTCTAGGAATGTTGCTATTGAGGTGCATTGGATGACAGCTCAATGACTGTCGTGATTACATGTAGAAGTTTAACGTAAGACAATTGGTTAGAACAATCGATTACAGACTTAAAGGAGGCTTACAAGACACGTAGGCCCCTGGTATTTATTGGATAAATCAAAGATTAGGTGGTGATTGAATAGAGAAGGAGAACAGAGGTCTTAATCACAAATTGATCAACAGACGCTGTAGTTGTTGCAATAATTTGTCCGAAGTAACACTGTCTATTTGTAGCTGTTTCTCTTACATGGGTCCATGTGGTAGACTCTTATCAACTAATACCTCAGGCTTAGGATACCGTAAAATCTGTAATTTTATGGTGTCAAGTGTCAACTTATGGTTGTTATACTTCACTTTATTTTAATTTTTTATGGAAAGTCTTAATATATAAATTTTAAATATAAATTTTTATTATTAAAATTTAATATTCATATAAAACTTAGATAATGTATTCATTATAAAACTTAATTAATAAAAGGTTCCTAATTTATATTTTAATTTTGACTTAATTAATATTTTCCACATAACTTTAATTTTTTATGTTCAAATATTTTACTAATATGAAATTATGAATAAGAATAAATCTCCCTAACTTACGCCGTCTAAGTTAAAATAAAGCTCCTTAATAATAATTATGATTAAGTATTGTGATTAAATAATTAAAAACTAAAGAGAAAACAAAAATAATCAATGATGTCAAATGTGTATCACATAAATTTTCGTAGCACATAACAAAGAGGCTACCTCCCCTCCTTGTGACACAATTAGGGCATCTAAGGTGGTTACATTAATTCTTAATAGTAAGATTAAGAGAACAATTAAGAAAAAAACAGACAAATGAAAACAATATGTAAAGAAAAAAAGAAAGTCAAGAGGATTTAGATTTGGTGAATAAGGTATGTAATTATGCCCACATAAATATTGTAAAACGTTGTATTTATGAGTAAATATTACTAGAGATGACAAATTAATTATAATGTATTCAAGTATTCAATAAGTTGAAATATAAAGAAAAAATAGAAATTTTCCCATTAAATTATCACTCAAAAGTTAGGACTATGAAAATCTTTTGTTGCCAATTCTTGAAAATAAAAAACTAAAAAATAAAAATTACAATCAAATGCTGGAAAGAAATTTATAAATAGATTAACGTAAAAAATTAAAGTTAAAACTTTTCAAAAGAATAAAAAATTTAACATTAAATTTCGAAGGTAAAATAGCACTCTGGTTGGAACTTTAAAGAAATTAAATGTTAAGAGTCTATTTCACAACCTGAGTAGGTGTCCTTCTTACCCTTATTACGGTTAGGCTTGTGTGATACCGCTCAAACTCAAAAATAAATTTTATCTCTTAACAATTAGGTTGGTCATATTATATGAGGCAAAATATTAGCTCATCAAATAAGTGCAGAGACATAAGTTAATGATAACAAAAATGAGGATGCTACGTTGAATATATAACCTTGCCATGAGAGATAGAGTTGAGAATGTAATGGTAAGAGATAAATTAAAGACAACTGGTATTAATAAAAAATTGGGAGAGATGAAACTTTGGAGATTCGAACATGTTAAAATGAAACACTTTGACACTTCAGTAAGAAAATATGAAAATAGTGCTTAAAGACTGTAAAAGGAAAAAAAAAGGCTTAAAACGAATTAAAGAAAATGATAAAAAATGATATGACTCTGTTGAAACTTATAAAAGGCATAGATCGAAATAAAAACTTTGGCATATTAGAATACAAATAAAGGATCTCTCATAGAGAGATCATTTTTGTTCTCTTAAGTATTTGAGATATTTTCCTTTGAATTTTTAGTTTTATAATTAGCTTTAAAAAATTTCTTTCTTTTTGAATACGTAGTTTTTACCTCCTAGTTATTTAGTCTCGACATTTTTTTACTCAGTATTTATTTAATTATTTTATCTATTATTGTTAATTTTTACCATATTCCAGATGTACGGTATTATGTATTGTATATGTTTATATATTTTATTTATACGTATGTATTTATATTTTTATACTATCATTATTTTGCAATGCATGTGAGTTTACTAGAAATAACATCTATACTAAGTAGCAATAAAGTTATGTATTATTAGACTTTTCTAGATTCTGTAGGACTTTTATTGGTTATTGTCGTTGTTGTTAATTTTTCATTAGTCAAATAATTTGTTTAAACTATTTAATAATACATTTATTAAATTTGTAGTATTTGAAAGATAATAATTATTAAAAATTTCAACATAAAAAATAACTTAAGCACTACAACCCTGACATAAAAAATCTATTTCCCTTAAAGTTCAAACGAATCGAGTGGCTTATAAATTGATGACTTCATTATCTTTTTTTGACTAGAACATAATTGGTTAATTGACCAAAGCAAAAGATATGATTAAAAAGAGAGC
Source organism: Erythroxylum longipes (assembly GCA_027563885.1). Classification (NCBI taxonomy): domain Eukaryota; kingdom Viridiplantae; phylum Streptophyta; class Magnoliopsida; order Malpighiales; family Erythroxylaceae; genus Erythroxylum; species Erythroxylum longipes. The sequence continues at coordinate 5,906,396 of JAOQMS010000006.1, read as the reverse complement.
GTGTTCTGTATTAGGGGAAACACGGGGTGAGTACTTGGTTTATGCACGATCACGATGGAGGTGACCCCTTGGAAAGTTTGCATAAACAAAATGTTTGAATTTCAAACACTTCATTAACATTTTATGATCCAATCACACGCAAAAGACGTGCTAATTCCAAAGCCAGCCGTACTGCTGTGCATGTTTTCTGTCTAGTTTCTCCTTAGTGTGGTTTGTTTTGTGTCCTTTGACCTTATATTTATAGTCTGCAAATTCATTAAAGACTATGCTCACAAAACTAGAATATTAAGAAGTGAAGGAATCGAATTTGAGTCCCGCCAAACCAGTTCTTCGTACGTGGCATAGGTTTTGGAGATTAGGCACCTAACGAAAAGCACTAACTAGGGAACAGTAGAACAATTTTAAGCAATCGTTGGTGTTTACTTGACGATCGTAGCATTTGTTTCTTCGGTAGACTAAGCCCAAATTATACGTCTTGTTGACCTTTATACTTCCAATACATGATTATGGTGCAACCAATTAGCAATCACCGGGTTTGTAGAGACTTGAATACGAATTTCAAACTTCAAAAGTTAGGTGCAATTTCAACCCAAGTGAGAATGCTGCCCGGTCCAGGGTGGGAAGGACATTTGTTAAGACTCTAGTTTTATAGGAGCTCATTTATTAAAAGAATTATAAATTAATAAATTAAAAGAGTTAAAAATTAATAAATTAATAAATCTATTTATCAAAAAGGGTAAAAATTGAAAGGTCAATGAATCTTATTCATGATGTCTATATATATCAAAAGTTTTCTTAATACTTTACCTTATAGAAATTGAAAAAGAAAAATTTTGTGATTGAATTTTTTATTGAATACAGTTAAAGAGAAGTTCAATTCTAACCATCAATTAAGATATATACTAACATCTTTATTAACAACGATATATTTTGTTAATATAATAATATTTGAAACTAATAAGTTTCAATCGCCTATTGTGTTGAGTTGATAATTTTTGACGAGTAGAATTTTTATAAAATTTGAAATAAGTAAGATAAGATCTCATTTAAGATGAACTAAGTTGTAATGACCCCCACAAGCAATTAGATTGGAATTGATGGACATTTACCTAAAAGTATATACTACAAACTCGAAAAAATAATTATAATAGCATTTCATAATATTTAATATTTTCTTAAAAGAAAGTGTACATTTATTAGTATATCATATATTTATTTGTTATATATAACAACTCACCTCTCTTTTAGCACTCCTAGCTATTGTAAATATGACAATTGCTTTATTAAACAATAAATTTGAACAATTGAAAATATTTTTATATTCTTATTTAATTCAAAGAAATTAAAGTCATTTGATGATAATAAACTACGAGAATTATGCACTAATTTTACAACAATTTTTCTCATGATGATGTGTTAAATGTTGATTTAGATGATTTGTTTTAATTAAAGCGTTACAAATGACCTTGCTAAATAAGTTAATGTCATTGATTGAAATTCTTGAATTTATTAAAGTTGTAGATTATTATCCAAATATTTCAATTACTTATCAAATTTTATTAAATGTACCTATAATTGTAGCATTAGTTGAGATGAGTTTTTCAAAATTAAAATTATTAAAAACTTATTTGAGATCATCAATGTTACAAAAAAGGTTAAACGATTTGGTTATTTTATGTATCAAGAAGGATATGTTAAATAATATTGATCTTGATATCATTATTAATAATTTTACATCTAGAAATGTTACAAGAAATTGTTTTTCATGACCAGATATGTGTTTGTTAATGTAATTCTTTTGATGTTGTACAATTTGATATTATTGTTCGATCTTGATATCATTATTAATAATTTTACATCTAAAAATGTTACAAGAAATTGTTTTTCATGACCAGATATGTGTTTGTTAATGTAATTCTTTTGATGTTGCACAATTTGATATTATTGTTCGGTTGTTGTTATTAATAGTCATTTATGTATAAATATTAAATTTTAATTATAAATCTATAATTTAAACTTTTTTTTGGAAAATATAATTTAAAATGTATGTTGTTAATTCATTAAGGTTCTCTTTTTTACTTTGTTCCGGGTTTATAAAACTTTCGATACAACCGTGCCAAGTGATAATCAAAACCAAAACAGTACGTCGGTGACATATAATTTCAGTTTTTATTTTTAGAGTTTAATATTCCATCTAGCTGTCAAAGTGGAGTTTAGAAGGGTAATGTAATGATCACAATATCAAAGGCACCAAATTGGAGCAGAGTCCATTCAGAGAAGAGTCAGTTGAAGGAATTGTTTTATGTGTAAAACATGCAGCTATCATCAACGCGACAACGCGCAGTTCAGGGCAGGCTGTGACGTTAGCTGGTATATGTTGTTGTCACGAATAGAAACAAATAAGTGTTGGCAACCCCGTGGTCAATACGTCACACTTAAACATTACAAAGACAGAGGAATCAAGAGCTTGATTGTGGCATGAGGAAAAGTCGGCCCAAGCAAAGGGGTCTAAGTTGTTGATTTCAAGGTTACACTTGTTAGTTGAGATATGCCATTTCTCTTTTATAATTGGCACCCATTAAATAAAATATAAAATTTATTAATTATGTATTTCAAATAATTTATGTAATAAATTAACTTTTTAACTCAATTAATGTGTTGGACTAAATAATTGTTAATAAATTTTTTAATGCAAAATAAATTTTAAATTTTAAATTTTAATACAAAATTTTGAAAATTTTAGATGACTTGAGTCTTTAATGTCAAGTACTAAAAACAAATTAACAAATGGGACGAGTTAAGCAAGAATTTTGTATCTTTGTAATTATTTCGTAAGAACGAGTGAGTCAAATGGAGACTATTTACTTTCCTTCTCTGTCAAAAACAAGAGCTTTTTTCTTTCCTTCTACATTTTTGAGACCCTGGCAGGATTGAGTGAAAATCCTTTAGAGGTTAAGAACTTGCATAAACGACAAAACAATCTTACACAATGAGGCCGGGCGTTTTGAACAACTCGGCCTGTGAGCTGAGACAAAGATGACAGCAACTTACGACCTTCACAGCCATGAAGAAATGTCACATATTTTTGGTTATTATATCAAAGTATCTGAAACTCATATCTCTCTAATGGTAGGGATTTGATCTTCTATTTACAGCTTCCTGTCTTCTGCAGTTTTTTTTTTTTTTTTGGGAAAGATCTTACGATCAGACTTGTTAAGAGATTTAGATGTTCATGAATAATGTAATATTGTATTGCGTATAATCTACACGAATTTTCATTAGTATGAATGCTGATAAGGATTTATAATTCTCAGTTTTAAAAAATTGTAGTGTTTTATTACCCAAACTCTTGTTTCAGAACCTTTTACGAGTTAGTCCTTTTGATTTTTTTTAAATTCAGTGTTCAAATCCCAATATTAGATTTTTTTTAAGATCTTGCGATCACACTTGTTAAGAAATTTACTTAAAAGTGTTCAACTTTTTAATCAAATGTCCAAAGATTTAAAATTAAAACTTGAACAATTCATTTCAAAATATTAGTTTCATTAATGACTTATTAAATCTTTAATTTTCATAACATATAAATGTCCACCTAAAAAAATAGCTATGTTTAAACCGAAGTATAGAAATGTTTTTTTTAAAAGTAAACACCTACATATCATAAACAACAAATATTTTATTAACTAAATCAATAAATTATAAACAAAATTAACATTTTGAATTAAACCGTTAAAAGCAAGGTTTTAAAAACTGGACCAAATCGGTCGGTTTGACCTAAAAAAGTCTAAACTGGTCAATCGTTTGGTTCGGTTTTAACTAAAAACTTGTCAGTATAAAAACCAGCGGGTTTGTTGAAAAAGTGGCCAGTTTTCATCTAACTGGTTAGACCTGTAGCGTTTTGTCTTGCCAGTCGCCTCTCTTCTCTCCCTCCCTGCTTCTCTCGTTTTCTCGCACAAAAGTCATTGCTCTTCTCGAAGATCCTATAGAAGAAAAAGAAAGCTGAAATGCTTGTTTGAGCTTAAATCTTTAATTCTTTCTTGAAATTATTGCTTCTCTTGTATTTGTGTTTGTTTGTTTGGTCATGTTATATTGTTGCTCTTTGTTCTTTGATGAACCAGCATTATTGATGAAAGTTGAGACCTTGATAGAAAATGCTACAAGTTTTTTCCGCTTGAATATTTCGACGGGGTTCAATAGTTCTGTAGATCATATCTTCCGATTAATGCATTGGAACGTCTAAGAAAAAACAAGTTTCTTTTCCTGAATCCAAGTCTATGTCGCTGGAAGCATAATCAATCTCCTAAAAGCTCTGCTTCTCTAAACTCTAGTTTATTGTCAAGAAAGAGGGCTAAAAGGCGAAGCTCGGTTTGATGTTTTTAGTAAAGGGTGATTATAGTTCTAAGTATAGAGCATTGGAGGGATATGATTTTCTAGTTGATTATTATAAACAGGACCGGTTTCATACTTTGTGTTAATAGTTCTCGTCATGACTGTAATTTGTCTTTCATGTTTAAGTCGAATTGCTTCAGAGACTCCAATGCCAAAAGAGTTGCAGATTATGATTGATATTGTCTGTCATGTTTGGTGTTACAGACAGTAGCAATAGAAGGGCAGGAGGCCAACATGATCACAGATTATATCATCAAGGTGATTTTCAATGGAAGTTGCTTAAATAGTTGTTACAATTATCAAGAACTATACGTACTATTCAGAACCTGCCCCGCATTAGTTACTGCTTTTCAATTCTTAAATTTCAAGTTCTAGGGCTAATACCTGTACAGATACAATGATGGGGGACGGAATGTTTAGGGGGATTTCAGGAGGACAAAGGAAGCGTGTTACAATAGGTAAACTAACTTTATTGGTCCTCCACTGGTACTTGAATGAGGTGAGTGAAAGTATCTGCCATTATTGTAGGTGAGATGTTGGTTGGACCAACACTGGCATTGCTTATGGATGAGATATCTACTGGCTTGGAGAGCTCCACCACTTACCAAATTGTCAACTCTCTCAAGCATTATGTTCATATTATGAAGGAAACTGCTATCATCTCTCTACTTCAGCCAGCTCCAGATACTTATGAGCTCTTTGATGATCTAATTATGCTCTCAGATGGCCAAATAGTGTATCAAGGACCACGTGAATAGTTTGTTGTATCTGAGTCTATTTATAAATGGATTCAGTAAAAAAATTCCTTGAGGCTTTGAGCTGCTTTTAGGGCTTCAAGTGCTTTGACTTGCATGGAAATATGTTTGATGGGAATCTATATGGGACTTTTTTCTTCTTACTAATGCTAGTCATATTGACCTGAGTTCAAATATGCTTGCAAGTTCTAGTTGGCAAATGATATTGCCTGATTTTTTTGATAGTGTCAAGTTCTTAAATCTTAGTCATTTATTATATAGCAGTTTTATAGCAGTTTATTACCGATTAAACCTCTAAACCTTAAACATTTCTTTCGACCGGTTTAATGTTTAGTCTGGTTTTTAAAACATTGGTTAAGAGTTTTTAAAAGTTGACGGCTGAATTGAAAATTTTAAAAGTTTAGATACTAAATTAAAAAAAAATGTTAATCACTTTAAGATCAGTTATTCTTATTAAAAACCAAAACAAAAAATAGAAATGTAAAAAATGCTACATGTAATGGGCTAACAATGGCTTGTAATTAGAACTTTGTTTCCGAAAAAGGATGGCCCGACTAGTTTATACAAAAAAAGTTCCAAAGTAAGAACAATATAGCCTTGGATAAGTAGTTATCATAGTAGGCATTTGAGGAAATCATAAATCAAGGGAACATCACAAGAAAAGAATTTAAATAAATAGAAAAGGTAAAATATAAATTTTCAGATCAAAATTGCCACAATTGCATCAGGGAGAAAGGCAGAAATATGAATAAATGAAAGAAAGCAAAACCTGTCAATTTCGTGATAATACATGGGTCACTCGCTTTCAGTTCACAAACTCCGCTGCCTTCAGGTGCCTTGAGGCGAATGTATCATGTGAAGCAACATGCTTCTCTTAGCTCGAGATATATCTGAAATGAACCAACTAATTACCATCCTCTCTAACGTCAGCTTCCAACTCCGCTTAAAATGCCATAAATATCGCTGCAGATTGCAACAGTGCTCGAAGAGACAGCCAATAGTATCATCAACCAAGATGATAGTTTGTCATTCTTTCTTGCAATTCCGTGGGAGTCCCTGGACAATGAACAGCAAACAGGATAAGGTCTATGGTCAAAGGCAACAGAGACAATAACCTATGCCTTTTACTCCCTATTATGAGCAAGAAGCATGATTTATGTTGATTTTAAAAGTTAAAGCTATTTTAACAAGGTCTCATTTTAAGTTGAATCAGGTCTTGGGCCTATTTAAACTGATTTTAGTTGTGGTAAGTCATAATTTATGCTATGCAGAAGCTAAATACTAGAATATCATCCAAGATAAAAGGTCCTGGCAGCCACAAAATAAATTCATATGATTGCATACCGTACCTGAGAGCAATAGCAGCTGGAAAAATAAAACCAACAGAGACAGCTGCAGTGGCACCAGTGAACTGGAAAGCATCCCAGATGTTGGGCACAAAAATGGCTCCAACAAAGATGGATCCCATTAGAGCTGCAGTTACTAGAAAGAATCTCCTGTTGTCGTATGCAATGGGAAGGGAATAAGAAAAGAGAAGGCCGTCCAAATTGAGGCGAAGGGAGAAGAACACAATTGGAAAGACAAGCATTAGATGGACACCATAGCTCACTCGAACTAAGTCATTGAGTACCGAGCTATATGGGATCCCAAGATCACCGTCGAAGTTGGCAAGCACATCATCTAGCGTCTGATCACCAAAAAGAAGAACCCCAAAGAAGCTGGTAGCAACATAAACCGATGAGCATAATGTGAGGGATGTTCGTACTATCGACTTCATTTGGGTTGCATCTTTCAGTTCATTTTCTATGGGATGGACTGGAAAAAAATGAAGCATGTTTAGCAAAGAAGCTCAGTGTAGAAACAAGCAACACAAGAGAGACTCACAAGAAGTGAAGCAGCGTACGTACCATTGTGGTGGCAAATATAAGCAGTGACAATAATAGGCACGGTCGTGAAAAGCTTCCAAAAAGAGGCCTGGTCGGTGAATCTGGGCATCAAAGGTGGCATTCCTATACTTCCTTCTATTACTTTAAATATGGCTATTCCCGCAGTGATCGCCACAAATACAACAGCCAATGCCACTGACAACGCCGACGTGTATCTCAACGAATCTACCAATGCATATATTAAAGCATGCACACAAGTCATTAGTGCTGGACTATTGTTCTTCTTTGCTACGTCCCATTTTGAAACAAAAATTTAAATTACAAATTGCAGAACTGTGATGTACTTGCCAATTAACTATAATTTAATCAGTAGGATTACCATTATAAATAGATTACAGATGACAAAAATCACAAAATGCAACTATATATATATTACAATTACTATTGAACTAAATATCACAAAATTCAGTCACATATATAATTTTTAGTCAAGTCAACATGCTCAGTATACAAAACTACCCAATTTGCAACAGTGAGGGGTCATAATGTACACAATTTTTTTTTATATTTTTACAAAGAAATTTTTGTGACTTGAAACTAACCTCTGAATAGCAACTTTACCGCGATCATGCTTACTATTATTATTGATCCACATGTTTCAATATCACAAAGACCTATATAATAGCATCTTTGGTTTATGATTACCACAATTACAATTGTGGTTACTATTGATCAACAGACGCAAACTGCAAATTGCAAATAGTAATATTTCTTTTCCTTTTCAGAGAAAATATTGCAACAATTTAAAAGCATGGCTGAGACTAATCGACTAATAGTCTAATATGATAATTTAAGGAACAAAAATAAAATTATTATTAAACTAAAATATAATCATTTATAAGTCAAAATATAAATCATTATTTAAGTAGAGTAAAGTGCAAAATCAAATTCTATCTTATGATTGCGTACTGTCATGTCTTACCAAGACGCTTGAAAGAAATTAGAGGACCAATAACAAGAAGTGTGGTGAGCAACAGTACATAGAAGCGCGTGGTCAACCAGTTTTGACCAAACCATTCGCCAAAAACACCTGTGTGGTGGACCCCATTTGACCACGTCCCTGCCAACACGTCAGCTGCAACATAAACGCTAACGCCGTTAACCGAAATCACGGACTTGAGCTCCCAAACTAACAGTGTTATTAACGACAGCAGATGCTATGTTTTGAGACCTAATTAGTCATGAATTTACCTACAATAATCATGTAGACGACGAGCATGCCAAAGTTGTTCACTACAATGCAGATTTGAAGCAGCGTGCGGCTGGGCCCACCGAAGGCATCGGCGACGACGCCGGAGTAGGTGGTGGATTTGGAAGCTCGACCAAATCGCAATATCAAGTCGATCGACGACTCTGTTAACATCGCACCGAATATTATCATCACAAGGCCGGGAATTAGCCCTAATTGATTGACGGTCGCGGGGAGGGCCATTATTCCTGCTCCGACGATCGTGGTGGAGAGGTTGAAGACAGCACCGGAGAAGGACGCGCCATCGAAGCCAGCTTCCGCGTAATGGTACTCGAAGGGCTTTTGAGGGAGGAGAGGGCTCTTGGCAATGCTCCGGCGAAGCTTCCGGTAACCGGAGGAAATCACCGTCATATCGGTTAAGAGGGGGAAAAAAGTAACAACTCGATCCAGCAAGTTAGGAGCCCAAATCCTGTTAAGTTGGTTGACGTGACGGAACTTTTGGAATTAGCAAATAATGGTTTGCCACGTGAGGTGTTTAAACTCTTAGAAGTCTCCGTCAATTAGACGACCGTTTGCAGTTTCCATGGGAATTATAGTAAGGGCCAAAGGGCAATTTCGCATATTATTTTGGAGAGGCATTTCATATTTGAATTGTTTGGAATTTTATTGGATTTTGAAACTCCCGCCAGTTCCCAAGAGTTCTACAGTTACTTGCTATAATATAAAAATAAAAATGATTAAAGCAATATACAAAATATCTTGTCTTTTCCAAAGATTAAAGGGATATTTGATTTATTTGGGACAATAGTAATAAGAATAAGAATAAAAATAAGAATGAATATACTGAGGAATAAAAATTGATATAATCATTATAATTATAATAGTTAGTTAAGATGAAGGAATGGTTACTAGTAGATAGTGGTTGGTTTGTTAAAAATATACGGGATGTTTGGAAACCTTCGAATTGAATTCATTAACGAATTGGATTCAATTATATTAATGAGACTGAATTGAATTCAATTTACACTGTTTGGAACAAATCCACTAATATTAAAATTGAATTCAATTACACTATTTGGAACACAATCAAAATGAATTCAATTATTTCATATGACACATTTACTCCTGACTAAAAAATAATCTTATTAACTAATAAACATTCACACTTACATAGAGCAACTTATAAACATCAATTTCATTATAAGTA
>JAOQMS010000006.1:5852681-5896810 GCA_027563885.1 Erythroxylum longipes | reverse complement strand
ATAAGAGGAATTGATATTAATGTTAAGCGAGGTTTGTATAATTATGTTGACTAAGATTTTGGAGATTAACGTATAAATAGTATTATAACAAAAAATTTATTTATAATCAAAGATGGAGGAAGGATGGATATTTAAGGGATAAGAGTGAAAAAGATACAATTGATCCTTTTGAAAATTCTACACCCTAAAAAGAAACTCTAAACAACAATACATAGACTGCCTTAATAATATGCAGTGACTATTGAAGAATTTAGTTGTAAAAATCATCAAAACCTAAGCACTTCATAGAGTGGAAGCCAAATAGAATTTTGATTTATGAACTCTAATTGGATCCACAGCTTATGTTAATCAAGATCATGATCAAGAATGTCTTCATTCTTAGAAATTCTAAGCACTGTGTTTTTAAAATTAAGCATGCATTAGTTCCGCTTAAAAGGTAGTGCTTCTCATCCATCAACGAACTAGTATGGAAAGGTTTAAAGTTTCATGATCAAAATGATAGCTATGAACCCACCTCTCTTTTCGTTCCCTGGCTCTCTAGTGATTTTTAATATCAGCTTATCTCTTTGGTAAGTTTGCAGATATCAAAAGCCATTACAACTTCTGATAAGGTTTCACCACTAAGGGGTTGTTGCCGCCATACATCACCAGCCAACCCAAATTGCCCACACCAATTAGAAGCCAACCCAAATTGCCCACACCAATTACACAGTAATCAACCCGTCCAGCTAAACCTCAAAGCCAGAACTTTTATGCAGAGAACTCGTAAAAAAGAAAACAAAGATTGCAGTGTAGGAAACTAAGAAAAAAACCAGCCAATAATTGGAACTCAAAAGTAAGGAAGGAAACAAACAAACAACGATTTTTCCTAGAAATAATTAGAAAACATGATCGAAATGAAAAGGAGCAAGTGATGGGCACAACAGAATCATTAGTCTGAAACTGAAAAGAGTTTGAAGATAGAAGAATATGTTGCTGAAGCTGAAGCAAAGCATAATACCTCCAATAGATAAAGTAAAATTGAGAGATAGGAAAAGGAAGCAGAGGTGTTGTTGCGTGGACAAAAGGGAGGCTGCTGTTGCGTCGTCTATTGGTGCGTGGGTCTGTTGTTGGGAGAAGAGTGGCATCATCTGATGTTGGGAGAAGTGTTATTGTGTTGAAGTCGTGGGTATTATTGGGTTTCAACGTTAAAAAAGAAGAGTTGCAGCCTTTGGAATTGAATTCACGTGAATTATATCGTGAATTGAATTTACAAAGAGAGTGAGTTTTAAACCCACATGTGAATTCAATTCATGGCTTTTTTTTTGTTCCAAACAGGTGAATTGAATTCAATCTTGTAATTAAATTCAATTCACCATGTTCCAAACAGGCTGTTAAGAAACAAAATTTTGTTAAATTTTTTTCATGAAATTTTAATATATTCTAATTAATTATATTATTTTGCTTTAAAAAAAAAACCTGTCACGAGCGTGTCACCCTGTGACACTACTCTCACAATTTGTTAAGCCCATGACACTTGTGCGCTACACAAGAATGACTTTTATTTCTCTCATATTCAGGGAGTATGGAGTAATCTCCAAAACATGGATATAAAAATAATGTTCATGTAATGACAATATATAACCAGTTAACTATTTTTCATTCCTTACCTATTGATATCTTCCCAAACTCATTAACCAAAAACTCCCTAAAAATCTTAACAGATTTGGCCGATTCAACAGTAAAAATTTTAAATTGTCTAACTTTCTAGTTTGCTTTTTAACTTTTCGATTTGATTTACTTTAATAACTCTTATTATTAAAACTAATTAATTCATTAATTAAATGGTCAAATTTTATTAATTAATAAGATTTTATAGATCAAAATTAACTAATTAATTTTTATTTAACAATCTCTTTTTTAATTAAACTTCAAATTCTTCGATGGGTAAGGACAATGTCTTTCAATCATATTTTAAATTCTTTAATTTTATTCAATTTCTAGCCAATTTTATAACAATCTAATATCAGTTAAATCTTTTAAACCTTAAACCTCTTTTATCATCGGTTTAACTTCCAATCTCATTTTTTAAACATTGGTCTTCTCTTTTGCCCTTTCCATTGTGATGGATAGCATTCCCACTAGTTTATTTATCCCATCCTACCTGTACCTGTGGATACCAGCAAAGCATTTCCATAGACTGCATAATTAACAAGCGTGGCTTTGCATTCAACTCAAGGTCCAACTATGCATGAATTTTGGAAATTTAACCGACCATGACCCTTAAAAAGGAAGACTACTAAACTAACTTGGTTAACTTTTTGGCCTTTAAGTAGCCCAATTTAGCAGTGAAACGCTTGACGGTTGGTGTCCAAAGCGGAACGATATTTATGTTTTTGGTATTGGCCTTAGATATCGGTTAGTACCGTGAGTTTTCGTTCAGTACCGATCAATATCCAAAATACCAGTACCGTAAGTTTTAAAAAATGTAAGGAATATTTTGCAAATATTAAAAATTTTAATTTTAAAACCCCCTCTGTGCCTCACCTACCCGAAGAACCCTTCTGCTTCTTTTGATTTTTTTAATTCTCTCTCACCGACTCTCACTTCACTCACCTCCGTTCTCTCTCTCTCATTCTCCTCTTCATCTCTGGCGATGATGTTACTTCTCTGACGACTATCATCTTCCTCCTCGATCCATGCCAGCATTAGACCATTTTCATCCCTCTTCGACTCCTCCATACGAAGTCCCAAACACGCCACAGTCTTCAACCCTTCTCTACGAGGACCACCACACCACGTCATCGCCACCACTGAACATCTGAAGGAGGAGAACGCTGTAGCTCACCCCAGATCTAAACCTGACTCGTCACCTAACCTGTCACCCAACCCAAAAACTTGAAGCTGTGAATTGGTTTTTGGGTGTGTTTTTTTTTTACTTTTCGATTTTTTTCCTGCTTAATTGCATTTTTAATTGTGAATCGATTGGAACTTGGAAGTTGAAAGTTGGAATAAATGTTTGAATTGAATTTGTGATTTACGTGGGTTAGATATTGGAGTTGAATAATTCACGATTTTGTTTTTCTTGATTTTTGGTTTGGTTTTGTGGATTAGTTTAACCGATTAAGAGAAATTTATGTTAAGTTTTTTTTATGAATGAAATGCACGGCATGATGTGAATCTGTGATGATGTGAATTGATTCAATTGAAAGTTTGTAAGTTGAAACAACTTAAATTAAAATTTAAAATTGAGAATGCAAAATTGCAAACTTGCAAAGACTTAAATAATTAATTGACACATTCTTAAAATTTGTGAAATAGTATTTCATTTTTAGTATTTGGGTATTAGCTTTAGGTATATAATTAATTGAGTATAAAATTATGCTATTGTGCATTAATAATAATTTGATTGTAGTTAATAATAGTATTTGGGTATTGACTTTGGGTAAATAATTAATTGAGTATAAAATAAGTTGAATTATTTGGTAATATATATGTGTGGGCTATAATAAATATTTATAATAGATAATGCATGAAAGTAGTGATGTAAATGTGTCCAAAAGGAACTTTTTTTCAAATTGTAAACTTGTTGTAGGCTAAACTCCAACCACTTATACTTAGACTTATTAATGACAATTAAAAATCGTAAAGTAACTTACATATTTAAGAAATAAATATAGAATGGTGTATATAATACTATGGTTTGTTAGAAATGAAAAGAAGATTCAAAGCTTTAAATAAGAAAAAAAAACAAAGAAGTTATATCCCTTAACTTGGTCCTCATGTTATGAATATATCCTTTAACTTTATCCTCATGTTATGAATAGATGTATATGAACAATTGTATAAGATATGTCATTCATTATTTGGAGATTATGTAAATCACGCCTTTCAATTTGATCTTCATATTTGAAACTTTGAATTGAAATCGTTTGAAATTCTTAGAAATGGAAATTGTTTATGTATGTTTTGTAATTGTTAGAAATGAAAATTGTTTATGTATGTTTTGTGTAATTATATATTTTGAATAATTGAATTGTTAGTTTTTGACTTATAGTGAATTGTGTTCGATGAAATTGAACTGTGTATAATGTAATCATACAAAATGAATTATAATATATAAGATGAACATGCATATTGTGTAATGAAATTATGTGTTATTTATTTTGATATACGCATTCATCTATTTTTACAGATAAATGGAAGGAAGTTCAAGTATTCCTGATCAAATTACTTTAGGAAGATACAATGATCCAGCTTGGGCTCATACTGCATTGGTTCCCAATACAAGGAACTATACTATTTGCTTGTTTTGTAACAAGCATTTGAAAGGTAGAAGAATCGCTCGATTAAAGAAACATTTAACTAGAGTTAAAGGAGATGTGAAATCCTATAAAAAAGTAAGTCATGATGTGAAGTGGCAAATGAAAACATTGCTTGAAGAATATCAACATGAGAAAGATAGAAGGGAAAAGTTGAATTTTGAAATTAGTAGTGGAAGTTTGTTTTTTTGGTTTCGGTGGTGATTATCAAAATGTTAAAGATGGTAGTAGTAGTGGTAGTGTTCCATCCTAGGCCCAAGAAGAAGTACTTAGACCTGATGTGAGGAAGAGAAGAAGGCAGGTGACTAGTTTTTTTTCACCACTAACAACTCTTGGAACTCAAATAGTGCAATGCAATCAAGAAATGCGACTCACAATGTTGATATGGCAGTAGTTAGATGGTGGTATGATATAAATTCATCATTCAATGTTTCTTAGTCTTATTATTATTAACCTATGATGGATGCATACAAAGGTCCTTCGATTGATGACTTAAGAGGTAAACTTTTGAGTTGCTCTGTTTCTAAAATTAGGAGTTATTTTGCCATAAAGAAGAGTGAACTGGGCTACTTATGAATGTTCATTCATGTGTGATGGTTGGACAAATAGGAGACAAGAGCTTATTATTAACTGTTTGGTTTATTCTACAAGTGGCTCTATGTCTTTTAAATCTATTTATGCATCTGGCCTTATTAAAAATACTGAGACTTCGTTTGAGATATTTGATGAAGTTACGAATGAAGTAAGGCCAGAAAAAATTGTTCAGTTTATTACTGACAATGATTTCGCTTATAAAGCGGCAGGAAAAAGGTTTCAGAATGAGTAAAGTTCTTTTTTATGGACTCCTTGTGTTACACATTGCATTGACCTAATGCTGGATAATATAGGAGATCCTAGGTATTTTCCTATTATTGACGAGACTATGCAGAAAGCAAAAAAGGTGACCAAGTTTATCTATAATCGTGCATAGGTAATCAATTTAATAAGAAAGGAATTCGTCCTGATATGACAAGATTTGCAACAAATTTCTTATCATTTCATTCTTTTGTTACGATGAAGAAAGAGTTAAGAAAAATGTTTACAAGTGATAAGTGGATTGCTCTTAACATGATAGGTCATACTAAAGTGGAGGTTTCTAAAATTATAGTGAAAGATAGAGAATTTTGGTCTCAATGCCAATTTGCTATCCTAGTCTGTGAGCCTTTGGTGAGGGTGCTTCGCTTAGCTGATAATGAAGAAAAGCTAACAATGGGTTTTTTTATGTCATGGAAAGAGCGACAGAAACAATCAGGGCCAATTGAAACATGGGCTTTTTTTGTACGCACCATATCTTTCAATCATTAATGAGAGAAGGGAAAGACAACTTTCTTTTCTATTTTTTGCAGTTGGGAAGTTTTTGAATCCTAGTGTCTATTTTAGACTGAATTTTACTAAGCAAGCTAAAGTTAATAGAGGAATACTTTTAACTATTACAACAACTGTTGGCATTGTCGCGATGCAAGATCTCTTACGCTCACAAATGGAGCTTTATAAGTTGTCTTATGGTGATTTTGGAATGGTAATTACTATTCGACAAAGAGGAAAACCTTTTCCAGGTATTAGTTGTTTCCTTTTTCTTATTTTTTGAAAATTAATTATCACTTTATTTTGTTGATAATGGTACTTTTGTTATCTTACGACTTACAATTTCTTAGCGGGATTAATTCAAACTGGTAATCTAGAATTGAAAAGGTTCACAATTCGAAATTTAAGTCAATGTGTGAGTGCAACAGGGTGTGAACGAAACTGGAGCACATTTGAATTTATCCACTCTAAGAAAAGGAATATATTGGAGCATAAGAAGTTGAATGACTTAGTTTTTGTTCGTTACAATTTAAAGCTTCAAGAAAGGTATGTTATTATCATTACTATCAATATTAATTTCGATATAATTTCTTATAATTTTCTAATAATTAAATTTTATTGTTTACTAGGAGTCTTAATAGCACAAGTAGTTCAACTGATTCTATTTCCATTGATAATATTGATTTTTTAGCAGATTGGGTTTTTGAAGAATCGAATTTGGTAGATGTCAATGACTTGGAAGATAATCTTGGATGGGAAAGAATTGACATGTCATTTGGTGTATTAAATTTAAATGATAATGATGATGAAACTCCTCTCAATGATGAGGATTTTGTACCAAATGATAATTGAGCTCAGTACAGTTATAGCGGATATCCTCCCGTAGACGATTGAATTTCGTTCCAGGTTTTTGTTTTTCCTCTTCTTTTAATTTTACTTGTATTTGATGTATATGTTAAATTTCATATATGTAATGTAATTGTAAATATTTTTGTTTCAGGTTTAACTTCTACTTGATTGTTTCCTCATCACGAACTCTTGTTATAAATTGTAATAGTTTGAGAGTTAAGGATATTTATTGTTCTTTTTATTAGATGTTTTGATATAATAATTATTTATTATATGATGAAATTTTATTATTGTAATATTTTAAATACTTTGTACTATTCTTATTTTTATATTTGTATGATGATGATTGTCTTTTTTTATATTAATCGTGGTTTTTATTTATATGTGAAATATTTAAAAATTATTGTTATTTCATATTAATTGTGATTATTATTTATTATTATGAATTTTGGAGACATGGTTGATGTAAACTTATAAAGTATATAGTACAATACATCAATGGACTATTTTGCAAATTTTACAAAAATTCAGGAACTATTTTATAAATTTAAAAAATTATCAAAAACGTTACTCAGTATTGATCGGACCGATGCAGTACTGTACCAGAATCCAATCTGGTACCAAGTCCGGTACATTATTCGCAACTTTGTTGGTATCACATATTGGTTTGGGCATTTTTACATTGACAAAAGTCTATAAAGGATACTTTCAAAAGCCCATCTATACGTTCACACACATTATAATTTGATTTGAATTTTAGTTATTGACATTGTTTAACAAATTCTAGTATTTATAAAATTATTATATTTTAACTTCAAATTTCCTGAATTTAAAACTTATCAATTACAGTTGATACTATATCACATGACAAATTTGAGACTTTAAATATTTAAATTTATTAATATTTGCAATCTTCTTTTGGCAGTGCTATGTATTACTTGTACTAAATATCACATCACTAGAAATATTAAGATCAAGCCAGAAAGGGTGAGAAGGATACCTACTCAGAGCCCACTCTTATGAAGAAAAAATAATACCCATCTTTGATCCTTGTAAATAGCAAAATAAGGCAAAATTAATGGTTATGAAAAAGACTCTTAAGATTTAATTTCTTTCAAGTTTTAATGAGAGTGCTATTTTAACTTCTAAATTTAATGTTAGATTTTTTTGTTCTTTTGATGAGATTTAATGTGAACTTTTTACGTTAATGTATTTATAAATTTCTTTTAAGCATTTAGTTGTAGTTCTTACTCTCTAACTTTTTTATTTTCATCAGTGCATGAATCTAAGATACTTAAACTCAAGAATTGACAACAAAAGATTTTCATTGTTCTAAATTCTGAGTGATAATTTAAAGGTAAATTTTCTGATTTTTTTCTTTGTATTTTAACTTGCTCAATACTTGAATACATTATAATTAATTTGTCCTTTGACAATATTTGCTTATACATACAAAGTTTGACAATGTTTTTGTGGACAGAATTATATGTTTTTGTTATTCGCCAAATTCAAATCCTTTTAGTTTTTTTTTACATAGTATATTCATTTGCCTTTTTTTTAGTTGTTCTCTTAATCTTACTACTAAGAATTAATGCAACATCTTAGATGCTCCAATTGTGTTGCAAGAGAGGCTTAAGTCGGCCTCTTTGCTATGTGCCAAGATAGTTTCTCGTCATTGATTATTTTTTCTCTCTTTAGATTTTAATTATTCAATCACAGTACTTAATCATAATTATTATTAGGGAACTTTATTTTAACTTAGATGACGTAAATAAGGAGTTTTATTTGTATTCATAATTTTATATGGGGAAATTATTTGAACAAAGAATTCAAAGTTTTATAAAAAACATTACTTAAATCAAGATTAATTATAAATTATGAACTTCTTATTAATTAAGTTTTATAATAAATAAATTATCGTTGGCTATTAAATCTTATCCCTAAGTTTTATATAAATATTAAAACTTAATAATTAAAATATGCTTTTAAAGTTTACATATTTATATATCCAAATTATTGGGGTCGTTCTTTTGTATAAATATTAAAACTTAATAATTAAAATATGCTTTTAAAGTTTACATATTTATATATCTAGATTATTGGGGCCGTTCTTTTTACTTTATCCAAGTCCAATTCAACGTTAGGAATAACCTTTACAGAAATTAGAGAACTTAATTTTGAAAAGATATTATACAATCCGTAGTCACTACATGGTTAAGGCTACTACCTGCAGATATTTTACAATTAAAATTGATGTGAGAGTTGAAAACGTGTAATGTTCATTAACTTAAACATCCATTTGTACAATCTCTTCTTGAGCCATATATAGAATAAAGTTTGTTTTCACATTGACATTGTAAGTGAGAAGCTCCTCGTCATCCCAAAACAAATACTACTTAAGCAATAACAAAGGTAGATGAAGGAAGAGTTTCTTTATCATTGTATTAAACATGATTTGGCTATATATGACACTTCGTACATCCCAAACTTCTTTCTCATCCTCCTACTTCTTACCACCATTAGTTAGTATGGGCCTACTAGTTATAGGTATGTTGTTAGCTTTGCAAAGATAGGTATGGAGAGTAACAAAGGGGCAGCCTTTTCAAAGATAAACAAAGATATAGAAACTTGAATGCATATTCTAAGAGCAACCCATTAACATAGATTAAAATTGAAGTTTTATTTAAGAATGAATAATTAGATATCTTTACTTTGCTCCTCTTAAGCATAAGACTTAACATTTATTTAAGTGGGTAGGACTTACAATGCCACGTGACATCCACTTATCATTATAGATCCCATTTAAACATAAATTTTAAAATATTATTTATCACTAACGTGACACTTAATTGACAAACTCTCATTTTCAGTACGAAGTTTCATCAGTTTTAGGTTAAATTTGAGTGATTTTTAAATGTTAGTATTTTTTTTAAAAGGCTAAAGATACACTTTATCTTCTCATATTTCACCTAAAATTTAAGTTAAATCTACATTTCACAACATTAAAAAAAGAACATAATGTTTCATAATTATTTAAATAACCCTTCAGAAGATGGAATCATTAGAATTTCATCAATTATGATGATGTGAAAATTTTAAATTTTTAAGAGTCTATGTAAGCCACATCAGATACTGATGTGGACCCCAAAAATTAAACCCTAACTTAATTTAGGGATTAAGGTTTTAAAAATCTTAAATCCATAAATTCCCCTTACATCTAAGTTTAACCACCTAATGCAGTCCTTTTAGCAATCCTTCTTTGGTGTTCGATCAAGAGTTCTTCCATCCTTTATTGGATCTTTGGTTAGAAGTTTCCTACCTTTAGGCTATGTTTGGTTTGGTGGTTATTAATAAAATGTAATGGAATATAATATTATTCCCTCATTTGGGAAAAAGATTTATAATGGAATAGAATGAAATGAGATGGGATGGAAGGAGAGAGTTTCACATTACATCTCATTTCATCCTAAATAGTAAAAATAAGTTACCTTCGATTTGGAGAGTTTAAGATGGAATGTAAAATGATAAATAACATTTCACTATATTATATTATGAACTCTTCTTCTAAACAACATTTCACTATATAACATTATGAACTCTTACGTCCCTCTCAAATAACAATTCTCTAATATTACATTCATTTGCATTCCATTCTATTATAAATCATTTCATTCTATTAAAACCTTTACGTCCAATCAAACGTAACCTTAGTTTCATCTTTGTAAACAAAGATAATATCACCATTTAAAGCAAGTTTACTCAGTATTCCCTACTTTCAACATTTGTGCTATGTATATATATCAATTCTAAGGTCTGTAATCTAAGATTCCCTAATGGACTCATGTCTGGTGTCTTGGTCAAGTGCTATAAAAATATTATTGGTTCATTAAAATTTTATACATTATTATTGCAAGAAACCGTTTTCTATTTGAGAATGTAAAATTAGATCTATAACCATGTTTATATCAATTTTCGACTAGGAATCATGTCTTATTTGTTACTGGTTGAGATTGTACCATGAAAGAAACATCTATCAATGTATTTTTGTATAGCTTTTAATTTTATGATTCCCTAATAATGATAGTAAACGAGCCCCACTAAAGATAGCTAGTTCATTGGTTAGTTTTTTTATGTTCTAGTGTTCTTGATCGATCAGTGGCAATTCTTTATTACCATTAAAAAAATAAATTAGAATCTCCCTTAGTTTAATTTTGTTTTTGCACACTTGTAGTTGTGATTGTATATTATTCCATATAATATCTATAATATAGATATACATAATCAATATCATAGTACATTATTGTAAGAGATATATATGCTTCAACATATATTAATTTGTTCTTCGGTATCTTATATCAATAGCTTATATGAAGCTTAACATGACATCTACTCTACACTTAGGCTATGTTTGGTTGATGGTTTATTAATAGAATGGTATGGAGTGTAATATTATTCCATCATTTAGAAGGGGGGTTTATAATGGAATTTATTGTCCCAATACTCCCCCTCACTTGCATACATATCTTTGCAATCTCTCACATCGAAAAGAAACAACATCTAACAATAACATATAAGGTTGAGAATGAGTAATCTTCCATAAGACTTAAGTCTTTTGGATCGACTTCATTCTCAACCTAACTAAATTTTAAGATGGTATCAGAGCCAATAAGGCCTAATGGCCCAGCAAAGATCCTGGAGCCCGAAAACCTCCAATAGTTCAGTTGACAAACCCAAAAAAAAGGTTGCAAGTGAGGGTGAATATTGGGATAATAAATCCCACATCGAAAGAAACAATATCTAACAATAGCATATAAAGTTGAGAATGAGCAATTCTCTATAAGGCTTAAGTCTTTTGAATTGACCTCATTCTCAACCCAACTTAAATTTCAAGATCTATAAACCATTCTATTCCATTCTAATATATTTCATTCTATTAAAATCTTCCGTCTAACTAAACATAGCCTTAAGGATGAAAAAAAGATTCAAATCCAATGTCTCCAATGTCTACCATTGCTTGTCATTTGGAAACTACAATATTCATATTTTATAGCCAACAATCCTTAGCCTAAAGGAACCGCCAAATCATTTTTTACCTTTTTACATAATTGGAAACATCAGGTGATGCAAACGAAATGTTAGAAGATTGAGATAAACACAAGAGCTTTTAGATAGTATTTACATAGATAAAGGGTGAAAGATGTGTCTCTATACCACCTTGTCAATTTAACTACATACCAAGACAGGCATATCTCAACTTAAAGATGAAACCTTATTTTTTATGGATATAGGTAACAACTGAAGTTTAAAAGGTTACAAAATCACTTCATACGCTAAATGTTCTAATCCAAAGTGTTGGGATAACTCCTCCAATACTAAATAACCTAAGAGGTGCTTTGATAGTTCCATGGCCAAGAATGAACTAATGTTTTAAATTTTGTATCATACCAATCAATACTAATTGTAAAGTCAATACCAGGATTAAAATTTTCATTTATCAGTACCGTTTCCGATTCAAATATCAAGTTGTACCAGAAATTTTAGATTGTCCCAACCATACCGATGGATACACTAAAATACTAAAGAAATACATTAAATTTGTAAATTAAGAAAACATGTCTATGTTTAAACATTTTAAAAACAGCTATCATGTCTAGAAATTATCTTTATATTACTTTAATGAATAAATTTAGAGTCAAAATAATATTTTAAATTTTAATCATAACAGAGAACCAAAATTTTCATATGATTAACAATATGTTTTATTCGTTGTTTAATTATTGTTTTTGTATTTTTTTCAATTTCTTTTTAAATATTATTTTTAAGAGAAAATCAAACTAAACCAACTATTTATACTCTCTATATGTTACAAATCAACGGCTGGTTAAAGTATTGACTGCTAATATTCAGAAAGATTGAAGGGTAAAACAAAGTTCAAAAGTTAACAGTGAAAAGGATAAAATGGCAGAGATACATATAATATATCTTACATACAAAAGAACAATCAAAGTATTTCTCCTTGGGCAGCAAATCTGTCCATCAAGTTTTTCTTTTTCTCTTTGCATTTCTGCCCATGCCAGTCTTGGAGTTTGGATTTGCATGAGCTTGTATCTTCGCCAACACAGCAGAAGTCCAAAGGGCTCGTTCTACATCTGACGGATTGAAGGATTCCCCTTCCGAACTTAATTCCTGAAAAATTTTTAAATAGATAAAAGAACAACATTGATTACTGCCTTTCACTAAAATCCCTTTTAAACTCAATTATTGAAATTATTGCAAGAGGACAAAAAACAGATTGCTCATTTGTGACACAAAAGTATCAAATACACACAGCTAAACTTCACATCAAATCTTAACCATACTATACATCATGAAACAACAGAGCATCAAAACTCTGAGAAGCTTATAGCCATTGTCTCAACAGTTCATCAATAAATAAATTCTGGCGGTTGGAGATTTCTTATACCCATCTTGTCCAGTTTGCATTTCTATAACCTAAAATTTCCAATCTTCAAAGATTCGGAAAATATTCATTTAACAAGATATGATTTGGCTAATACACAGATAAGAATAATGCTCAATACTTTAATAAAACAAATTTACACACTAAGTTGGCAAACCGTCTGTGGATTAAGGTATGCAAAGTCCAAGCATGAAAGAAAAAAAAACAGTCCACTTTATTTCAAAAAGTTTGTAAAATGTATTAGTAATTAAAGCATTATTTCGTATAGGATAATACAAACATTTTTTTAAAAAATAATAATACAAACAATTTTAGAAATTCATCTTCAAGCAATAAATAATCTAATTAGTTGTTATAGAACCCTCCTGGCCTCGGTCATGCCCGCGGCCCGGCCCACAGGTGGGTTGACTGGCTTGTGGCCCACCCTATGGCCCGCCGGGCTACGAGCGGGCCTGGCCTACCCAGCCCGTCCACTAATTTTTTAAAGAAAAAACGAAACAACGTCATTTTAAACAAAACGACGTCATTTCGAGAAAAGTGAGCGGGCCACGAGTTAGGATGGGCCAGCTTGTGGCTCACATGGGCGGACCACGATCGGCCCGTGGCCCGGCCAACCCGGGCCAAAATTGCCATCCCTGACCTATATTACTACCCATATGGAATAATGCTAGAGATACGAACTCTTTGACAATTTTATCTTTACAAATTTTCTTAAATTCAAATTATTTCCCATAGGACCCACCGCTAATTAAAGGGCGAGGAGCCCACACATCGAGAAGACTATTACAAACTGATTTGCGAAATTGTAACAAGATCCATCCCATGAATCAAGGAGGGCATATCCTCTACATCTAAAAAAAATTATTGAAAAGAATCAGGGCTTGGGATGCCAAAAGAAAGATTATAAGCTTGGTCTATTATTTCAACCAAAGGAAAGGTTGGGGTTAATTTTATGATGCATAGCAACATCTAATGCTCTTCATTGTCCAAAAATATATAAGTTCTGCAATCATTTTACAACAACCAAATTACCTATGTTCTTAGGTGATTCGGCTACTTTGAATTTTTTATTCAGCCAAACAGAATAGAAATGGTATATGAGCACTTAAACCCAATCCACTCCGAATCATCAAATGCCAGTCCAATTAGCGGTGCCAGTAGTGGACAAGAAGCATGTTTTGCTGGCTAAAAGAACAAAACTACACTGCTAAGTTCCTATCTCCAGTGATAATTGCCAACTCAAAGAAGATGATTCCACGAAGAGGGATTCTCAAAAGAATGTCGAGGTCACTAAATAAAAGATGATTCTTATCATTGTAAACTAGAACAATTGATGAAATCCTTGGCAATCAACAACCTCGAAAGCAGCATTTTCCAGGGACCATCACAGACAATGTCGTCCATTATGATATTTGCCTCAGAAGATTAAGGCAAAGCAATGTAGCTTATTTTAATCTAATTCCATCACATTCTCCCCAAAATAAATCCACAGTTAAGCCAAACTAAAGGATACGTCTCAAACAAGCACGACGATCAAGTTCAAAATACACAAAACATGTATTGTGAGAAAGAAAAATGACACAAGCACATTAATTTCTTAAACCCAAAGGTGAAAATGGCACTAACCTCGGCTTTAGTCTTTAGTTTGTCAACGAAAATCAGGTACTGCTTCAAAGAATAATCTTTTGAACTACCAAGAGCTGCCTCCATAGCCTATCACCACCATAACTACCACAAAAACACAACCGAAAGGGAAAGGGAAAACACAACTTGAACTAAACAATGAGTGACAAAAACTTACCTCATCGGACATAAAGGGCGTCATCTCGGGAGCGTACGCGGCCAAAACGGCAGAGGCAGTGGCCGGACCGACCCCTTTAAGGATCGTGAGCTCAGAAACCGCTTTAGACACGTCGGGAAGAGCTTTAAATGCCTTAAGAGAAGCAGATTTCACCAGAGCCTCGTCAAGGGACGACACGTAGTCTAACAACCGCGGCCTGAAACGTAAGGAAAGTGACTATAATATGCTACATCCATCGTTTATATTGAGAGTGAAAACTTTAGCTTACCTCCATTTTCCACGAGAGAGCTTCCATTGCATGAGCTTAGAGAGGTCGGAGGTGGTTATGTAAGGGTTAGGGTTTCGCTGGCGGAGGAGAGAAGGTAACTGGACGCGGTAGAATTGGTCCAGAGAAACGAGATTAGGTTTGTTGAGAGACTCAATTCGGGTCGGGTACGTCGAGAGAGCATCTTTCCATAGAGTTACGTCGGAGCATTCAAAATCCATGGGGTCTCCTTCTCTCTGAGTTGGTTTCCAAATTTCCCGGTCAATTGAGGGTTTCGGTTTCTTGGTCTTTTGGGTCGAGTTAGACCCAACATGGATTTGGACAAATTGACTTTCTGGGAACTGGGCTGGCTCTTAAAATCATAACCAACCCAAACATATAAATTAATATTTCGTTTGATCCAAACAAAAATGCATGTCAAGTCTAACCCCTTTGAAGTAATCAAATACAGTATTTCCCATGGGGGGTACTTTTTCTAAACAGATATAACAATTTCTAACAGTTGTCTCATTCGAAGATTCAGGATCAGGAATCGTTAGGTAAGAATTTGAGAAAATCGGCCAAGCGGATCCCACAAACTAGGGCAACAAATTCTGTTGACCACGCAAAAACTCTTTAAACCAAGACCGAAGTCAGTCAAGAGTTGTCCGAATAAGAAGAAGTGAATTATATCGAGAAAAAGAAAAGTAGACTTTAGTCGAAAGTGTAAAGCATAAAAAGTTATGTTCTTACAGGTTATCGATTGGAAAATGGGTGGTGAAGGCGAAGAAAAAGTTCAAGGACCGAGTGACTCGCGTGTAGGATGTTAATGCGCTAGGTGCGGGCCACAGGTTAGCCCGCAGTCTGGCGTTATTAAATTCGTCAAAAAAATTTTAATTAAGAAAAGACAAAACGGTATTGTCTTGGACAAAACAATATCGTTTTGTCTAAAATAATTCGGCTCATAATTTGTGGCTTACCTATAATCTTTCAAAATTAGACTGAGCGAGATTGGGGTAAAATTGACATCCCTACTTACGCGTCGATTTCTGAAAGAAAAGGATTTATTTATTAGCATTTAGTAGGGAAGGAGACGAGCACGATAGAAACAGTGCGCATCCTGCCTTCCCAACCCGAAGAACAGATGGATGGATGGACAAGCACCTTCACGATGAGAGCTCAAACTCAAACAACTTGTCATCTTCTTCTTAAAATTGTCCTCTTTTCGTTTTCCAATTCCTTTTGGAAAATTAGCAACCGTAAAAGACCGGAGGATGAGATGGCGCCAGCTTCCCTTCGTCTCCTTTGCTATTTTTCTCCTCCATTAATCTTTTCTTCTCGTAGATATCATACCAAAAACCATTGTGAAATGTGATTGGCATATTGAAGTATTCTTCGGATCTTATTTGACTTTTCTAATATTTTTTATAAATAAAATAAATTATATAGATAATAAATCAATAAGTTCAATAAAGGACTTGTTGAAAGGGTTTTAGATGCAAATGATTTAAAAATTAATTAAAAATTTATTAAAAATTTTAAAGTTTAATTAAAAAGACAATTAAATAAAAATTAATTAATTTGTTTTAATTTATAAAATGATTAATTTATAAAAATTAATCTATTGATTAATAAACTAATTAATTTTTATCAACAAAAAATATTAAACTAAATTAAATTAAAATTAACTTATTCAAAATTTTGATTGTTAAGTTGGTTTGATTTTTAAATACAAATAAATTAATTGATTGATTAATAAACTAATTAAATTTTATCGACAAAAATATTAAATTAAAATTAAAATTTTTAAGTTAGTTTGATTTTTAAAAGTTTTTTATTGTTCCTAAAACTAAAATGCACATTCTTAATGTTGCGGAAATCTTCATTATTTCAACTGGTGGATGTAATGGCGAGTAAAACCAACGGCCAAGAAGTCCGTGGACGAAGAAGCAGACATCAGTACATTCCCGAACAAAAGAAAAGGTTCCATGTGAAAAACTTCAGTAACAGTAACTAGCTACATTTATTCTCTCTCTTTTCAGTCATTGTCATATCAACAAATCTGGTACGGTTTTGGGCTAAATAACATTTTGTAAATCTATTTATTAGAAAACCTCTAATGTATATAAGAAACACCATGAGCGATGTTTATCAAAACGTAGAATTTGAACTAATGGTAGCTTAGACTCTACAAGAAACAAACTGGACTAAGACGGGGGGATGCCTAGTCCCTCATCATCTAGACAGGAATCAATCTTACAATCCAAATAAAGTAGTTAATACTGCAGATTAATTATGAGGGGGAATAATTATTAAGACTAAGTTCATCTACCAATTGTATGAAGTTCATCACAACTGGGAGGTTGCGTGGATTTCCTTACAAGTTGTTCCTTGTTAGTAAAAGAACAAGTAAATCATCTGGTTTTGGTTGCGTTTCACTAATTCTCTGAGTATAGTAAACAACTACCAACTTGATTGTGCTGGTGGATGAAAACCCATCGCCTGTTTGGAATTTGGTACTACATTTTCCATTCTAAGTCAGAAACGAAGCACTACTAGAGTCGTCCTAACTTTTGACTCAACACATCGGAAATGTATATTCTTATCCAAAAGGCAAACAAAATATCAGGGATTCAGAAAATTCAAGATCCAAAATACCAGAAAGTAAACAGAGTCATTGATCTTGGAAAGGGAAAGGCACTATGAGTTTAATTTAATGTTGGGTCCTCATTTACACTAAAGTTTTTCAATCTAGGAGTCAAAATTTCTTTTAAAATCAGATATTTATTGGCATGCTACATGTTGACAGGTGGATTTTTTAGCCTGTTGCCGATATGGCCTCAGGTTTTAAATTTTAAATTGACCCAAGTTTGCTGCAACATGCCAAACCAGCCATTGGCTTTCACTTGCGTCAACAACTCTTAATAGGTGCCATGTCTGATTGTCAAAACCAATGATTTCGATAAGTTTAATTTTACCCGACAAGTAAGGAAGTGTTAACTGTAATGATGAAAAATCGAGCCTGGAACCATAGGTTTAAAACATAATAAAGTGGCTCATTACGACAAAAAGTTAGAAGCAATAACAACTATTGTTGTCATTTCTTAGAGCCTTTCCGAAAAATCCGTGTCGCGTCTATCAGCTTGTAATTTTTTTTTTGGGTGAAATATCAGCTTGTATTTTTGTTTAGGAGTCGTATTGCACTTTCATGTTATGTACTTTTTATTTAATTATTTTAATCTAATTTAAGATGCATTTGGAAAAAGAGAATTTGTTTATAGCCCATTTCTGGTTTTGATGTAGAATTCATGATTTATGCATGTCACGAAAGTATAATCACCATTAGCAAACACTTTAACATCAAAGACTTTCAAACTAATATAAAACTTTTATTTATGCTTATTTGTTTACGTTACGTGTACTTGACCATAGCACAATTTGTTTTTGTTTTTCCGTTGGAAAGTGGAAACACAATACGATTATAGTCAAGCTGTAAGCACCACAAAAGTTGATATCACGTAGTTGAAAGGTATAAAAATACACTCTTAACAACTCGTCGTCCTAGTATCAGACTACATGTAAATACCTTACCTAATTTAATCCTGTTACAAAGCAATGGTTGAGGAAAATGGATTGGTTGGGAAAGAGGGGGTGAAAAAATAGGATGGAATGAAAGAGGGTTCAAACGTCAAAGTAAAGATCGTGAGAATCGCATAAATAAAGCCGATGACACGACTCGGCGCATGTTAGCAATACGGCCTACTTACACATGTGAGCTGTGGTTGTTAAATTCCCGGGGTCTCCCCTATAAAAGGGGGTTCGGTTCTCGGTGCAACAGCGTCACACACAGATTGGAATTTCTTCACATGAAAAAATACTAAATTAGCCATTGCCAGCGAAGCTCTTCATCGACGTTAATCCAAACAGGTACTCGCAATAGATTATTTTTCTAGACAGCTCTTCTTCCTACTCCTCGACGTTTTAGGACTCTTCCTTAGTGGATTTTGAGTTTGATAATGGCGGATCAGTTCATGCTCGGAGGTATCTTCGCCTCCGTCATTGGACTCATCGCTGTCGTCGTCTTCCGTTACGCTGCGAAGAGAAAAGAGAGCTTCCTGCGAGACTCAATCGAGGTCGTCAAGAGTATCGCCACTACTCAAGGTGAATGCAGATCCGTTGACGCTTCCGACGCCGACGTCATCATCGTCGGCGCTGGTGTAGCCGGGGCGGCTCTTGCTCACACTCTCGGCAAGGTCAGTTTTAATACGTGTCATCTTGTTTTGTTTTCCTGCATTTTCTCGGTAACCAAACGGAGTCAGAGAGCATCTTTAGTTTCTTTTATATTGAAACTTGGGAATGTTTGTAGCGGAAGAACAGAACCCTGCTGGCATGCTTATTTTTTAAAACACGAAAAGGTTTTTCTTATAGTGTGATTTGCTGTCAGTGCTGGTATCTTGCGTTTTGTACACATCAGTCGCCATTGTTTTTTGTTTTTAATTACTTTTTTATGTTTCTGTTCTTTCTTTTTTCTCTACTTTAGTTTTATTGTCTGCGCGATTGAGGCTTGTGAATATTCCACTCTGTTACATAAAGGAGATCACCTCTATCTATGGGAGGAATGATGATGTTTGCGTTGCGTATGTAATTGACTAATTAATGGGTTGCGTATATTTTTGACGGATTAATTCAGCAATTTCGAGTTTCTGGGTCTCTTTGAAGTTGTTGAGAATATTGCAGAACTGTGGGTGTTAAATATGCATACTATCATCAAACTGCTAGGTTGGCCCCCTTCTTTTTCTTTGTGTGGACTGCGCGGTGTGAAGACTGTTTCCTGTGGTCGATTTGAAGATTGGATTGCGTTTTCTTTTTTGGAGTTTTCTTGTACTTTGTGTCAAGATTTTTAGTTCTTTACTTGTCGAAGATTTTTAGTTATTTACTTGTCAAGAGTTTTCTTGTACTTTCTGTCTGGACATATTTTCTCAATAGGTATTTCTATTTAGAAACCAGCAATACAGCGCTACATGAGTTATTAAAGTTCTCGTCATGCTAATCATATACCGGGTTTCTTTTTCCCGTTGTAATATGAATGCTCGTACTGAAAACGAAATTATTATTCAATAATGTCCACCGACTATGGCAACATAACTGTTTATTTTTGTTTCTAACATCACAACTGAGAGTTCTTTAAATTGAAAATTAACCATGTTTCAAATACAGGACGGCCGTCGAGTGCATGTAATTGAAAGGGACCTAACTGAGCCTGACAGAATTGTTGGTGAACTGCTTCAACCAGGGGGTTACCTAAAGTTGATTGAGTTGGGTCTTGAAGGTATGTTCATGTGAAATTTTATAGCTATATGGGATTCTTCTGATTGCCCACATCTAACCATAGGACATTGATCTGTCTGCAGATTGTGTGGATGAAATTGATGCTCAGAGGGTGTTTGGTTATGCTCTTTTCAAGGATGGAAAGCACACTCAACTCTCTTATCCTTTGGAAAAGTTTCACTCAGACGTTTCAGGGAGGAGCTTTCATAATGGGCGCTTCATACAAAGAATGCGACAAAAAGCTGCATCCCTTCCTAAGTATGTTCATATTTGTTGCCGCTGTACCTTTGTGCACGTCTTTTAACACTTTGAATGATTCCAACAAATCACTGATATCATAGTTTCAAATTTCACTTCAATTAGACATTTTAAAAATTCGATTTTTAGAGACTTATTCTGCATTTAGATTTGTGGAAATTCAATTAAAAGTTGCTTTGTTATTCATGACTTATCTTTTTATTTACTAGTGTACGACTGGAGCAAGGAACTGTCACTTCTCTACTTGAGGAAAAGGGGATCATCAAAGGTGTTCAGTATAAATCAAAATCAGGCCAAGAGCTAACATCATTTGCACCTTTGACAATAGTATGTGATGGCTGTTTCTCAAACTTGCGCCGCTCTCTCTGTGACCCTAAGGTAATATAGACTTTTCAACCTTATTTTATGAGGTTCTCCTCCAAATTAATAGTATAATGTGTTTTGACTATGAATTGCTTGCATAACTAGGGTGCAGCTAGATCTGAACAGCGGTTTAAATTATTGTATGCAGGTAGATGTGCCCTCTTGTTTTGTTGGTTTGGTCTTGGAGAACTGTAAACTACCATATGCAAATCATGGCCATGTTATACTAGCAGATCCTTCACCAATTTTATTCTATCCTATCAGTAGCACAGAGGTCCGTTGTTTGGTTGATGTTCCTGGCCAGAAAGTTCCCTCCATTTCAAATGGCGAAATGGGAAACTATTTGAAGACTGTGGTAGCACCTCAGGTTATAATGTTTCCCATCTTTTCATTCCCAACTATATGTTTGGCCTGTCAGTTAAAACTGTGCCCTTTTACCTTGTTTTTTATTATGTCTCAACTGACCTCAAACCATGGCTCTTCCAGATTCCTCCAGAAATTTATGATGCTTTCATAGCTGCAGTTGACAAAGGTAACATTAGGACAATGCCAAACAGAAGCATGCCAGCGGCACCACATCCTACACCAGGTGCATTGTTAATGGGTGACGCATTCAACATGCGTCATCCTCTAACTGGTGGAGGGATGACTGTTGCACTCTCAGACATTGTTGTACTTCGGGATCTTCTAAAGCCCTTGCACAACCTGCACGACTCATCTTCTCTCTGCAAATATCTTGAATGCTTCTATACCTTGCGTAAGGTAAGTTGTCTTAAGATTTGGTTTCTTTATCCTTTCATTGTGAAGGTTTTCTTACACAGTTTTTATTGATAACAAATTTGACAATCGCTTTGGTCAAACTGAATAGAAATTCCTTTCTCGGTAATTGTAGCCTGTTGCATCAACAATCAACACACTAGCTGGTGCCCTCTACAAGGTGTTTTGTGCTTCACCTGATCAAGCTAGAAGAGAGATGCGTGAGGCTTGCTTCGATTATCTCAGTCTTGGTGGTGTATGCTCAGCTGGACCAGTCTCGTTGCTCTCTGGATTAAACCCTCGTCCAATGAGTTTGGTAATGCATTTCTTTGCGGTTGCAATTTATGGTGTTGGCCGCTTGTTACTGCCATTCCCTTCACCTAAGCGTATCTGGATTGGAGCTAGACTGATTTCGGTCTGTTTCTTACTTTCTTTTCTTGTTGTTGCCTCACTTTTTTACATTGCTTTACGATTTATTCCAATGAGTGGTAGTTTAATTTCTCTGAATCATTATGTTGCAGGGTGCATCGGGGATCATCTTACCCATTATCAAGGCGGAAGGGGTTAGGCAAATGTTCTTTCCCGCAACTGTGCCTGCCTATTATAGAGCTCCTCCGGTGAAAACGGCTTGAGTCTATCCCCCTACATTTCTTTCATCCCTTGGGTTGCTCAAAGGTTTAAGCGAAGGACGAGTACTCTACGAGGAAGAACTGTGCACAATTGAAAATTTGTTATCTAGGTTTTAAGAAAAAAAA
Source organism: Erythroxylum longipes (assembly GCA_027563885.1). NCBI lineage: Eukaryota > Viridiplantae > Streptophyta > Magnoliopsida > Malpighiales > Erythroxylaceae > Erythroxylum > Erythroxylum longipes. The sequence continues at coordinate 5,874,351 of JAOQMS010000006.1, read as the reverse complement.
AAGAAGGGGCTTGGAATTTTCAAGAGTTGTAGGAGCTCTTATTTATTTGTTTTAATTTTTGGAATATTGTTGTATCTCAGTTCTCAGTTGATGTAAGTTTGGTTAGTGCCAACTTTTTATACCTTTTGATGCACTAAAGAGAAGACCCAAGAGGAAAATTTAAAACAGGCAATCAGTTGACCAATCATTAGATAAATTCGTCAATGTTTGACTTGACTGGGTTGTTGACTTGTAAATTAGAGGGTAATTCCAAGTTTAATTCACCTCTCGAGTCTTTGACCGCTCCCCTCCTTCCGCGACGTCGATTCTTTTTAGAAGCAAAAAAATTAGTAAGGGACCCGACGAAGGAATGAGCGGCTGTGGCGCCAATGAGGCCGTTGACGAAGAGAATCGCTCCAAAGCTCGACTGTCTGTCCTACGACGACGTCCGCTCTATGGAGTTTGAGGACTGATATTACCATTCACACTTAAATTACTAAATTAATGACTCAACTAGCCCTTTTTTACAATCATGAACTCCGCGCCTCTTAATCTTTTTTCTTAATTAATTTTCTAACTTTTAATATGAAGTTAGTATATAATAAATTTTAGCAAGCAAATTGACTTTTAACTGATCAATGTGTGATGACCCAAATACCATAGCTTAAATCTTAATCTAAAACATCCACGTCGAGTCCACCCCAATTATATACTTAAACCGTACTAATATTTCTCAAAAGTTAGTTCATAGGCCTGTAATTAATTCTAACAACGGCGTCTTCTTCGACTAAAAATTCGAAGAACAGTCACAGTTAGGACTTAGGAGGTAAAAAAAAAAGAACAGCCTATACGACCAAAAAACTTTCCATTTTCTTCTTAGATTTTCTCCTTTTGCTAAATCAGTTTAACTTCTTGTCAACATAACAAAATCCTTTTTGAGTTCTTTGCTTGGACCTTTTTCTTGCCAGAAACTAGACCTCCGGGTTCAAATGTCCTGCAGGAGATAACAATACATGTGAAGATGAGGCAAATGCAATATATATGGTGAGAGTCTGACTTATGTCTGGACCTTTCTGTACCATTTGGTCCCAAACCGTAAATGGCAGAGCTTGAATCAAATCCCATTTGGAAAAGGCTTTGTAGTTCATTGTCCAATGCAGTCTGTGGATATGAGTGGTTTGTGAGCATCGAACAACATTTTGACACAACATTTTTGTACCCTTACTATTACTTACGTGAGGCATGGAAGGCAACTGCTGCTTTGTGTCTGGAACAACCGGTATGCTGGGTTGGAAAACTCCATGACAATAAGGATTAGAGTTCATCACAGGACTAAACCCCATAAATGATGAATTACCATTTCGTGGATGGAGCATCTAGATAGAAGCAAGACAGGAACATAAACCGTTCGTAAAACATCGACAAAGTACTTGCAATCTATGTTGTAAACCATAGAAACATCTGCTTACATCTTTGGATAGAATCCTCTCAACATCAATTTTCAATTCGGGATTTACGGTAGCGAGTTTCATGGACAAAAACTGCAACAGGAAGGCAAAATACTTAATCAGTTAATTGCACAGACAATAACCCAAATGCAAGAGTTGAATGACAAGTATTTATTTACTTCAACTCAGCTGTCCTTTACATATTTTTTATTGGTCGCTTATTCATAAAACCTTTCCTATAATAATCTCAAAGGAGGAGCATTAGCAGGTAACAGTAGAACTACTTGTTCAACTTGGATTTACAACGTGTGTAAGAATCTCTACTTGAGAAAATTTCAATGAGGAACAATCCACTTTACAAGGTCAGCTTCGATCAAACTCCGGACCAAATTCAGCCCTCTTGTCAAAATATCAATTTGAGAATTTCATTTCAAGTACCAGGATTACATACCTCGACCTGCTGTTGCAACGACTGCACATAGTTGATAATCTCATCAAGCATGACTGCTTTCCCAGTGATCTAATAAGATGAGCAAACCCAGACGTTATATATTAGTTTATTTTAGAAGGAAGAACATTTCATTCAGAAGTTAGGCCTTCTAAAAGGACACCTTATTGCATCCTGGAACAAGGTCTTGAAGCAATTTCATCCTCTCACTTATCTTTTCTCTCCTCACCTGCAAAAGAACTTCTAACCTCAATATAAAGGAAACTGTGCCATTATCCCATAGTATACGTTACAAAATATGCTTATACAAACCCTCTCGGCAAGACTGTGGCTATTGGTTGCCTGACCTCTCCTAGCTCTCACATGAATGTAATCATCTTTAGGAGCTTCTGCACTGTTAGAATCATCCTTGGATTGTTTTATTTCCTCTTTTCCCCGTGTATATGGACCAGTGTTTAGTTCATCCTTTGGCTTTTTGTCATCCTGTTCTTCGGGCAAACTAGAGTTCACTTTAGAAGGGTCCTTCTGCAACTCACCTTCACCGTTCTACAACCAATTCCATATCAGTTCAGAGAGAAAAGTTATAAACAAGGGCAAAGTGCCAGAAAATTCTGCAACTTTTAATCAGAACCAGATAAACGTAATCCAGATTACCTTCTTTGGATCAAAACGAGAATTCAGATTACCTTCTTTGGATCAAAACGAGAATTAGACTCCAGAACTTGTTTCCTTCTCTTCTCATTGGAAGAAGCTCCAAAAGCTGCTGCTTCCAATTGCTGGAGACCATCACAAGACTGTTTGTTATTTGCTATCCTTCGGCCTTCCTTGTTAATATCGTAAGCAGGAGGGCATATAGTACTGGGAATCTGAGCAGACCCAGTTAGACAATAGGAACCAACTATATCAGAGAAATTCCCACTTCCAGCCAGTTCAACAAAACTTGGATCAGATGGGTAACTAAAAAGGTGGGTATTACTGCTTATTCCTTGGTTTTCCACAAGAGCAGAGTAAGAAGAATTAGTAAATTCACCTTGAGAAAGTATTGTTGAACCTTCAAGGTTCTCATGCTGACCCAGTGAAACTACATTATCCCACCCTGAAGCAAAGAATGGATTTGTGCTCATTCCTGATGAGCAATTAATCACGCTCTCATCTCTACTTCGAAACCCCATCCCATCATTGCTACAGCCAACACTACTCATTTTCTAGATTCAAATGTTTAGGAACTAACCTATGTAGGAATAACACTGAATACAACTATAGACGAGGAACTAAGTTCAAAACAAACTGGGTTTGATGAACTTTAACCAGTGATATCTTCCAGGACTCCGTAAAGAACAAGCAGTGTTGAGAGCTTTATACAACGGAGAAGGTGGCTAAAGTAAAAAGGAATACTTGAAGCATCCCATGGACTCAAAGTGATAAAGGTAAGTGTCCAATGTGTGAGGCATAAAATCTAATCTGCGCCCAGCTAATTGCCTCATCTTTCAGAAACTCTAGGATCAAGTAGAACATGCAAGGACATGATGGAAACTTAGAAATGCTTCCTACAGACAAAAAGTGAACCTTTCAGAGCATAAAGCATACTTATGCAGAGAAGTTCAATAGCTAATAAACAGCTGACAGGACCTAAAAAGGAAAAGCAGATTCGCTTTTTCACTTTTGCTTGTACGAGAACTATAATTTCCAACCTTTAGTCGATTTAACATCAATGTTACATTGGAATTCATCAGAGTTAAAAGGTCCAAGCAACAGGAGAGAAAGAACACAAAGAAATTGGTGCGTGAAGAAATCCTAACAAGGAAATGACTAGTTGTTGAAGCATTGAATCAAAAACCCAACATTCCAGCAACTACGCAAAAGGAATCTGTTGGGACTTCTTTTGAGACATTCTCAGATTGGTGCCCAAAAATAGCCAAAAAGTATCAAATTCTAGTTCAATTATGCAAAGAAACAGAAATTAACAAGATTTCCAGTAACAATTCCCTGAAATGGGTAACCAATAGTACCCTCAACAGCATCAAATGCCAGCTTAAGTTTTTTGACTACAAAAACCAAAGTTCAGAAAAATGATACTCCCACAAACAGCGGAAGAGGCATCCAATTCCAACTTTACTCAATCACAGGCAATGTAGATGGATATCTATGCATGAACCTAGAGAGAACACTGAGAAATAGTATTTGTATACAAAGAGAGCGAGACAGAGGAAGTTGTGATTGCCCTTTGGCTTTGGCTTACCTGCTCAGGCAAACAAATGAGACGCATGATTTTAAAAGACAAACTAACTACTGCTCCCAACGTGCTCTTTTTCCTAAATTATTGCAGAACCTAATCACTCTATTTCCTATAACCTCTTTCTTTACAGTTTTGTAATTTTAAATTGTATTTTATGTTTTTTCTTGTTAATATTATTCTAAATATTTATCCTGGGGGAGGTTCTCCTCTTCTCTTCAAGCCCAAGCTTGGCTGCCATAGCTAATAGCTTGCTTTACTTCCTTGTTTCACTATAATCTACTTTCCCTTTTTCTTATTTATTTATTTTTTCACTGACACATTTGCCAACCAAACAACCACTCGTTTCATTTGCATTTCTTTTGAGAAGTAACTTTACGATGAACATCAGTTCCATCAGCTTCCATGATCTACCCTTCCCATCATCAGATTGGTACATGGCCCCACCAAATCCCTCTACCAAAAGTATAACAAAATCATGGTTCCAAAAGCCCAACTCAACGATCCCTCTCCACGGATTGGCGTTGGCACTTGGCAGGTCTTTTCGGACTGATCTCTTACTCCGGTTAATTAATTTTTATTTTATTTTATTTACATATTTATATAAAATTTATGTAAATATATAAACAAAATTTATATAAAACATCGTAACAATAACAGAGCATCTCGATTCGGTCTTTCCTTACCTGGCAGGACAATGTGATTAGACAAGTTCACTGCTTGTGAAAGTACATTAGCTGGCTCCTTATTTTTATATTTATTTTAACAAAACACCAGCAGCATCCTCTTTTTCTTTTTAACTTTGGTTAGCTTTGGCAACCAACCAAGATAAGGAATAAAGGAATCTAATCATCAATTTTACCTTCTTGTCCTGGTATATTTTTATTTCCAGCTAAGTAGATGCAATGCTTCTGCCCAAAAGCCCAAAAAAGGCCTAACTGGTCAATAGCAATTGAATTCTAGCTGTGATTTTCCAGGCAGGAACGGGAATATTATAAATTTGCTACTTGTACCGTCCCTTCCTTACAAGAAATGTGTGTATGATATAAGTAGATGGTGTGATGTAAATGAAGAGGCTTGATTTTGTACAGTGCCAGACCCGGACAGGATCCTGTGCTAAATGTGAAGAAGTGCACACCCAAAACTAGCATGGAGTATGATGTTTGGAATGCTACCCCGAACTAATCAACGTGGGTACTCGCACATAATCATTATCCGGATTACGATTTATCTCAATCACATCATTAAGATCTTATAGCCACTGAAATATGAGTTAGGGAACCACCAATACACGATTGATTAATTTTAAAAACATTATCAACAAGTTAATAACGCGAGTGACATGTCTCAAGCTTTTTAGTGGGCCAACCTCTAGGTCCCACAAGATGCGGCCCTGCCTAGTTACCAATGAGGATACCTAAGAATAAAAAGTATAAGGCTTCACGTCCTATTCCCATGCCTTGTTTGCTTTACTCTTATCAACTCCCTCGCTTTTACACTAAGCTTTTCTGGTCCTCTCTTCTTTGGGGAAGCACATATTTGTCTTTAACTTTCCACTCACCTCCTAGCTAGCAGACCAAAACCAGCACATAACCGACCTATATGTTTTCTTTGGTACTTTGCCTTAGTTGGAGATTAGAGGTAGACAGTATGTTACATTCAGTGAATGATCGGTCTGAGGGAAATCTTAATCACATACAAAGAATCTACCCGTTCTTCCGACGAGACTTAATAAGAAGTAATGATAACGCAAATGGCTTTAGAAAGAAAAGAAAAAAAGTAGAAAGGCTGCTTGCTCTTAAGGAAACTTGATAAGAAGAAAAACAAATGATAGCTTCCAGCATACTTGATGCCAAATAACCAGTGATTTTGGAGACATTGATGTTTCCAAGTAAAGCAAGTCCTTCTTGTAAGCAAATTTATATACGTAGGAAAAAAGGGAAATCATGAAGACTTTAGGAAGCATAAATATGCGCAGTACTTCATTGATTCTTTCTCGTAGCACTCCTCTTGAAGGAAAGATAGGTTTCTGTTAGTGGCAGAGTTAGATTTAATAAAAGACATGTGAAGATAATAAACTGGATCATCAAACCATCAAAACTATAATTAGAATTATGGAAATACAAAAATTTGAAAACCAGTGAAAATTCGATAATATACATTTGCATTCATTGGATACGAGCTTGCAAGTACAAGAACAAAACACGCATGTCAAAAATTATAATTGATACTGTTAAATGAAGTGTAGTATAAGTGTAAGCTAACAAAATTTTTTGATTACACAAAAAATGAATAATGTTGCTTCTAACTAGGTAATAGAATATTTTCAAACTATAGTAATAATGTTAGAATGGATATAACAACAGTTTGAGTTTTTATAAGGCAATAAAGTTATCTTTTTAGGTAACATTATCTAATAACAAACACAACAATTTATTCTTTTGATAAGAATAACGAGTTAATGTAAAAGTAGATCCTTGTCATCCATATATAATTATTAATGTTCATTAAGATATTAATCTATAGTATTGAAGATAGTCATACATACATTAGTGTATGTTCTTAAATATGGACTACCAAATGTTAATGATAAAACAATGCATCTAAATATGCTATCGTATAGAATTCAATCCTTAACATATCCAAAATATAATAGCCAAAAATCACTAACTAAATATGCACTCATGTCATCTTTCTCTTCTTCATATAGAATATAAGGGCATCAGCCAAAATATATAACAAAACTAATATGTATAAGCTCTCTAAAATCTTTTAACAAGTACCTCGTTATCCACTTCTAATTATCACCTTCCTAAAAAAAATTAAGTAAATTAGAATTATTCTAAAACTACTATGCTCATAAATGTGTTGATATATCTAAAAATGAAATATTGGTTTATTGTGGCCTGTATTAATTAAGACAATTATTGTAGTTAAAAAACTAACAACAAAATGATTCAATTTTTTTATAAACAAAGTCAAAAGGTGTGAATATTTCAATCCTCGTTAGGTTCACTAGATTTGTAAGTGGGAACATGAGCAATTAATCTCAATAGAAAAGACAACTAGATGATGTATAACAATAGTGAATTGGGGAACTTTGTTACTTGATATTCTTCATATTGATACCTACGATTTGAAGGAATAGAATATTCCCTTTTTGATTAACTAGGTGTAATCAATTTACAAAGCATGTTTATGTTAGTATTGTTAGCTTGCTAAGTTGAGATTGAATGAGAGAAAACATTTATTGCATCATTTCTTCTCCATCTACTTTATCTTGTCCTAGTTGCCTTTTTTTATTTTCAAGTGTTCAGCTTTCTCTTGTTCTAATTCCTTTCTTATTCTCTTCTTTTCAGCTTCTACTTTCTGATTCATCTCTTCTTTCAATGCAATCTTGATGGACTGTGGATACTCATTAGGAAATTTGTACAAGGCCTTACTCACTATATTATTTTCTTTCATGCTAGATAATTTCACACCCATTTTAAATAGTTTACATCAAGGCTTTATCACTCCTATATCAACCACAACTTCATCAAGCTTTTGACTATCATTTTCTTTTGGCATTTTTTCAATGCGAGCCTATAAAAGAAAGTTAATGTGTTACTTATCCAATCAAATTGATGTTGATTAGTGTAATTGTAAGTTTTTGGGAATTACAAACCATATGACAACACCTATATTTCAAACAAGAAATAAAGAAACATGTAATAGCAATAATGAATCCAAGCACCATATACTTATAAAGAAACCTACTATAATTCTACTTATACTATAAATAACTCTTTTTGACAAGAATAATATATCAACAATAGAAAAACAAATGAAATGGAATGTAGCTGATATAAGTAGAACAATAACACAATAAGATCAAAAACATATACAATAAGCAATCAATTCGCGCATCTCAAAGAAAGTAGCTATAATATATAAAATTGTTATTTGACAAAACTGTAATCACAATTTTCTCTCTTATAGCTTTAGTAGCTTGCTTGTACACTTTTCCAAGCTTTCTTTTATAAGTTTCAAGATACTTTTCAACATTAGAGAGTGGAGTTTTGTCATCTTTTTTATTTTTCTATCCATGGAAACAATTGTTAATTATAATTTTAAAAGAACCTGATAGATTATAACTCGTTAAAGAACTTATCACTTTAGCATAATTACTTGCAAAACTATTAGGACTAGCTGAGTGCATTTCAGTTTATTGTTTTTTATTTCAAATATTTGTTCAAACAATTTACTGTATATTGAAACATTATATTAATTATATGTCTTCAAATTAATTGTAAAAATACTAATACTTGTCATAACTTCACATCTGGAAAAAATGAGCTCGTTAAAGACTTCTTTACTTATGTAGTTAGGATGATTAGCCATTCTTTCTGTATCCTTCATATATTGTTTAAAGTACTTTTGTTTCACTCTAGACATGTAACTTCTCCTTGTATCTCCAATAGTCTTCATATCCCATTCTTTATCTTCTAATGGCATAATAAATATCTTCTGTAAAGAAATAAATGTTCATTTAAATTTCATAAATCAAATTGAAAGGAGTATTAATATAATGGTTTCTTATATTAACATATTCCCAAATAGGTTATTTAGTAATCTTATACTAATTAACATCATTTAAAGGTGTAATATTTTGTTTACAAGCTACAATACCTAAGAAAAGTGTTAATTTAGTCAGCGTCTTCTTATTATGAACAACTACCTGATTAAGAGCATTAAAAAGAATTGGTTTGCTTTATTCTACAGATCGTATATGAAACTCCTTGAGCAAAGTTGGATTACCTTTGCATTGAGCAGTGTCAATTTCTATAACATCTATGCTTATATCATTTTCATTTTCTTGTACTGCAATCAAATTCAGAGGAAGATTAGAAGCTTGGACTTATACTATATTTCCATATGGTTATAATCATTGTTTTATAATTTTAGTCAGTAGCTATTGCCACCTTAGCAAAGTAGACTCTTGTTGAACAATTGCTTCCCTTGCTTCAACTTCAACCATATTTTCACATGATTCACCCCCTCTAATTACTCGTTCAATTTGTAATTCTTTCTTAACAAGTTTCTTTTGTTTTTTCATCTTAAAAAGTCATCAACACTACCTGAAGGACATAAAGGTTGTGGCATGCCATTCTTCTTAAAAGTTTGGTCCTTCCTTTTCTGTTAAAATTTAGAACAATTAAAACCATGGAATAGAAAAAGAATAAAATGAATAAATTATAAGTTTATTTATCTATATTAATAATTAGAAAAAATTATGTTCATAATACAAAAAGGACTAGAAATAACTAATTGTTGTGTAAACCAAATTTATTAGTAGAATAATGACACATAGATATGCCAAAACAAATGAGGAAACATATACCTCTTTATGGATAATAGTTAAAATTATTACTAGTATGTTTTCTTTATTGATTTGACATTGCTCTTCACTATCATCCAAATGCTTTTTCTCTCCATGTGACAAGTCAGCTGAACCTCTTAACTCATAAGCCCTACAACTTTCTCAAAAAGTTTGCCATAGACCCTGGTATAACAAAATTTATCGCACATGTTTGCTTATAACCTCTTTTTTTTTTTATCATAAAGACCTATAACAATAAACAATTGTTAGATTAGTAAATTTTAAAAGCAAGTTTCATAATAACATTTAGGCAATGCTAACTTTCCTTTTGTACTCCATCATACAACACTGAACATACTCAAAATTATTTAATTATACATAACAAGGCAACATGAATTTTAAATGTTTGATTTGTTGAACCATCATACGTCTCTACCCCAAACTCGTACAACTCCATCAGTTCTTTAATCAATGGTTGCAAGAAAACATCAATATCTTTTCTAAAAGAAGTCATGCTAGTTATAATTAAAGATATCAAATTTTCTTATTTTAGACATCTCCATAAATTATAGTTTACTAAGATTATGGGCCATGTATTGTGTGAAAAAGATTAAATCCATTATTGGCAAGAGCTAACCTAACATTACGAGGATCTTATGTAAACAAAGGATACAATGAGTCAAAGTCTTTCTATGCTTGGCCATCAACGTAATGCCTTGAATTATGATCTTTAGGACGCCCGTTATCATGTCATTTCATGAATTCATCTAATTTTGGACTCATGTAAAGATGTCGCAACCTTGATTTTGATGGAAAATATCTAAACACCTTGGTTGGAATTTGCCTCACATTTGAGGTTGTACAATGATCTTTGCTATTTTCACTACTGCAACTTTGTTTCCACCTAGATACACCACACACTTTGCAGTTGATTGATATCTCATCATTCCACTAATACAAAATACAATCATTGGGACATACATGTATCTTTGTATAATGAAGTCTTAAATCCTTCACAAGTTTTTTTTATTGCATTGAAAGACTTAAAAACCCTTGTAATGGAAAAGGCCTCTTTAAATATCCACATAAGATAGCTGCATTACTAATTACATAGGTACACTTAAAAAGATATAGTTAAATGGTCAAAGAAAGTTTATAAAAACTTTAACAACTAGGATATAACTCTTGTTTTCCTTCCTCTACTAATTTAAAAAACTTCTCAAAATCAACATTTGAACCATTACTAACTCATGCAACAACTGTTGGTACCTTCATCTATATCTTTAAAGGTGTTACGCAGTAAGCTATCTCTATTATCATATACAAACCTTCTATCAAATTCATTATTATCATCCATATTTATACTTGCATTAATTAATCCTTTATTAAATTCCCTCATATCTTAGTGCAAATTCATCAATAATCAAATGACCACATACAATATTTCTTATATATCAATAATAATTGTAGTACTTCTTGCATGGACAAAAATTTCATTCCTATTAGCCACCTTAAAGAAATCCTTCTAGAAATTTATCAACTACACTTATATATTGATAACTATATCTGGGAAAAGTCATCCAATGCCTATCTCTCATTTTAAACTATATTAACAACTAAGAAAATTTCACTATGACATACTAACCCAGTTTGAATTACTCATAGATTGTTTTAGAGAAATATACCTGAAGTATCCCAATAGCAGTAATCTTGTCAATTCTAGTTTTTACTTCAATTATATGTAAATCCAAATGCTTTATTAGTAATTTTGAAATAAGTAAAAAAACATGCAAAATGAACTTTTATATCATTGCTGTCATGGAAATAAAAGCTTGTGTGCTTAAAATTTAAAATTTAACAACACACATAGAAAAAGAAATAAGTAAAGATTGCTATTGAATGTGAAAGTCATCCAATTATGAATGTAAAAGGTATCTAAAATATTATAAAATTTAATAACAGCTAGATTATGAATTTTAAAAATTCATCCAATTATGAATGTAAAAGGTATCTAAAATATTATAAAATTTAATAAAAGCTAGATTATGATTTTTGAAAAGTGATTAAAGTTAAAGGGTACCATGTTACAATAAAGGTAGAAAATGATGTAGGCAATATGTTTGGACCTAATGGTGTCTTTTCCATAAAAAATTTGATGTTCAGTCAATTTGATGACTATGTTTTCTTAAATTCTATGAGAAAATAACATTTAAAAATTTTCAAAACAATCATAGTATTGGAAGATAAAAGTGAAGTCCAAGTATTATCTTCTTCTTCCACTGTTATTTGTTAAGAAAGTAGATAAACTACCTTTGATAAAAGCAAGTTTATGAATCACAATTTCACAAACTGCAACCGTGAAATCCAACTACAATTTAAGTAATTTCTTATTATAATAAATGAAATGCTAAAATTTGCTTCATACGATGATGTTAATGTGATGAAATTGGTAAAGAACAATGAAACATATTCAACCTAATTAGTTCCTAAATACACAATTAGAGGTGAAAACAATTTGTTTCTTATAAAAATTATATCGATTCAGAACCCACTTTTTCCACTATGGCAAGATTTGTAGAACTTGCACTATAAGTTAGTCAATGTCCTAATATAGTGTATTTAACTATATTGCACAAACTTCATTCAATTTACATTGCAACAATTGAATCAAACTAAAAGGTGAAATCTTACTCATATCAATATACATCCAAATCACACCTTAAAGAGATAAATATGTTTGCTTTTTCAATATCACTATTCAGAATGTTAATGATTCAGTGATAAGTACCAGAAAGAATTTGAAACTAAACTAGAATCAATCATAAGTACATGTTTAATGGCTTCTTCAATAAATGGGTGCCGGTAATGCATGACTACATAGATCTTAGTTGGGGCATTCTTTTTCCAAAGGGCTTTCTTCAACTCTTCTGATTAAATAAAGAGCATGGCCAATAAGGCAAGATTATTTGGAACAAATAAATAAAAATACTTGAGCAAAACTTTTATTATATATGTAATGGTGGATTTCAGCATAACAAAATATCACCATCCCCAACATAAATCATTATGCTCATTTTTTTGAAGTGACATTTTAGAATAATAATGATAAGCAAGTAAAGCATCAGAATTGGTTAAAAGTTATTGAGGTAAGCAAGTGACATGAGCATCTGTAATCAATCGTATATGAGAACCGCTACTAATTGAAGCGTAACCTTCCTTATTCTTTGATGCCTAAAGAATTGATATAAATTGGGCCAGTTATTTTTGCAAAAAATGAAACAACCTTGTAATCAAATAATGTCCTGTATAATATAACAAAAAACAAATATTCAAAAGACAAGATGAGAAACCAAAAATGCAAAGAGAAATAAAAACCAAACTGCAATAATTATTTTGAACATCAAATACGATAAAAACCAAAATGCAATAAACCAAAAACCATAATGGGACCTACATGTGTTTAACTCCAAAAAGCTTTAGCTTTGCCTTCTCAAAGTTCAACCTTTTGTTTAACTTGATTGCACCTATATGATCGATGGAGAAGACCAAGGAATATCATACTCTTTTTCAAATGAGAACGATGGCTGAGAAGTTGTTGCTTATTGTCTACTTTGTAAGCCCACTTTCCCATCTTGTAACTTCCTTTGTTTTGTCCTTCTACAAGGTTATGCACACAGTTGCTTCAAGGAATTGGTAGGGACTAAAAAATAGAGGAAGCAAAAGGGCGAAAATGATTTTGACGCTTGATTCAAACTGTATAATCCTCTATTATATTTTTCTATTATCGTTGTGTTATGTAAAAGTTAATTATAGTTCCATTTATTTTTCCCTCATATATTATGTAAAATATGATATATGAAATAGTAGCACTTCTTTAGGGATGACAAAGTAACCTAGCTCAGCTCAAATTGACCAAATTTTAAGTTAGGATTGGACTTTTAAGAAAAATTAGGCTAAGTTAGAGTTTAGGCTATCCGGCTCAGGTCGACTCGAAACAAATTTTTTTTAATATAAAATGATATCATTTTGAGAAAAATGACATAGTTTTTAATTTTTAGAAATTGTAAAATAAATTTAATTAGACTCAGGCTAGGGTTTAGGCTTTATTTGTTGCTTAATCAGCCTAACCCATTACCAATTCTCTTATTGTTTAAAAATGCTTTATTAATTGCTTAAAGTAGTAACTATTTTAGTTGTTGAATATATAAAATTTTAAACCGACCATTTTTTTTCCTTTTAAATATATGACAACACATCATTATACTAGTTTTAAGTAACTTTAAAAAGTTTTTCTTTTTAATATTATTAAAGGTAAAAAGTTAAAAATCATTGCATTATATACTAGTTTTAAGCAACGCATTTTAAAATTGTTACAAATTTATTGTTGCCTAAGTTCTTTTTGCAGTAGTGGTTAAATATAAAGGTTAATGTTAATTATTAGACACTAGATATGTAAAGCATAAAATATGAAATACTATAATTAAGTGGAAACGTTAATTTGTTATAATTTATGATGTATGTAGTAGGAAGGAGAACAAACAAACAAGAGAAATAGATGGATAAGAAAACACATTTTTTGTTTAATAAAATATTTTGTAAAATAAGTAATAGATGGATAATAATATGTCTTTTTAGTTTTTTTGTTGATATTTAGTTTTAAGAATAAAATAATCTTGATATATCTAGGGAGGATATTTATGGAAGTGATTTATAACATTTTCACCAGTTAGCAAAAAAAAAAAGAGAAATTGTAATTGGATCTAGCATTGGAGAAAAATAACCAATAATACTGATTGAATGAGTTTTAAATAAAAAAAGTTAAACCACAATTGTTGATAGTAAAAATAATTATAAGTTAATGCATATTGGAGGTTTTCTAGAAAATCTCACCTCAAAAATTTTCAAGCACCAAAGTTATTGGGCTCACTTTATACGATTAATAACCTTCATAATTTTGTAAGGGAAAAAGGGTTCATGGTTTTATCAAGTTCAATAAAATGGTTTTGGTTTTGATGACTTAAGAATTTTCGAGAATATGCAGCTAATTTTGATAAGACCCTATGTTTATAATGCCAATTTTTTTGGAAGAAGCTTTATGCAACTTTTGTAAGATTTGAATTGTAAAAATTATATTATATTGTTGAACTATTTGAAATAACTCTTTATCGAAATAGGTACTTTGAAAAGAAGCTATTTGTGAAGATGAGTTCTGTAAGCTTTGAGAAGAGATATTAAGGATTGTTGATTTTATAAAATAGGTTGCTATGGAGGTTTTGTTTAGTGCAAAATCATTTTTCTCTCTGTATTTTTTGAAAGTATTTGTTTGTATGAGTAGTCTTCTAGAGAAGTTTTAAACATTATTTCTATATCTGGTATCATAGATAGGTGGCATGATCATTCTCATATATTTATTTAATGAGATAAAGATGATAAATCCTTACCTCATGATTTTAATGAAATGAACAGTATTGTTTTCTCCTCCTATAAAGTTGGTTAGGTTATTGCATGTTGCAATAAGAGTTTATGGGAATTTGTGAGGCATTGTTGACGGTTTCCTTTGAGGATAATATGATTTTTTAGTTTTGTTATCATGATCAATATTGTAAGAACTTACGAGTTAAAAGGTCAAATATAAAATTTGCTTCATCTTTAACAAATCAATATCAAAATAAAAAAAATTGAACTAGCTAGTCATCAAGCAAAAAATTGGTTCGATGCCATATTATATATATAATTTTATAAGACATCTTTTATTGATTTGTAGTCAATATGAAAAATAAAATTTTGGATTAACAAATTTCTCTAGAATTTTGCAATATATAATATAGAAAGAACATTTTTAATAATTAAATGGTTACTTTAGGTAGGATTAAAATGGTCAAAAGTATATTGTATAATTTATTCTCTATCATCAAGAATTTGTTTCAAAAATCCCCCATCTCGTAATCAATGGCATATGTCAAAGTTTTAGGTATTTATATTTAAATATTTATATTTTTTTTGTTGATTTGTTTGACTATTTTGGTCTATTTTTATGTTCAATGAACATGTTTATTTTTTAACATTTCATTTAATAATTTACATAATCAATTTCATAATGTAGGTTAGGATTCGCAAAAATTTTTAAAATTATTTTATGTCTATAAATTGAACAAAAAATTTCCTCTTGAATTCAAAAGTTCTTTGAATAAGTGTTATTATAGCTTGTTGAATAAAATCTCCTAAAAATCTATTTCTTTTCTGAAAAATGGATATTTTGATTTTGATACCATTAGACCATTGTTTTTGATAATGTAAATAAATGCCTTAATATGTTAAAAATGTTGTTTTGTTGGAGATGAAAATACCAAAATGTCATCCATATAAACTATACAAAATTTTAAATATAGTGAAAAAACATCATCATAATTAAATGAGCATTTATTGAATTTAAAAGGTACATGCAATTCAAATTGTCTAAATATTATTATAAAAGCAGATCTTTAGGATCTATTGTATTTTCCAAAACTCAAATTTCATGTCAAACTTTAAAATGATATGAGCATTATGAATTTTCTAAAATAAATTTGTTTTTTTAGGACTAGAGTACCCAAACTACTTTAAAGATTTATTAAGTATAAATTATTATTAAAAAAAGGAACTTTTTCTTATTAAGAAATTTTGTTATCGTGGAATGGATCACAATTCAAGGAGATATGGAGGGAGAAATTCTTTTTTTCATTTAATAGATCACTTATGTCTTGTTTACAATGACTTATATCTTGTAAGTATTCACTTTCCTCTAAATTATTTTCATAGGGTAGATCTACAATATATTTTTCTATTTTGAAAACATTAGGTAAATCGATACATATTTTGATCTCTTTTATAGTTTCTATTTTTTGATATTTTTATTTTTTCATAGGGTAGATCTACAATATATTCTTCTATTTTGAAAACATTAGGTAAATCGATACATATTTTGATCTCTTTTATAGTTTCTATTTTTTTGATATTTTTATTTTGTACTTGTCTTACATAAAAATAATTTAAATATCTTAGATTTTTAAATATTATGTTATTTAAATAGTTTTCAAATATGGTACATATTTTGATTAAGTTTAAATTTATATTTTTGATTTTTTTATATAAAGCATAAGTATAGTCTTTTGTTATTTATTTATTTATACGTGTCCATGATTTGCTATATAAAAAGTAATTAATTTTATAAAATAATTTCGTAATATTATAGTATAATGAATATCTTTTACAATGAAAAGAACGATTTTTATAAAGAATTTATTAATAAAAATGTATCCATCAATTTTATATTTAAAATTTAGCTATGAACTATCGGTAACCTTCAATCTTCTTTGTCCATTTTGTAATAATTTTATAAGGATGCATCTTATTTTATATAATTCAAATAAGTGCATGAATCAAATAAAACTAGTTTATCAATTATAAATTGTTCACCACCTAAGGGGTGGTTGAGTTGGTGGAGAGGGGGCATGGGGCCAAAAAGTCTTGTATTCGAATCCCTCTACTTACACTCTCTCGATCGAGCCTGTCATACAGTGTTTGCCTAGTGCGGAGTACCTAGTTGGCATGATTTGCAGGCTATCGCATCAATCCGAAAGTTTACCTAGTACGTATCTAAATGATAGCGGCTGTAGATTTCTCCGTTTCAAAAAAAATGTTCATTTATTCTAATGATAATTTTAGTTAAGTATTTTTTAGAGGTCATTTCATTTAGAATAAGTAAGAAATCATTTTGATAATTTTATTATTAATTAATTCAATATTGACATTATTTTCTTACTCGAATTTTATTTTTCAAGTTTAGAACATGCGTGTTAAAGTAAAATTTAATTGTTTCATTATATTCCTTTTGTTATTGTTTAAAATTTGAAATTTCTTAGCTCTTATTTAATTGTTCTTATTTGTTAATAAAGTTTAGAAAATCTATCTAAGCATTTTCACTTTCTTGACTTTATCGAATATCTTTGCTAGACTGTAAGAGGAAAATTAAAACATTTGTATATTTTGGC
This sequence comes from Erythroxylum longipes, assembly GCA_027563885.1. Taxonomy (NCBI): domain Eukaryota; kingdom Viridiplantae; phylum Streptophyta; class Magnoliopsida; order Malpighiales; family Erythroxylaceae; genus Erythroxylum; species Erythroxylum longipes. The sequence goes on along the minus strand of JAOQMS010000006.1, from coordinate 5,856,851 downwards.
TAAAGTCTTCAAAGGATTATTGTAATTTAATAAGATAATCTTTTAGTAATTGAAGATCAAGATGTGATCTATAATTTTTAAAAGCAAATTTTTATCTTTTGTTATCACATTTATATGTTTTCCTTATTTGTCTTGTTATTTTTTAGATCATGTATTTGTTTTTAAACTACTAATTTCTTCTAATAGTAACACTTCATTTTCAAATTTATTATTAGAAAATTTGTTATAGTTTTTTCTTATCAAATATTATAAAAGTTCTTGCTTAGTCGAGGATAGAATTAGGGACCTAGCGCGTGCAATAGCTATTGAGATCTCCAGCGAGGGAGAGATGTCTTTATAGGGACGAGCTTCAGGAAGGCCACAAATCTAGCCACCTCCTAAAGTTCTTCTACATGGAGCAAATAGGTGGAAGTCCTCTCTAGGAGGCTACTTTCTGAAGAAAAAAAATCACTTTCCCTGCAGTTAAACACTGGGTAAGTATTACGCAGAAAAAGAGTGGACTGTAATCGATGCTTATCATAAAAGATGATCTCTTTATATTCAGATTCTCTTCAGAGGAAATGGCTGGTAAGGTTATGGACATGGGGTCATTGCATATACAAGGTAGACCCTTATTTTTAAGGAAATGGGAGTTGGAATTCGAACTTGACAAAAGTGAAATAAAATCCATTCCTATACGGGTGAACATGCACAAAATACCTTTTGAATACTGGTCATCCGAAGGTTTAAGTCATTTAGCAAGATACCTTGGTTCCCCTCTTGCTTTGGATGAAAACATAGCCAATATCAAGAGAGTAGGCTATGTGAGAGGGTGTATTGAAGTTGTTCATAAGAAGTTGACGCCTGACTTTATTCCTATTATGAGGTTTAATTCGAGTGGACAGCTGGTGGAGGATATGATTCTCCATTCTTATCCTTTAAAACTGTATGCTAAACTTGTCACTAAAATGTGGAAACCCAAAACTAATATCAATGAGGAAGGCAAGAATATAAAATAATATAGTAAGAAGGTTGATTCTTTACAAGTTGTTGGGAAAAGTACTAACACACAAAAGCATAACTCATAAGATAAGGAAACTGTGAGTTTGGAAAAAACATCATAAGGTCAGGTGAAAGTTATGGAAAATGGTAACTTGGAAAAGTTTTCAATAGGTTAGATGGAAGCCGATGAGATTAAGATGGTTGTGAATGTTCATAATCAAGTTGATGTCGCTATTAATATGCATGGAGAGAATGAAGAAAATGGTAGTAAGCTTATGGTTTTAACTTCTAACACCTCTAAGCAGAAGGTGGTCTCGCAGAGGCAAGATGTTACATAAGTGATGCAAAGTTCCAGTTCTAATGATCATCATTACTATGCTAAAGAAGCTGAAAGCATAGAGAATTCTTTATTTTCCACTAGTGAGGAAGCAAAACCAATAGAAGATAATAGAGTAGTATCTCCAGAGGAAGTTAGTTTAAAAAATGTAGTGGACAATTACTATACCACTCAGCTACAAAAGGAATGGCAAACAAAAGTGATTAGAAGTAGAAAATCTAGGAGAAGGACTAAGTCCTCACTCTCCAAATTATTTGTCCTATTTGGAATGTTAAAGGAATTAATTGTCCCAATAAATAACTAGCATTGAAAGACTATATTTAAGCTTGTCAATTTTTTTTCCAGTTTGGTGGAAATCAAGATTAAGGAAGATGTTGTTCAAAATGCTATCAATTTTATACTTGCAGATTGGGTTGCTCTCAGCAATCATTGAAAACACCCTAATGGAAAGGTTATAGTTGGTATGGATCCTTCCTATTTGTCTATTTCTAAGTGGTACTATATTGATCAATTACTTCACTGTGAGATTGTTATAAGATGTATTAACATCCTATTGCAATAATAATTGTATGCAGCTAATTGGGAATTTCAAAGAGACAATTTATGGAAAGAATTGCAGGTTATTAATTCGAATATGTTCATATCTTGGATGGTGGTAGGTGATTTCAACTGTCTACTATCTCCTCCTGAATCGTTGGGAGCAAGGAAAGTTTCTCATGCTGATGTCAGAGAATTAGCTACGTTGACAACTTCTCTTAGTTTAGTCAATCTGAGGTTTTATAGACCTATATTCACATAAAGTAATCATCAAAAGGGTTGTAAGTTAATTTTTTGAAATCTAGACATATGTTTAGCTAATAACAGATGGTTATGTCAATTGACAGAAAGTTATGTGAAGATTAATGCACTTTTATTCTCTGATCATACAACCAATGAAGGTGTATATCTCTGGAAACTTATTTAAGAGAAGATCTCCTTTTAGGTTCTTTAACTCTTTACCTAAAAATGCTTAGCTTGAATCAATTATTACACATGCTATTGGTTTGAAGTTGCAGGGATCCAATTCATTATATTGTGTTCAAATGCTCAAATTCATTAAATCATAATATGTCAAACTCCTCAAGTACAACTCAGACCATTTGAAATTCAGTAAAGTGCAGGCCCTTGAGAATTTATCTTTGACTCAAAAGCAATTGGCTATGGATCCTACAAATTCCACTCTTTCAATTAAATAAAAATCATATCTGAGTAGTTATTTACAATCTATTGAAGAACACAAGGAATAATTAAAACAAAAGTTAATAATTTTGTGCATGCAACATGGGGAAAGCAATATCAAATATTTTTTCAATGTGATTCAGGGTAGGAGCAATAGAATCAAGATCGTTTGTCTTGAGAATGAAGATGGTATCAACATAAATGATCAAGTTGAGTTGGATAGGATGGCCAAAAGCCATTTTTATACTATAAATGGAATCCTCACACACACTACAAGTCTGTCTAGCAATCTGGTTAGTCAAATTGATGGTTCAATCAATCATATACAAGAAGTTGCTCTAATCAAAGAAGTCACTAATGAAAAGATAAAGGAAGTCTTGTTCTCTTTTCAGCCAAATAAGTCTCTTGGGTTAGATGGTTTTAATGCTAGATTTTTTTGAGAGAAATGGAATATGTTGTAAGATCCAGTAGCAAAACAATTCAGGAATTCTTTAATAGTGGCAGATTACTCGAAGAAGTTAATAAAACCTTTCTTGCTTTGGTGCCCAAAGTTTCTAATCCTAAGATACTGAATGACTACAAGCCTATTACTTGTTGCACTATGTTGTACAAGATTATCTTTAAGATTCTTGCTAACAGATTGAAGATTACTCTACCTGGTATTATTAATCCTAGTTAAGGTGCATATGTTCCAGGTAGATGTATTGACATCGTGTGTTAAGTGCACTGTAAAATTTACCTGACTCTGCACAATAAAATTTGTAATTGTGGTGAGTCAGGATCGAATCAATAGGGAATGTTCGGTTAATTTCTATAACAAAATTAATTGATGCAAGGAAAATAAAAAGAGGGGGTTTGGGGAATTTAAGGAATTTAGAAAATAAAGTAAAAGTAAACTATCGAGAACAAATTAACGCAAGCAATTGAAAATGATTAAAGTGTTAAATATAAGTAAGGTCCGGTTCTAAAGTTAATCTCGGCCTAAACACGATTAAACATATCCTATCATCCTAACATCTTCACACCTCTCTTCGGACTAGTGATCTAAGACTAACAGTATTCTCTGCTAATCCTAGTTTTCACTTAGGTTGTGTTTAATTAAGATATGATCATTAATTAAACCTAGCTATCGAATAACCTAGGATATGATCTCTAGATTCAATTTGGCAGCCGCATTACAAAGTGGAAAACAATCAATATAGGCAGTAACCTCACACGTTCGGGTTATCTAACCTAGGTTATGTTGTTCCTAACAATCTAAGACCATTAGATCCTACTAATAAATATAAAATTTAACGATTACAAATTACATTTAACATTATAGCAATAAGTTCATAATAAAAACAATCCAAAAAACGTATTAATATCATCATACAGAAACTCAATTCAATCAACACAAACAACATAACAATCCGAAAAGAGAATAACAACGTTAACAAGATGAAATAGCTTAACCTTAACTTGGTGTCGATATTGCTGGAACCCCTCCCCGGGCGGGCACGGGCCCAACGTCCTACGTAACATCTGGACGCGTGTCCCATGAGGGAGGAATTCCCTACCAGGTCAAACTTAAGCAAAACAAATTCGTTTAACCTACCTCCGAACAAAATCCGAGGTAGATCATAAGAAAATTC
>JAOQMS010000006.1:5771573-5852581 GCA_027563885.1 Erythroxylum longipes | reverse complement strand
ATTACCACCAGAAAGAGAAACAGAGTTTAATATAGAACTCCTTCCTGGTACAAACCCTATCTCAATTACTCCATACAGAATGGCACCTATAGAACTAAAAGAGTTAAAGGTGCAGTTACAGGATTTGCTTGATAAAGGGTTTATTAAACCCAGTAGTTCACCGTGGGGTGCACCAATATTATTTGTTAAGAAGAAAGATGGATCCCTACGGTTATGCATAGATTATAGGCAGTTGAATAAAGTAACTATTAAAAATAAATACCCTCTTCCTCGGATTGATGATTTGTTTGATCAATTACAGGGAGCAAGCCATTTCTCTAAGATTGATCTCAGATCTGGGTATCATCAATTGAGGATCCGAAAAGAGGACGTGCCAAAAACTGCCTTTAGAACCAGATACGGACACTATGACTTCCTGGTGCTTCCTTTTGGTTTAACGAATGCACCAGCGGCCTTCATGGATTTGATGAATAGAATTTTCAGACCGTATTTGGATAAATTCGTTGTGGTCTTCATTGATGACATATTGGTATATTATTAAATCATTTATTTTTGAATAATTTAATTTTATGTCTAAAATCATTCTATGATCTCACCACAAATCTTCCTTATCTAAACGCAATTAAATTTAAATGTCATATGCTATTTTATTTTTTATGTTCCCAAATTTATTTATTATTATTTCAATAAATCCCAATGGTGACATGTAGTCGCCTTAAAATCTATGTGGAGACCCAGGGCTAACAGGTTTTGCTCATTCCTCCATTATAAACTTGTTACCCACGAGCTTGTAAGCTCACTCCTATTCCTCCCCATCTCCAAGTGACGAGCAAGGGAAAGAGTAAGAGAGAGAGTCAAGGCATCACTCCAAGATTGCTAAATTTCTTTTGTATTTTAAGTTAGTGTATGAAAACTCAAGGTTTTAACCGCATTTCAAGTATTCAAATTAGAGAAATTTCAGGATGTTATGAGAAGGAAGACGAGCCTAATTGGCTAATGAGGTTCCATAAAAAGGGCCCTACAAGGTAATGTGCTCAAGTATGACTCATGAATGTTGGGCTCCGAAAACGGGGTCCAACACTCATAGTGTGTCTTCTAGTCTTACGCTCCAATATTTCCTACTAGTTGCACTGTTTTCTCCAAGATCAACTTGATTTCTTAACTTGAGACTTCAACTTGCCCATTGGTTTGGGGATGGTAAGCAGTGGAAACCTTACGTGTGATGTGATATTTTCTAAAAATTGCTTCCATCACCCTGTTGCAGAAATGAGTTCTTCAATCGCTAATGATTGTTCTTAGTACTCCAAACCTAGAAAGAATGTTAGCTTTAACAAAATCTGCAACAGCCATTGCATCATTAGTTCTAGTGACTTTGGCTTCCATCCATTTAGAAACATAATCAACTGCGAGTAATATATAAGTAAAGCCAAAAGACGGAGGGAAAGGTCCCATAAAGTCAACACCCCAAACGTCAAAATTTTCACAACAAAGTAAAGGAGTTTGTGGCAATTGATCCTTATAGGGCAAGTTACCTGACCGTTAACATCTATCACATGATTTGCAGAAGGTATATGGATCTTTGAATAATGTGGGCCAGTAGAAACCGTTTTTTAGAACTTTATGAGCTATCTTTTTCACTTTAAAATGTCCTCCACGCACATACGAATGGCAGAAGGCTAAGATCGAGGGTGTTGCACTTTCTAGTACACACCTATGGATGACTTGATCTATGTAGTGCCTCTAAAGATACAGGTAATCCCAAACGTAATACTTCGCTTCAATCCACAGGTTATCCCTCTGAGTAGTTGAAAAACCAATAAGTAATTTGTTAGTAACTAAACAATTTACAATGTCTACATACCATGGTGGTGTCACATTAGCAGAAAATAATCGCTCATTCGAAATGTTTCTCGTAGAGGGATATCATCTTCTTCCTTTATCAAATGGCTAAGATGGTATGCTACCACGTTTTTCTACCCCCTTCTTATCTGTAATCTCTATGTCGAATTCTTGAAAGAGGAGAATCTATCTGATCAGCCTCGATTTTGCTTCCTTCTTTATGAGTAAGTATCGTAAAGCTGCATGGTCAGAATAAACAACCAATTTAGCACCAAGCAAATACGATCGAAATTTTTCGAAAGCAAAAACCACAGATAAGAGTTCTTTTTCAATAGTTGAATAATTCAATTGAGTTGTGTTTAGAGTCTTGGAAGCATAGTAGATGGCATCTAAAGCTTTTCCTACTCTTTTTCCTATAATTGCCCCCATTGCATAGTCGCTTGCATCATACATGATCTCAAAGGGGAGGTTCCAATCTGGTGGTTGAATTACCAGTGGGGATGTCAAAAGCTCCTTAAGTTTGTTGAATGCTTCCTTACACTTCTCGTCGACCTCAAAGAGACATCTTGTTGTAAGATTTTACATAATAGTGCAGCTATCTTTAAAAAGTTCTTAATGAACCTTCGATAAAAACTGCATGCCTAAGAAAAGAACGCACTTCCTGCACAGTAGAGGGCTAAGGTAAAGGAGAAATAAGGTCAACTTTAGATTTGTTTACCTCAATACTCCTAGCAAATATAACATGGCCTAAACCTATCTCTTGATCCACCATAAAATGACATTTCTCCCAATTCAGCACCAGGTTAGTTTTTATGCATTGTTTCAAGATAATAGTAAGATTCTCAAGGCATTCATCAAAAGAAAACCCACATACACTAAAATCATCCATGAATACCTCAATAATCTTTTCAACATACTCAGAAAAACCACATACACTATACATCTTTGAAACATAGCGGGTGCATTACATAATCCAAATGGCATCCTTCGATAAGTAAAGGTACCAAATGAGCATGTGAATGTGCTCTTCTCCTGATCTTCCGGTGCGATCGGAATTTGAAGATAACCTAAAAAGTCATTTAAAAAGCAACAATAATCATAGCTAGCCAATTTCTGAAGCATCTAATCAATAAAAGGAAGGGGAAAGTGGTCTTTACGAGTTGCAGAATTCAACTTCCTATAATCAATACACACTCGCCTTTTTTATTAGTAAGAATGGTGATTCCAGACTTCTTTAGAACCACCTGGACAGGACTTACGCACTTACTGTTGGAGATAGGGTAAATAACCCTAGAATCGAGACACTTCAGTACTTCCTTCTTTACAACTTCCATCATCAAAGGATTCAGCTAAGCTAGGCTTGTCTTATCGATTTTGTATCCTCCTCTAACAAAATGTGATGCATGCATATGGATGGGCTTATCCCTTGGATATCAGCGATCGTCTACCCGATGGCCTTCTTATGTGCTCGCAACATTTGAACTAGCCTTTACTCTTGATTCGAAGTCAACTCCACCAAAATGATGCCTGGGAGAGTTTGCTTATCTCCCAAATAAACATACTTGAGGTGGTTAGGGAGTGGCTTCAGTTCCAATTATGGTGCCTGTATATCAGAAGGTAACAACTTCTGGTGAGATTCAGATAGTTTTATAGAAGCCAAATCATACCTTTTTGAAGAATTCTCTAATGATTCCAAAGCGAGGTGCTTCCATCAGCTCTTCTCCCATTTCAACATCAATGTTGGCTTCTGCTTTGAATTCCTTAGTTAAAACTGATTCGAAATTATCCTTGCAACTTAATTTAAACATTTCCTATACCAAAAGATCAATCACATCAATAAAAAAACACAGTGATCATCAAAAAGATGTTTCATGGCATCAAAAATATTAAAATGAATCACTTCCCCATATAATTCCATTGTGAAGGTGCCCTTATGAACATTTATCTTAGTATGAGCCATATTGACAAATGGTCTCCCCAACAAGATAGATATCAGATTGTATGAAGTGTCATAATTCATATTTACAACATAAAAATTTGCAAGAAACACTAGCTTATTCACCTATACCAAAGCATCCTTAACCAAACCATCATAATAAGCATTAGTGCGGTCAACCAATTATATGATCACACTCGTTTCTTTTAAAGGATCCAAATTCAAATAAGCATAAACCGAACGAGGCATCACATTAATTGAAGTACCCAAATCCTATATAGGACTCTATTAATCATAGTATTACCAATTTTGCAACAAATGCTAGACAAACCCGGATCTCAGCATTTTGGAGGCATCTTCTTTCTAAAAACCACAGGCACATTCTCACCCTTCATCACTTTCTTATCTAGAGATGGCAATGGGCCGGGCCGGGCCCGGCCCTGCCCGGCCTAAAAAATGGCGGGCTGCAGGCCGGCCCCTGGCCCGCGTGGGTGGGGATTACCCGGCCCGCGGTCGGCCCGTGGCCCGGCGGGCCAAGGACGGGCAGGGCCAAACCCGGCCCGTCTATATTTTTTTTAATATAAAAAATACAAAACGATGCCGTTTTCAGCCCGGCCCGGGCGGACCATGGTCGGCCCATGGCCCGTCAAACCCGGGCCAAAATCGGGCTGGGCCGGGCCGGGATTGACATCCCTATTCTTATCACCCCTTAGTTTCCATTTATCTGTACACAGTTCTTTAAGGAATTTGGCATACCTTGGTACTTGCTTGATTGCCTCGAGCAAAGGTATATTGACTTTCACTTTTCAGAAAGTCTCCAATATCTCTTTGTCCTTCTCCTTCTTGTTTAATCTTGTCAATCTACTCGGAAAAGGTGGAGGATTAGTCTTAATAATATTAGGACTTTCAAAATTTACCTTTGTACTCGATGACTAATTTTCCTCCTTTTCCAATTCCTTCTCGATCTCTTCCTCAGTAGCAATCCTTGGTAGAGTTCTTTTGGGACCTTTAATCTCCTTCCCACTCCTCAAGGTTATGGCACTGACATTATTCAAGTTTACCTCGGGTTGGGATGACAGCTTTCTTTCACTTTGTGATTCTAATCGGTTGAGCCTCATTGCCATCTGACCCATTTGGTTTTCCAAATTATGTACGCTTTCCTTTGTCTCCTGCTGGATTTGTTGTATGCTTTGTTAAAGCTATTGTTGTAGGCTCTGTTGAAATTGGAGATTGTTAGTAGTAAGAGTCTTGATCAATTCTTCCAAAGAATTACCTTAACTGAAAGAGGAGGCTCCCTGTGCTCTTTGTGGTATTGCTTGAAATCCTTGTGCTCTTTGTAATCGATTTTGGAAGTAATTATACTGTATGTTCCCTCCATAACTCAAGTTGGGGTGATCCCTCCAGCCTGGGCTATATGTCTATGAGTACATGTTGTATTGATTTTCCCTCCAGTAGCATTTACATACCCTATACTCCCCTCTTGTAGCGTCGGGCACTCATTAATTAGATGACTTGTGTTTGAATATATCCTGTATACTTTCATTTGTGTATGTCCAACTACAATTTGTCTCACAAAAGATGTTAGTTCATCTAAATGATGTTCAATAGTTAAAGTACTTACCTTGTTTACTCGTTTAACATCGTTGCAATTGCCGAATTATTGGGTGTTAGGGGCCATCTGGTCAAGTAAAATCCTAGCTTCAATGGGAGTCTTCGCTAAAATTGCGAATACCATACCAGACTTGGTATCATATTGGATTCTGATACGGTATTGTACTGGTTAATACTGAGTACCATTTTGGGTAATTTTTTAAATTTATGAAATAGTCCTTGAAATTTTATAAATTTTGCAAAATAACCCATTTGTATATTTTATAATTATATACTGTATACTTTACAAGTTTACACCAATCCTATTTCCAAAAATCATAATAATAAATAATAATCACCATTGATAATTTAATATGAAATAATAATAATTTTTAAATATTTCACATATAAATAATAATCACAATTAATATGAAAAATGTCAATCATCATAATAGAAATATAAAAATAAGAATAATACAAAGTATTTAAAATATTACAATAATACAATTTCATCATTTTAATAAATAATAACTACATTAAAACATCCAATAAAAAGAATAATAAATATCCTTAACTATTACAATTTCATCATGACGAGGAAACAATAAAGTTGAAGTTAAACCTGAAACAAAAACATTTACAATTACATCATACATATAGAATTTAACATAAACTGATAAACATCAAATATAAGTAAAATTAAAAGAAGAGGAAAAATAACCTAGAACAAAATTCAATCGTCAACGGGAGGATACCCGCTATAACTGCAATAACCTCAGTTATCATTTGGTACAAAATTCTCATCATTGAGAGGAGCTTCATCATTATTATCATTCAAATTTAATGCACCAATGACATGTCAATGCTTTCTCATGCAAGATTATCTTCCAAGTCATTACATCTACCAAATTCAGTTCTTCAGAAACTCGATATACCAAAAGATCAATGTTATCAATGAAAATTGGATTAGTTGAACTACTTGTACTATAAAGACCCCTAGTAAACAATAAAATTTAATTATTAAAAAATTATAAGAAATTATATCAAAAATAATAATGATAATAACATATCTTTCCCTACAACTTCCAACAATTTCCATTTCCAACAATCACAAAACATTCATATAACAATTTTCATTTCCAACAATTCCCAACAATTCTCATTTCCAACAATCAAAAAACATTCATAAAATAATTTCCAATTCCTAACAATTCTCATTTCCAACAATCACAAAATATTCATAAAACAATTTCCAATTCCAACAATTCTCATTTCCAACAATCACAAAACATTCATAAAACAATTTTTATTTCCAACAACAAATATATTCACAAAACACCAATTAAAATCAAAAACGAAAATTAAACTACCACACTCTCTGGCAACGACGCCAAAATTTGACAACGCGTGTCAAATGTAATGCAAAATTTACCTGATTCTGCACTCTAAAATTTGTAGTTGCAGTGTGTCGAGATCGAATCCACAGGGAATGTTCAATTAATTTACGTAACAAAATTAATTGATGCGAGGAAAATAAAAAGCATTTTTTGGGATTTTAAATAATTTAGAAAATAAAGTAAAAGTAACTATCGAAAACAAATTAAAACAAGCAATAAAAAATGATTAAATTGTCAAATATAAGTAAGGTCCGATTCTAAGGTCAATCTTGGCCTAAACACAATTAAACATATCCCATCATCCTAACGTCTACATACCTCTATTTGGACTATTGATCTGAGACTTAACAGTAAGCTCTATTAATCCTAGTTTTCTCTTAGATTGTGTTTAATTAAAATATAATCATTAATTAAACCTAGCTACTGAATAACCTAGGATAAGATCTCTAGATTCAATTTGACAGCCATATTATGAAGTAAAAAGCAATCAATATAGGCAGTAACCTCACAATTTCGAGTTATCTAACCTAGTTTATGTTGTTCCTAACGATCCAAGATGATTAGATGCTACTGAAAAATATAATATGTAACGGTTATGAATTACATTCAATGTTATAGCAATAGGTTCATAATAGAACAATCTAAATAATGTGTTAAGATCATTCATACAAAAACCTGATTCAATCAACACAAACAACATAACAATCCGAAAAGAGATTAACAATGTTAACAAGATGAAATAGCTTAACTGTGACCTAATGTCGATATCATCATTGAATCGGTGTCAGGACGTCTAGCCTTTCATCTTCTTTATGGGTATCCAAGCATCGGCAAGAACCCTTTGCTTCCATGGAAAACCAAAGAGAAATAATCAAGAAGCAACTGTTGTTTGGTTATTCTCCAGGCTTCACCCACTTGGAAATCGAAGATAACCAAATTAAGGAGCTGTTGTCTCCTTTTTTGCCTAAAAAACTCTCTCCCAGCCATCCCACACTTGCAAAACTAAAGAGGATAAAAATATATCAGATGCCTTTTACTCTCAGTTTTGTCTTGTTTTTATCTTGGTTATTCTTTCTCCACTTGCTCTTTATAATCGACACGTACACCACTCTTTTCAGCTGACTACACACCTTATTACTCCAGCCGACACACCACCAAGATGGCTCTCTACTTTATTTTTTTACTCTCAGTTCTTCACTCCACTCCACTCCCAGTTATATATTCAAAAGCTATGTACCAAACAAAATAATGTGGTAACTAGGTTTTCAGTGAGAATAAAATGGACAGGTGTAACATGATACATGTGTTGTTACAGCCATCCCATGTTTTTCTTCTCCAACTGTCCACTCATTGTTTCATTCTCCAAATGCAGCAACCTTTTTGCCATCACACAACCCCCCTCCCCCTATTTTGCATTCAATAGATAGGTTTAAAATTTATGGGAAAGCTGGGTTAAAATATTCACCACTGTAAATGATGTCTCACGTTGCATGGCTGTGCAATTTTCTGGATGGTCATGAGTTATATTGATAACATTTTCTTCATGTTCTTTTCTTCTTTTAATTTTGCTTATTTTGCTTTTAATTTTCTTCTTCTTACTCCATGAAGACAAGTGAGTGTTAATCTTTAGAAAATGACCGAAATATAGTGCTTTCAACTCACTTTAGCACTTGTACTTTCGAATTGTGCCTAAAACCACGTATGAGTTAAAGTAAGTATCTTAATTAATTTCATAACATTAATTACTAAGTGTTATGGAATAATTATACAATCAATTAAGCACATATCATATATGGGAGACAATATAATGCTTGCTCAAAAGCTGTTCAAAGACTACAAACAAAAAGAACATGTTAAAAGCTATGCTCTCAAAATAAACTTCACGAAGTCTTATGATACTGTGGAGTGGGGTTTCATTATTAATTATCTTCATGCTTTTGGTTATCCTAGTAGTTTTATTAATTGGATTCATGCTTGTATGTCAACAGTATCTTTTTTAGTGTTAATGAATGGAGAACCTACACATCTTTACCAAGCAACTAGGGGTATAAGGCAGGGTGACCCACTATCTTTATATCTTTTTACTATCGCTATAGAAGTTATTCAAAGAATGACACACATGTGTATTGATGAAAGCTCAGTTTTCAAATATCATTATCAATGTAGAGAGCTTAATATTACTCAACTTGCTTTTGTAGATGATTTACTCATGTTAAGTGCTAATGATACTTCTTCAATTGAAGTTATTTTATCATCTTTATAGAGATTTAAAGAGGTTTTTAGGCTGAAAATTAAATCCTCAAAAAAGCTCTGCTTCCTTGTCTAAACTAAACCCTGATGAATTCTTAAGGATGATTACTGAAGCAAGATTGTCCATTCACCAGTTGCCATTTATTTAATTGGAAATTTCTATCTTCATAAGGAAGCTTAAGGAGGTTGAATGTAGACCTCTCATTGATAAATTTCAGAAAAGGATTTCCATTTGGACTAATAGGTTCCTATCTTATAGGGGTAGACTTTAGCTTGCTATTTCAATCTTCAATAATTTACACATCTATTGATTGTCTCACTTAGTTATTCATAAAGGAGTTATGAAGAAGATTTATAAAAGCATAAGAGACTTCATATGACATGGGCTAAATACTATTGGTAAGAAGATTTGCAAAGTTAAGTAGAACGTCATTTGTCTTCCCAAAGAAAAAGGAGTGTTGGGAATCAACTCTGCTAGCATAATGAACCAAGTACTGTTAGCTAAAAGGTTATAGAGAATATGTCAAAATAAGAAAAGCCTCTGGGTTAAATGGGTGCATATGTTTCATGTCAAACAAAGAAGTATTTGGTCCATCTCTCAGAAAAGTACTAATTCCTATACTTTTCAACAAATCTTATATATCAGGTCAGTTTTGCATTCTCATATCAAGCACTACATTAGAGATGGAAGAAGTACTAATTATGGTTTGATAATTGGCATTCTCTTGGTCTTTTATGCTATATACAATATTTCATTACTCTTAGAAGGCTAATTCTTAAAAATACTATGATGCAAGAACTTATTCAGAATGACAACAGGTAGGGAAATTAGCCCAATTGCAAGTAGTATGCCAAATTAGTTACCAAATCAGAGGCTGCAGGATGAAGTTAGATGGGAGTTACATAACTCACGTAAGTTTAATATTATTTCTTGTAAAAAGTTGCTTCTTGATCCACTCATCAGGTTTCCTTTTTTAAATTAATTTGGGGTTTTGATATCACTAAAGCTCATTCTTTCATTATCTGGTTAGTAGCTATTCAAAAGTTGCGTACCAGAGATAGCATTAAATTTTAGATCCTGAACAAGAATTGTCCTTTACCTATGAAGTTAAATCACTTGATCACATCTTTTTCAAGTGTTGTCATTCAAGCCAGCTATGGAGAAAATTTCTCAACTTGTTTAATCTGCATGATATAAGCCTCAGCTCGTTGAAATGTCTATCTTAGATTATGGGTTTGAAATGGAAAAGTAAGGAAGATTGCAAGGTTTTTAGGGTTGATTTTGCTATGTTAGTTCATCATGTTTGGATGATGAAAAACATCAAGTTATTTGAGAAATTTGAAGAGTTCAACAAATTCACTTGGATAGGGTTTTACCTCAAGTTTAGATTGAAGATTAAGACACTTATCTCTACTTGATTCATAGTATCACTTAAAAATTAACAAAGCATTGCAAATGTTATCTTAATATGTAGTTTGCTATTATGTTATACTCCAGCTGTTAGGGATGAATCTCAGTTTTCATTTTAATTTTAACCTTTTTAATTGAATACATTACTTATTTTCCAAAACAAAATTATAAAAACTTGCATATGGTCAAATATTTCTTGATCTTAATCTAAATTGGAAGTCCATTGTTAATCCTACAGTACTTAAGCTACATGACAATTGTGTTTTTCATATTTATAACATGTTATATGCTTATAGTTAGGAGAAACTAAATATTTTTTAACTATTTTATATTATATTTTTTTGAATAGGAGATTTATTTTAATTTTTGTCTTATATTTTTAGAGGTTTTACTACAATCTTCAAAGGTTTTATTATTGTAAGAAACATCAAATTATTGACAAAAGATCCTAATTCTTTTTTTTCTAAAAAGTTCATACTTCACTTATTTTTTAGTTTCATATATTGACATAATTTTGAATCTTTATTTTTTATGTATAACTATTTAGGTTTTCATATGTCAATTTATTACATTTGATTATTGTAATTATCTCTAATTTTATTTTTAACCTTTTCTCCTAGTAGAGGGGGAAGTCAAACCACTAACTTCTTCTTTAAGAAGGGTTTATTTAAATCTTCTCCTAATATTAGTCTTACAAGAAATGAATTTTTATAACCCCCCTAAATTTTAAAAGCTTTTTATACAGAATATTTGATTATAATTCAACAATCATCTCATTTAAATGAGAGGGATATCCTTTAAAATGTAATGATATTGCTAATATTAAAGTTACGACAACATCTTGTATAAGTTTATTATTTTTATCTAGAATGATTCCTCCTCCGTGTATTCTTAGTATTTTTAGCATACCATATTATTGTGACTTAATTAAGTAGTAATTCTATCAACCTTTAATTTCTTTGAAATATTTACTATTAATATCTTAGTTATAACATGGTCAATGATTCTTAATTGTGTTCAACATACATTAGCAACCATTGTTATTTATTGTAATGCATTTAATATGTTATATGCAAATATATCATATATATTTTACTCAAAAATAGAGGTAATATTATAGTTTATTTGTTAATATGTTAGGTTTGTTATTACTATTGATACTAGGAATAATGGTTTTGTGAAAATAAAGTCTTGGTGTGGCTTTCCAAATTGAATTTGTTTATTATTGGAAAAGGGAGTTTTAAACTATTGATACTAGGAGCAATGGTTTTTGTTGTTGTTTAATAATTTCTTAAATTTATTTTCTTTATTTGATAAAATTATTAAAAATTATAGTCTTTTTTTATTTTGTAAAGAATAAAAATTTCTTATAAATATTTTTTTATGAAGTTCAAAATAGATATAGTTCATTGTTTCCATTTTCAATTACTAAAAAAAAATGTTAGAGAGGTTGGACATAATTGATGCCCGATATTTAGTATGTCTTTATAAATTGATTATGATATGTTTTGATTATAATCTATACTTTAGAAACTAAAATTAGATGCATTAAAAGTTAAATATTCTACTAAATCTTTACTTGGAACAATTGTAATCGACGGAATTATTAAAATTTTATCCAAATCAATCGTGCTTGCATTATCCTCATATCAAAATTTGTTGATTTTCTATTAAAGGACTGTCTTTACAAAATAAAAATGAAAATATTACGGCTTTTTAATATTTTTTATAAAAGATAAATTCAAGAAAATTAGTATAGTTTTTGTTAGAACTGTAAAACACATGGTGACAGTGACAGGGACCAATCCGTGTTATATCGATGTCACAAGCTTTTTTCTTCCTTAAAGCCTACATGACGATAAAGTCGTCTATCGTCATAGCATATAAGCCCATAAATACTGGATATCATTATTTGCTTTGACCCACAATCGAACCTTGGGCCCTAATTGAAGCCCAAAATCAGATGAAGAGACATACACAACCAGCTATAATACCTTTATTGAGAGAAAAAAATGAATGCAAGTACCAATACTATCGCCTGTGATTTCTTCATATCAAATATAGACGAGCTTGAGTTTGATACGATGGACGTTAAATAAATCTTCCAAACTATGTAACAGTTAACAAATTATGTACACATAAATTTTTATTATAAGCAATGTGTCACTATTTAAATTTATCAAACTGACAATTGGCGGTGAAGCTTTTATTTTCTAATAAATTTTTTGAGTATCCCACGATTAATTAAAAATGAAAATATTAAAGAATTAATAAATAGTTAGAGTAAGCTAATCAAATAATTAGTTCTAGTCATTTTAGCAATAATTAGACCTAAGTCTAATTCTTGTTAATGAATTTTACATTCTACTCATATTAAAAATTTTAATATGATATTAGTGCACGTCTTGTTCAAATTTTTAATTTCCTAATTAAATGATTAATTCTAATCATTTTGATAATAATTAGACCTAAATTCAATTCTTATTAATGACTCTACATTCGATCTACTCAATACAACATAGTAACAAATGAGCTGGTACATTAATTTGTCTTACTCAATTGTTCTCATTTGACAAACCAGGTCTTGACATTTCAAATTTTAACAGTGTTATCATTTCAAAAGAAGTGAATTAAATAGGTATCATTTGTCATATTCTGAAGCTCACATGAAAGTTTATAGTCCACTGACCAGCAATAGAGTCGCAGACAGCTGGTGTTGAATAAAAAGGCCACAAACCACCATGAGGTCTCCCGAAAAGAAACAGACCACTTGTGTACCGTATTTCCCTGTCAAACTCAAGCGCCTGCTTGGGCTCAGCTGCTCTATTTAATGCTCGGCCTGCCAAGCGGTAGGGCAGAGGGTCACCTATTCGGCTTGGGACCAGTTGGGATATAATGAATTTGGACCACACCACAACACATTCCTACATTTAGTTCTCTTCCTTTCATCCTCAGATTTCTACATTTGTATGATTTGGCATGTTTGTTGAGTTTGCTTCCTGCCTGCCAATACTCCTCAAGCATTTGTATACTCACTCCAAATTAACTAGTGACATGTCTTCAGCCCAAGTTAAGCTTCTCAAGCTTGTATTAGTTAGTTATCCAAGGCCTAGCCTTCTGGGCCTTATTTGGACTTCAATAATAACATAATCACTTGTTAAATCTCTCTATCCAAAAAGCTTATTAAAATGACGATATAGATGAAATGATGACTTATCACAATTATTCAACATGATGTATATGCGTGGCTTCGAATTATGGAACACGCCATTATGTCGATCGTGGTGTTGTGTTGTGTGAACCGTCATGCTCTTCTTAAGAGTTTTAATAGGTCGGCCGATCTGCTCCAAACTCTAGCCTACACTCTACTACAAGAGAAGACAATCACAGACTCCTCAAGCTACGGCGGCAACAGGGGTGCTGACGACCAAATAATGCCACGTGGAACCACCGTGTCCTAAAGTGAAAACTCAAAAACAACAGGAGATCACGAGGGCCAAAGATTCTAAATTGGATACGAGACGTTGACAGGTCTTTACTCATTTCGGGACAGATTTTCTGTTGCGCCTATCTTGTTCCTTCCTATTTCTAACAAATCTCATCCATTCGTTGCAATAAGTTGGATGGCTGAGATTTACCGGAAACAAACTTCTACTAGCATCAGCCCCTGAACATAACGGCTCCGACGAGACGACATCTGGGTCTCTTACCTTTTAATCTTTGTCTTGCTGAGCTATTCACTAGGTAGCTAGCTACTACTGTGTACGAATGCTTAAGCCGTGTCTTGTCGGCATCTGAAGTCAGAAGTCCGTTTCTTCATTTGGAATTTTTTGGCTCCTTGGTCTGTTGGTCAGGTGCCATGGTAAAGTAGTGCAAGTTAAAGACCACAGAACTTTGTGAACACAACTAATGGAACCCCTTAAGAGCCGGTGGTAACAGGGAATAACGTGTGATAAGTGGAGAAGATAAAATCTTGTTCACGGGAAATTTAGATCAGGGCATCACAAAGATTTTGTATGTGCACGTTTTGTCTTGAGTACGCGGTAGAAAATATCTGTTTGTTTTAATCGACATTGCTTCATGTTTGAGAGAAAGGAAACAGGTTTGGTGCAAAACACATCAAAACTTGATCAAATAACGACAACAGCTATCGACATTTTAACGCCTGTAATTTGATATAGACCACACCCTGGAATTAAGTGCAAGGAAAGGAATTCTTAAATTTTCTCCTTCTCCCTAATTGCTGTTTTAGCAAGATGCTGTGTTGCTCCAAGGTTTTAATGGGGTAGAGGAAATAAATATGCCTACGAAGAGTCGAGAGCTTCCCAGCTGAAATGAATATCCAAAATTAACAAGAAAGTGGTCCAAAATGTTACAACTTGCCGAGGTCTCCCCTGAAGGGGCAGACTCCTCTATAAAAAGCGAGCATCACCAGTTCCGTATATCTAGTACAATTAAGACCATTGCATTTGTATGTCTTAGTAAAAGCACAATGGATCATGTTCAAGGCTTTAGCTTTAGGTCTCACTCACACAAATATATATCTAAACATTCAATGACTTTCTGGACCATACAAAGGCAATCAATCAGATTCAGGTTACCTGGTACAGCTAATGAGTGGCCGGCTTTATTTTCTTTATGTTTGTGATTTAAACGCTATTGGGAGTTTGTTCCGACTTCAGCTTGGATAAAGAACTAGTAGGTTCTGATGATCTTGGCTTCGAGTCTTAATCTTACAGAAGTAGACGAGAGGCACGTATTAGGTTAGACCAGCAGGCAAAAAGTACGAATTATGTTAGAATTCAAAGGCGAACTTGTGATTTAGACTTTTTAAGTCACGCATATAATTTGTGTAGGCAAAATCACAGTTCATAATGTTTACATGATTATGATTTTGAAACATTATAATCTATGTACGACCTAGCTCGTGTGCGAGTAAGATCATAGCATTATGAACTGAACTTCATTTGAGCGGCCTATCCAACCTGTCAACAACAACAACCAATTGCAATCATAGTTTTTGACTAACTTAAAGACGTTTCAGATCATCGTTTTAACTTTTTTGTTAAAAATGAGATGTGCCAATTTGCTTTACAATCTTTTTCTTCGTGAAATTGCAATCTTTTTGACCAAGAATCACTCATTGTGGACCTTTGCTTTGGAATGTCATGGTTTTGTCTGTCTGATCCCTTTTTGTGTAGAGTTCCTCTCATTGTCCAATCAAAGGTTGTTTCTTCTCCATAC
This sequence comes from Erythroxylum longipes, assembly GCA_027563885.1. NCBI lineage: Eukaryota > Viridiplantae > Streptophyta > Magnoliopsida > Malpighiales > Erythroxylaceae > Erythroxylum > Erythroxylum longipes. Next base: position 5,836,914 of record JAOQMS010000006.1, on the reverse strand, counting down.
ATTTTGGCCTTTTATCTTGAAAAGTAGGGATTTTTCGGTGATTGCAATCTGTAGGGCATTTGAGGACCAAGAGAAAATCCCGCGAACAAAGCTGCACAAATTAGCCTGGCAGTGGCTTAATCTCATAATCTTTATCTTATTTTCAAAAGCAGGCTCCAAATGTCAAAAACTAAGACACAAAAACAGCCTCATGGCGTTTTTGGTACACCTCCAAGCTATACAAATTAAAAGGGAACATAAGCTCTTGACTTTATCTTTCTCATTTTCCTCTGCAATGAGCATCAAAATGTGTGAACTAAGAAGAGGTTGTTACTACTTCTGGTCTCCACCCTTTTCGACATCAGATCTCGAGTTCTTCTGATAAAGAAAATAATGAAAGATTATAGTCACTAATCCACGTCGACCACATGCACACGGGCAGTGCACATGCGATGAAGAATTATATCACTCGTCCATGATAAAGTCTTCTAGCTTCCACACAAGGACACGCAATCACTTTTACATCCCATATCTTTCTTTATTGGTCAGTTTACAAAACAATTTTACCATTAAGACTTTTAACTAATTATGACAACTAAAATCCAAAAATAAGAACACTAACTGGAGACCCCTAATCAAGAATATCCACAACCACCTTTTTCTTGCTCTCTTTTTAGTTTTTCTGAATGAAGCGGAATGTCTGTTACCTTTGAGGAAAGCTAAGATAAAGAAAAGGTCCGTATATGTAATGATGGTGTAATGCAGATCAGTAACAGATTGGAGGCATTGAAGTGATTTTGTGATCAAAGTGAGACCCCTTTGCATTATTGGAAAACATATGAGCTGGTTTTGTACTTAAGCAGCACCTATAAAGTTAGAAAAAGTTGATTTCAGTAATTAAGATAAGTCAAATTTCAATATTCAATTCCATAGATTTAGACCCTCCTCTTGATTCCATCCCTTACTTTCGCAAAATCTTCATCCCAATGTGAGCCAAAAGGTCCATTTGACAAAAGTTTCTTACACTTGGGTTACAGACAGACAGATAATTGGGTCCCTCCCAACTCCCAATTCTGTCTTCCTTTCAATAATCCCCACTTTCTCTTTTCTCCCACTAACAACCTAAAAAGAGAACATATGATGAAAATCCTACTTAGCCCTTACTATTGTTTATCCACCAACACTAGATTACATTGGTCCCCATGCAAAACTTTCACATGTTCTAACAGGACCCTGAGAGCTTTAGGTGTCATTCCAAGCTGCAAAAACTGGCAAGTGAGCCATGGAGATTGCCGCTGACCTCAGCTGCGCTGATTGAAACCAGGGGGTAATGCCAGTTGTTGGGCTAACGTACTTTGATGCCAATGGAGGTCTAGCAAACAGCATTGCAGCATCATTCTTATCTGGGCTACCTTCCCTGGAGCTACTTAAACTGGTAATCAAAGATGAGGGGTTAGAGAAATGAGGCCCTATCTTTTCTGAATCATCTACAGCTTGTTGCGCAACATTCACTGAATCAATACCAACATCTTGTATAGGTACTGACATGGAGGAACTACGATTATTCACTTGATTCAAGGATTTCAGATCAAGACACTGAAAGGAAACATTTGGCTCTTGCTGTGGTGATTGATACGAAGCCACCTTCCAGTCTGAAGCATTGCCATTGCCATTATCAATCTTTACTGATTCACCATTGGAAGAGTTGTTGTACTCAATGGCGTCACTACTTGATTCTGTCCCTTTGTTTCGCCTCGCAAGGTCTCCAGCTAGTAGCGTGCTGCTGGCCATAATCCTTTCCACGTCATATCTTGTTATGTCAAAGTTAGTCACAGCATTAGCCCCGCGAAACTTGATTGCGGCGATATCATATGCTTCGGCAGCTTCCTCTTGGGTGCCTGATATTTTTAATTCAAAGGAAACATCATAAGCAAAAAGTCTTAACTTTCTATAATGCATTTATGTGAAATAAACACCCATTTCCTTTTTCATCTTAACTGGGAAAACAGCCTTACAAAAGTTGACTGAAAATCTGCATTATGCTCTTACACTCCCAAAGAAGCCACAATCAGACTTATAAAAGCAACACTAGTCTTTAGTGGGTGCATGAGAGCAGACTTGACATAAAAATGAGTTCTTTACAGGTTTCTTTACTTACATTAGACAAATTTCAAGCCATTTGAACGTAAAATTTGAATGATGAAAATAAAGAACAATATCAAGACAAGGTGAATAACTTACTGAACGTCCCAAGATAAAGATCTTTGTTTCCTGCAACCCTGCCAATCCTTGCTTGCCACCTTCCATGTTGATGATGTCTACATTACATTAAACGAAAACAATGAAGATTGGAACCAAGTTAATTAAAAGCCTCAAAGGAGCCTCAGCTTTATCAAAAAGTGATGGTTTGCTGCAGAAGAGTAAAAAGCAAAAGTAAAACCTTGTTACTCCTCTGTATATTGATGCTCCCCTAGAAAAGCCACTGCTTTTCCTGCAAAGAACATCAAAACAAATTATCAATACACTCATGGAGTTAAGAGATTTGGGCAATTTTAGTTAAGTTGAATAATTTCCTTTACCTTCGAAGATGAGCAACGTACTCCTGACGGCTCATATTCTTCATCTCTTCAAGCTCGTCTCTGTAATTTTCTAACTGAAACATAGAAAAATCACATGAAGTTGAACTGACCAATGTAATTAGTATGAAGACAAGCAAAAGTAAAGAGTCTTACAGGAAAATTGACGTGTGTTGAAGGTCCCCAATACTTAAGGGCAGCAAGATCGTAAGCTCTGGCAGCTTTCTCTTCCAAATCATAACCCCCTATAGATTCATCAGGACATAAAATTAGCACTTGAAAACGGACCTCCTCATTGAAAATTTTTAAAATTTTAATAGAAAGAAGCATACCAAGATAAACTGAAAATTGCAGCATTTGATGGTTATGGAACCAATGAGAAGAATGAGCATGACAAGAACATAGAAAGGCAAGAGTCAGATCATAAGGACAGAGGGTCAAAAAGGAAAAGTTCAAAACACACAAAACTGAAGAATATCTATTGTTTCGATTAATTGACCAACCTTGCCTTCCTTTCCTGGTCTGACCTTCCTTCTTACAGCTGTTATCCCAGAGATGAGCTTCATACCTTCCAGTCCATCTATGTCTGGTAAAAGGTAAATTCACCATTTTACTTTAACATTAATAATGGCAATGCGCAGAAAGATGTCGATAACAGCAATGGAAACTGGATTCATTGAAATGCATGTAGTGCAGTAAATGAAAAATCATTCAAAGCAAAAATAGTTGAATAACTGAACGGAGAGAAAATATAAAGCAAGTCGAAAACAGTGCGAACCAACCTTGTAACACCTCTATACTGCGATGTTCGTTGCCCAAATGTGTCAATAGATTTCCTGTGGACGGGCTGCTTTTGACCCACTTTTGCAGGCCCTCTCTTCTTCGTCTCCATGGCTATACATTCAGTACCATTAGGTGATATTTGCATTGGAGCAGTAACGCAGCTTGACTGAGAACCAGGGCTCATAGACAAGCTAAGAGACCGCAACTCCCCGCAACTCATATTACCAGCAGATGCAGAAGCTCCACCATCATCAACTATGTGCTGTTCAAGTCCAGTATGTGTTGAATAGTGCCTAGAAACCCAGTTTTTAAAGTAAGGGACATCATTTCCAACATGTGGAATATGTGAGTCGCAGTCTGTGAGTTGGGTGTTTCGGGTTTCATCGTCTAGTGAAGATTGGTACAATCCATGACAAGGCAATCCACTATAGTACGGGTGTGTTTGAACTAAAAATTGTTGTTCTTGCTGCCTAATTGTTTCATGCATGCTTAGAGAATGTGGCCTGTTGTTCTCTGTCGCTGGGTTTTGGCCGTAGTACATGCTATCGAGGCTTAAGACCATTGTTTCCCTTTCATGGCTAGCTCCATAGTGGTGAGTCTCCATAGTTGCACCACCGAGAAAGTCCTCTAATTTAGGTGATGAACTCGGCACCATTGCTGAAGCCATGAAACCTTAGAGCAGTGAAACAAAGGAAAGGAGGAAAATAAAGAGGAAATTAAGCTAATGGAGCAGAAGCAGACCTTCTGGTTGTGATCTAGTAAGAGCTTCAATGATACAAAGTGACCCATCAGACTTGAGTGGCATAACTGACAAAGGAGAGTGAAAGCTACCATTTTCTCCAACGCCATAAGAGATACCGCAAGTGTTGAAGTGAGAAGCGGACAGATAGAAGCTTGTTGGAACAGCTTTAGAAACTGCAACAGCTGCTACACCAGGATTCTGATGAGGTTGATCATGATTGTACTGATGATGGTGATTATTTTGTTGTTGTTGTTGGGAGTCAGAAGCAGCAGCTTCAAGTTTCATGTGCGGTGCGAGTGAAAATCCCAACCAGTTATTATTAGAATCATTATTCATATCATTCATAGATTTCATCTTCTATCTCCTACCCTCTTAGCCCCCTCTCTCTCTCTCTCTCTCTCTCGCTTTTCTGAAGTTGATTAGAAGCACCACTACCTGTATATCTTTCTGAAACGCAACTCAATCATTGGGAAGAAACTAAAACTAATGATGCTAAAATCTCTTGCCCACCCTCCATATGAAAGCTTGGATTTTTGTTGTCTAGTAAACCAACTTTAGTTGCAAGCAAAGATTTTTATGTTCTCTGACCCCCAAAAACTCTTCACTCAATGTACTCGGTAGTCATCCAAAGCTAAACCCTCTCTACCTTTGCGCCTTTTCTCTCACTATATAAAGCCAACAAAACTGGTCTCTTTAAACTAAGCAAAAAGAATGAACTCGAGCGAGCAATGCTGGGAAGCAACCCTGCACTCCCATAGGGATCTGTGTATATGAGAGAAACAAAGTTGTATAGCCCTCTCTCTCCGCTTTTTATGTTAAAGACTCGCAACTTAAAAGTAACACACCCCTTAAGCCCCAGGAAAAACTCAGACATAAACACCAAAACCTCGCTGCTCTATTACTATATACCAAGCCACCATGATGCATATCATCTAGAACCCAACACCCACTAAAATGAAACAAGTCAGAAGGTACTATGTAGTTAACTTTGAAATGTGATGGATGGGCAACGGGGCAATAGGCGAGAGAGAGAGCTGGGCAGTAACCAAAACTGGATAGCTTTATTTTTACAGTCCACAGGGCCTTAGATAGATTTGACGAGCAGGACTTCTGCTCCTCCAGTCACTTCATACAGTTGTACTACTCCACGCTGCTTCTGTTCTGTGCAACTCTGAAATCTAATTTATATCATTTGTTTTTGGTTCCAACTTAAATACCGCTCCTAACTTGGTTCACAACCTTCGATTCAAAAATAGGCCCCACCCACTGGGCGGTGACCATGTCTTCGTCACAGCCCCATTACCCACCGTTGATATGGATATAAAGTTAGGTCATCTCTGATGTGACATTCTGACCCTGGGCTTTATTCATCTGACAGCAATGTTAATTATCTGATATGCTCTAGCGACCACACGTTCGTTACCATTATCAAAGCCCAAACCCACTTTGTCAACTAAAATCTCTGAATGCCAAAACACCAAAATGCAAGGGATTTGATTAAACAGGAAGATAATGGAGAAGAACAAAAAATGGGTTAATCACGTGCCACGCTCTCTAAAACGCGTGACGTGACGCTTTACCTTCTTTAACAGAAGTGGTTAAAGAAACAGAAAACACAATTTGCTTTTTTAAGGGCTTTGCGGTGTGTAGTCAACACCTGCTTCCAAAGAAAAGGTGGCAAGTGGGGTTGTGAATTGTGATTGAAAAAAAAAAGAAAAACTTGAAATATTCCATATAATGATAACCAAATTTTAAAAGAGACCCCATTAAAATTTGTTTTTTGGGGTTTTTTATTAAATATTTGTCCTTAAACAAGTTTAATGATTAATTGTCTGAACATTTCTAACATAGGTTTACTGAACATGACAGGAGGAGGAGAGGCATCCTCGTTGATGCGATTAGGAAAGTCTACGTGGCTAGACATTGTCGAGTGAGGTTTAGTTTGAAAATATTCTTTTCGGATTCTTTGAAATAAGAATTCACGAATCTAGGAAATAACCAAGTTAAACTCTTGAGACTTTCTATTTCTTATTTGTATCTGTGTCCATTCGCTTAGTTTCAATAAGGACTAAAGGAACATAATAATAATGCTACACTTGCCATAGACATTTTCAACATCTTGTAGGATTAATGTCTTCTTTTGTGAGAGACCTTGAACATAAAATAGGTATTTAAGGGCAATTTTTTGAACTTCGAGGATTGGTCATTATTGGCTGTTTTACGTTTTTGTTTTATTGCTGCACTGCATGGGAAGAAAAAAAAAAAAACTTTCAGATCGACAGATATTCAAAATGTGAATCATTTGGTTTGAACGTTAAAAGTAGGAGATAACTACAAGTGAAGGGATTTTGATTGAAACGATGCTTTTTTTATTCATACGGTAATGAGGAGTGACTCCCACGCCTAGGCTTGGTGAGTAGCAATGAAGATGTAAGAATGGTTATGTAAATTATATTTTTTAATCATTTTTGTTTTTTTGGGTTGTTAGTAAAGAATAAAATAAGGATCAACAAATTTGAAATAAATGTTAAATAATCTTAAATTTTTATTTCGAAAATGAACGTGAGTGTAACCTGGAATTAGATATTAGAAATAAACAAGGTTCTAAGAAATAGACCGGACCAGTCTGCTTGACTGGAAAAAATCTAAATAGGTCAGTTCTCTAGTTCAGTTCTATGTAATAACCTCTAAGTATAAAAACTGACCGATTTATCAAAGAACTGACCAATTTTAACAACCGGTCTAACCAGTTTGTCAATACTCACCATCCGAATATACGTAATGCTATCAAACTTCATATTTCATTTTAGACTCTCTCGCCTCTTCACCATCTTTTACCGCCTCCATGCATGTAGATAAATATGATACTTGTGGGTAACTCATAAATGCAAAATTCGATTTTTATTTGTTATCTCCTTGGGCAGCTATCATGAAGTTAATCTTCTATTCTCATATCTATTACAATTGGTATGAGATAACAAGCTTGTTGAAGCAACTTCAAACTCCTTCCTTTGCGACTAAGCACCATGATGGAAGGGATTGTCTCTACATCCATCCCATGGTTGTCACACTCAGGTTTTGGTTTATTCAGCCATAAAATGTTTATGTTCTTTCTATTTAGGATTTGTCATTTTTTATTTTCTTTTAAATTTGGCCTTTGTTTTTTTCATTTTGACTGGGTACTACTCTTTTGTTTTGGTGCTACTGTTGTTAACTTGCTGGAGAGGAGGACGAAAGACTAGATTATATAGAGTTTCAATTTGTTTTGTTTTATTCAAGTTTCAAAATGTTAAGAGATAAGGAGAAGGCAGTGATAGTTTCAATACTATGTTTTATTTAAGTTTCATTGTTATTGTGTTTTCTGTAACAGTTAAAACTCTGTCGCATTTTAATATTTAATTTTGATAGTCGGTTATATATACTCTATGAAGTTTTGAATTTGTTAATCAAAAACACCGATGAGATAAGACAGCTATTTTTTGAAGCAAAGTTTAAATAAATGTGAGTACCATTCTACTATTATTTTGTTTATGTATATGTATAGTGGTCATTCTGCTGTTGACTTGAGAAAGAGTTTTTATTATTTTGTCTTCATTTTTCTAAACCTATATTTACAATTTACCTTATTCAATAGGACAAGGTTCATAAATTGTTGAAAAGGGGTATCTTAAAGAACAATTCTATGCTTGTGACCATCATTCTCTATTACAACTGATGATAAGAATTATGTAAGTAAGAGACTTTTGCACCAACGATAGTGTATCTAATTATTTTTTATATTTTTTAAGTTAAATCATAATAAAGAATATGAAATCATCAAAAAAAGATTCAATGAATATTGCATCATCTACTTGTAGTAAGTCCAATTCAACATGAAATTATTTTTCTTCTTCTCAAACATCTAATGGGAATATCCAATATAATTGTATGTTTTGTTGTAGAATCTTTAAAGGGGGAGGAATTTATAAAATAAAAGAACGTATTGCTGGTGTTAAGAGCGATATTGCTCCATACATTACTAATTTGTAATTTATTTGAATGCAGTAGAAGAAGTTGATGTAAATATTTTGGATGAAAGCGTAGTTTATGAATTTTTAGATAATATTGGAAAATTTAGAGCTTTTAACGATGATCAGACACAATCTCTTTCAGAAATATAACTTTGATTTTTATTTTTTTTAAAGTTTTATATTAGACTCATATTTATTTATTATTAATTCATTATATAATAATAGACATTGATATATTTTTTATTTCAATAGAATATTTTATTTTTACTTACTTTTTTAAGTTTTACTTCATATTTATCATATATTAGTTTTATAGCAGTTCACTACCGGTTGAACCTTTAAACCTTAAACCTCTCATTTGACCGGTTTGATGTCTTATTCAGTTTTTAAAATATTGGAAATGACAAATAAAGTCGCGCATAACTTTTTTTCTCTTTTTTGTGTTTCGTATTTATTATCAATATTGCACATTATTTTTTTAATTTATTTAATAATTATTTGATTTTATTTCAATAATTTTATTTCATAAAATAAGTTCATTATGTTTTTTAAATTTATTCTTAAAAATCAAACACAATTATTTATTTATTAATAATAATAATAAATATTTTAATTATTTATTTACAAACGGAATTATATAATAATCAAACATAAGGTAAAAAAAAGTATTACCATTCTTAATATTTGATACCAAACATTGGCATAACTATTAACTTCTATAATCTCAGTTTTAGTGCTTTATGTACCAAATATGCATAATTAGTAATTTAATTCTTATTCCGATGTTTACTTTGCATTTTCATTCCTATTTTTTTTAGTTCTATTCCTTCATTAGCATTTATCAAACGAGAACTACAATTTTTTCTTCAAGAAATTAAAATTATTTCTCGTTATATAACTGTTATATATAGATTGATTTTTATAACTCATGTTGTGGTGCTAACATTCAAAACCTTAGAAGCTAATCAATATAATTTTTTAGGTTTTGACTTAGTGATTGGAACTGAATATCACGTGTAGTTGGCATTTGATAGCAATAAATGGTTAAAAATAATAAAATACTGACTTCTGTTTCCTTTTTGGTAGCATAAATAAGATGAGACGTGACTTTTAAGGTATTAAAGCTTCTTATATTTTACAAATTGTCACATATATATAAGAGTTAATTCGGTACTAGTAAATTGGAAAATATATATGCTGCAACTTGTTTCCTAAGTGGTTGTGCTAAATTAAATTTACTATTTCCTTTACGACTCGGCCTACCTCCGGAAGATCATCGCTTTCATTTTCACGACTCTTTCAATGATGAGAAATGGAAGGAAATGTTATAGCTTATAGAAATCACATTCCTCAATTTACTAAGTTCTTTGTCTCATTTTATAAATGTTATCACCCTTGTCCCATTATCTTATTTTACTCCTCTAATACTTGAGAGTAAGGTTGTGTACTAGAGATTTTGATTTAAACTAGCTGTTGTTGTACTCTTCCCTGTATTGAGAACTTTCACACAATTATTGATTTCTGAAATTACTTCCACGTAATTTTGATACATTTTTACTGAAATTCCATCTTTCTTTCTCTCAAGATATCAGCATATGAACTGTAACCAGGCGTAGAGTACTGATGTGCTGTGGGTCTTTTTGCCAGGGAGAAGAAAAGGTGAGACTGAGAGCAAATAAATTGTAACAAGAGAAAAAAAAAGAACAAAACTTTGTCACATGATATGTATATATAATAAGTGATATGGAAAAGAGGCGTTAAAAGACAACAATTTTTAAAAAAAGACAGGAACAGTGGAAAACAGTTGCCCTTAGCTCAGTCTGTTGTTTTAATGAGCTCCGGGACAGAAACCACAAAACTCAGCAACTTTGCTGACAACATATTTACATATATGTAGCCATTTACATCCAAGGGACAATAGAATGTCTTCTTCTTTTCTTATGGTATGGTTTCAACAACATTCCTTCCATTCACCAAGCACAGAGGGGGCAATAGTGATCATACCACAACTATTTTTACATAATTAGGCCAATCTCATCATAGTTTAGTCACTATGTTCAGCTTACATGCACCAGAGCCATGCCCATTAACTTAAAACTTGATGTCCTCTTTCACTTTTTTCTTGTATAAACGAGAAGACTTCATATCTTTTCATATCTAAAAAAGTGAAAGCTCATATGAAATTGTTTACTATTCTTTTTCTTAATTGAAGTTAGGGTTGATATGGATCTTGTATGTACAAAACGCATTTAAAATTGACATACAATTTCCAGGGCTATTAAGTGAAGGCTGAAGGGAGACTGCCGCAGAAATTAATGAGGTAAGAAGTGAAGAGATTCACTTAAGAACACAAAATCTAAAGGAAGATGTGAAGTGGGGTGGGCGGAAGAAAGAAAGTGGACAATGAGATCACTCAGTCGGCCTTATTGGCCACCAAAATAACTCAAAATTCAAAAAGGACAATCTATAACAGGCCCCAGCTGTGTGTGACTATCTGTGGCTTTCCTGTTGAAAGTGAACGCTTTTTATTTACTCATCTTAACAGCAAGAGAGAGGCAGAGTGAACCACCCCAACTTCAATTCAACACTTACCATCCAAAAGATAAAAAGAAAATTCCCCCAGAGAGACAGATTTACACAACCCTCACCCTCCATTAACCCTTTTTCTCTTGCATGCCGAGCACTTAACTCCCTACCTGCCTAACCATTTCTTATTTGTCACTATTCTCTCTTACAAAACCAAAGATGACATGTCAAAATCCAACCCCCATTTGTCATGTCTCAATCACTATAGATTCTCTCTATCCTGTTTCCTCAAGGGACGTTTCTTTTTTTCCCATCTCATTATAAGCTACTTCTTTTGTCACTAATCTTATACTCACAACAAAGACCGCAAAAGAGCCTACGCATGACAGTAGCATTAGCAACGCTTTTCTCAAATTTAAAGCATTTTCTCTTTTGCAGGAAAATGAACCGTCCTAAAGCTGCACCTCCCTATGCTCTACTATTTCCCAAGAGAATGAATAAGATCTTCCCGTCAATCGGAGTTCACACCTAAAGTAGCTACCTAGCTATACCCCTATCAAGTTTCGTGGATTCCCACTTCAACACTAATTTAGCACTCAATCGTCAGAACCCCACTTCAATTCCAAGAGCATTACTGCACATTGGCATTGAAACCCCTTTGGTCATTCACTTGCCACATCCCTCACCTTACTCGTTATATGTAAAGATGACTATGAAAGTTGTTTCCTTATTTAGCATAGGAGCTTTTTAAGCGGAAACCTGTTTTGACTGTCAAGGAATGTGAAGTCGGATACATCTCCACATGATGAGCATTTTGCGTACTTTTCACTGCCCACTGGGCTACGAGACTTGAACCGGTTGACCCACGTTAGGTTATGTCGAGTTTGACGTCACAAATAGAATTCTAAGTTCAGGGTTAGGTTAAAGTAGATAAGAGTGAGACCTAAATGGACCATGAGCTCTTGGACGGTGAGCCATTGTGCATTTTGTGCAGATCCATTCATTTATCTTCAAACTAGCCCATGTTAAAAGGGTTTGTCTTTAACCGAAGATTGGATCTTTTGGGAACAAGAAATGATCTAGATCTAGTTAATGTAGGTGTCTCCTAACACTTACCTTATTGTTGGATTAGGAAGCATATAATGTACCAATTGATAATGGTCAAACAAGACTTAAATGTGAGCAATGCTCTGAGAATTATTGAAGAAGAGGGGTTTTGTTTTGTCATACAGTCATACTCTTAAGTGATGGGACGTCTTAGGGGTAATAGCCCATCTCTGTTGCGGCGGCTACTACAAATGACTCTGCGTTACCAGGCCGACCCTATGTCTCCTTCATGTATCTAATCAACGTTATCACACAACCTAATCCTTCTTCACTTAATTGTTTGGTAACATTAAACAATTTCCTAGTCAATTACAAGGATCGTCCTGTCCTGTGGTCGGTCAAGGATATTCACAAACTGAGACTTGGTGCCTGTCTTTACTACAGCAAGCACAAGCTGGATGAAAATTTGTCCCCTCGAGCTGTGTCAGCTGGGCACTAACCGTTTGAAAACGAGAAATTTGAACCAATCAACTTTCTTGCTTTGTCAAACACAAATGTGAACCTGTTGGCGGAAAACCATAGTACCAACAACCCCTTTTATTTCTTAGGAAAACAAAGTACATGAATAAGTCGGTTACCAATGATTCCGATTTGCATAAAGATGGCCCAACGTACTCTTTAGTTTGCTATAACAATATAATTCACTTTAAATTTATGCTGGTAGCTTTCGAGTCAGGAGTACCTCCTCACCAATTAAGGTTCAAATCGTGGTAGATGCATGGGATGGAGGATCTGTAGATGTTTATGATCTTGAACGTCCAACAAAAATTAATAACTTGCTAAACATAGCCTCATTACAAGCAGAAATGACTATCAGTTCAGATTATTAGATGAGGCAGAGCTGAATCAGCAGAAAGCGTGAGTCTTTGTTAGAATTACACTTTCCATTTAATTATATTAAGCAAATCAAGGGAAAAAAAGCAACTCACAGAAAAGTTTTGAAAGGAGCAAGCATAATTCAAGTGTGATAAATAATTATCATATACAACAAGTAACTTGATTTCTTTCCTCACTTGGCTGATTTGCACAAATTCTTTGACAGCAAAACTGAATGAGATGCTTGGAAAAAGGGTATCACCTTTTTCTAATCGACACATGCAATATTCCCTCACCACCTCCTTATCAATGAGCTCAGCAACTGCATTAAGTAACGAAGAATCATCCATTACAGCATATGCAAGGAGAAAATGAAGACCAATAGACAGGATCAAAATTTGTCCATATTTTCAGAAAAAGTCAAATGTCTTTGCTAATTCAGTGGTGTACCAATCATTTAGGTGGCAAGGCAAGAAAAAGAGAAGGTCCAAAGTCTATTATGCTTCCACTTGTTATTCACACTACATTTTTTTTCCCCAGCATCATCCAGCAAGTATCTTATAATGGTAACTTATGCATAGACTGTTCATCTTGGAAATTTGACAAGTTTCAAAATTAGAATTAAGATAACAAGACACTTGACAAACAACAGTAGGTAAGGTGAGAAGCTATCAACAAAAGATTCAAAGTTAGGCGTATCACATAACCACATAAGGCAATACCTCAAATAACTCAAATGGGCTTCCTTGTCTGTACATGTCATTCTTCTTACTAGTAGAATCTGGAAGGATTCTGGCTGATAATGCTCTCCATCCAATAAGTAAAACAGCTGTGCTTCCCATTGTTACTAAAATAAACGTGTAAGGTGGAATGTGGCCTGACGTCACTGCCCTTATAAGTATTCCCAGCTGCAGAATAGGTAAGTGTTAAATAAACAAAAATTGATCTACATCCTTCTTCTTAATAGTCTGCTTGATGAATCGAAGTTAAAATTGCACAATTGTTAGTTAAAGCCATGCTCACCACTCAAACAATGTTCTCAAATCTCAATTTGAAAGCAGACTGTACAACATGGAATAGCAAAACGTTTACAAATGGAAAACAAATACAAAAGCAAAAGGTCATAATTCAAGGTGGCACAAAATCATAAATTCTTTGAATGGATTAATTCAGTTGAAAGAAGATACGCAACAGAATGGCAGCTATGTCCTCCACTTGCAAACATAGGAAAATGCTGAATGCAAAGATTAACTATTAGCCATCTTTGAGGGGGGAAAAAAGTTGTATAAACTTTCTGCCTCTAGAATTTACAATACCAAAAATTGAAGAACAAACAACCTTGAAATCTGCTAGAGTATGTTTGCAAACATTAAGCTGTTGACCAATGCATAAGTTGAAGGATGTAGATGGACTACAAATAGCAGCTTTAGATTATGTGCTCCCATGGTCATCAAAGTATGATCTTTTTCTGACATAGTATTAAATTGCAAGTACATTCTTCGTATTAAATTGCAAGTACATTCTTGCCATAAACTTCAATTTTTCACTTTCTCGTGGATCTTTAACGTGTTTTAGCAGATAGAGGAAGCTTAAATCCCATAGTAAGAATAAGGATTCAACAAGATGCCCCGATCTTTGGTAATGTCTCTAGATCTTGTAGTGATTGGCATGGAAAACTGAATCAAGTAAATTACCAAAAAACCTCAAAAGTTTTAGAAGAAGACTAGCTGCCCAGATAGAGCGCATCCAAAGTTTAAATGTAAAATTCCATTGCTGTTGTTCAGATCCTAAAAATACATAATTGTATTGGACAGATAAACAAGCTCATGTGATTCCACGATAAACATACATATAACAATGGACAAGTAAGAACATCCTAGATTTTCTTAGTTCATAAGCATGGTCGATTGAAGAAAGTATGTAGCATAGGTAAGCAATTGAAAAGTGGTTATATGACATATCTCTCATCTCCCACCACAATTCTTTAGAATCAACTAAAGAATAGTGATCGTCTATGTGAGTGTCACCCCAAATACTTGAATTAAGAACTCCCGGGTTATCACACGATACCACCCCAAGAAGATACTGAGATCCCAGAAGACGTGTGATCAATTCAAATAAGTTCTGCGTGTCTCAAGTGCACTTTCACGGCCACCAGGAATCAATGTCAACATGCAGGCTCTGATAATTAAGTTCTTTATATTGCATCAAATCACTGGTCAGAACAGAAACTTACAGGTACTCCCACAGCCCATGATTTAGCAGCTGCAATAACAGAATTGGAAAAACCGTTCATTCCACGGCCGTCCTCTCCGTAGCCCCCAAGGAAGTAGGCACCCAGAAACCAACCTGTTCATTTAATTTTGATCCCAAAAGCACTTAACTTAGCAAGTCGAAATTTCAACAATATCAAATAAAGCTGCAATTCCAACCAAATTTAAAATAAACGATATACAAGTATCTATACCAGCGATAAAAGGGTCAGCAGTACGCAGTGTCTCATAGTCAAAAACCGGAAAACCGTGACTATATCTACCAATTGCAGAGAACAAGAGTAAAGCCAACACATCTCCACCAGCAAGCAGAGCCACACGACTGTTCACAAATTCATTGAACTAATCAAAACCCAAACGCCACCAACAAAAGATAGTTGTAATTGTAACAGTAGTTAGACGTCAAACGTACCCCCATTTGGCTAAACGAGACGAAGTGGGTTTCTCGAACTGTATGACGCCTTCCAAAAGAACGTTATCTTCGCCCACAAAAACGATGTCATTTGGATTGCTGTTGGCAAGAGGTGGTTTGGTGGTAGAAGTAGAATCCACACCACTCTCAGGGTTAGCGACGGCAAGAGAGAAGTGGCGTTTTTTTAGAAGGAACTTGGAGTTGGTGTCGTAATTTGAGAGGAGAGGTGGTTTTTGGTGAGTGAAACCAAGAGGCGAGGAGTGGGTGCATCTCCTGGCCGATAGAGCTCCTCCTGGAGCTTGGCTTAGCACCATCATTTTTTATCGTTGATTTTATTCTATTTTTTGCCTTCTCGCTGGTTTATATTTTACAACACCTTCGATAGTCCTGCGCTGCGTCGAAGTTGTGTGGCTATGATAACCCAAAAAGATAAGCGGCCCGAAACCCCTTTGAATAAAGAATGCATCACGTTTCATTTTTTGTTTTCCTGAATGAATAACATGATGCAATTAACGATGATCCTTATTCCTTGTGTCTGCTATTTGTTCCACTTTCCTAAAAGTAGGAATTAAGATGAAATGCTTTATTATTGAATTTATGATGAACATGAAACCTTTTTGTTTATGGAAGGGCAATTTACGGCAAACACGTTTTACTGTGACGATATCAATCCAGGCAATCTTCACCGGAACAACCTGAAAGAGATGAATGCTCGTACACCAGAAGACAGATGAAATATAGACATTACAAAAGATCGAAGCATGGACTAGAAACGACTCGTTACAATTTATAATCACTGTTCATAGGTGAATCAAGAGAAGATGACTGAAGGCATTATGTTACAGATGACTGAATCATTTACTAGTGAAGTTACTGAGTAAAAAACACTAAGCAACATGTTCATGTGACATGATTGACAAATAAGAAATGGACATCTAAACAGTGACAGTGTTAACTGCTCTACCCAATCAGTGAAAGAATTTGTGTACAGGATGTCAACTAGAGGTGATCTATTCACAAGACCCGTCAAATTCTGCTAGCTAGAAGCATTTCCATTACTATTCAAATCTGAAGAATCTACTTCCGTCTTTAATCCTTCAGTTGGCTGAGGCATATTATCGGGTAGAAGATATCCACTGCCACCAAGAATCTCGTTCACTTTTCCGGTCACTGTAGGCCTAGTAATCCTGTTGTACTCCATTGCACCCATAACACCAACAGCATCATACATGTAAGCAGGATAAATACAGCCGTTGCCATAAGGAAAAGGACACAGCCCAGATCCCATCATCACTGGCCCATTCCAAGGACCCACAGGGGCGATTGGTGTAGCTGCAAAGCCTGGTCTGCCATATCCTACTACGGAATATCCACCGGGATAAACACTAGTTCCATAAAGATATCCTCCAACACTACTGTACACAGGAAGAGGAGCATAACCTGAATAAGTTTCATGTTCAGGACCATAGGAAAAGAATTTTCCCAATTGATTAGCCTTATCATAAGTCCCGTTTATTGCACCTGCTGTGACACAACTACTGTTACTATTTTTTATTCTCTCTTTTGGCACAGCTCTCTTAACCTCCACAAGTCTACCGTTCAACTCATGAAATGTGTTTACCATAACCCTGTCAACAGATTCTTCAGAATCAAAAGTGACAAACCCGAAGCCCCTTGGTCGGTTAGTTGAGCTGTCTTGCATGACGACTACATCCATTATCCTACCAAACTTCTCAAAGTAATTCTTAAACCGTTCCTGAGTCAAATTAGCTGATAAACCCCCAACAAAGATCTTTTTAGTTCTAAAATACTCAGACTTGTCACCTGTACTGCCCGTTCTATCAAGCGCACCATGAAGTTGGTTGGGCTGGTGCTGGTGCTGATGCTGGTGCTGGTGCTGGTGCTGTTGCTGTTGCTGTACAAGATGCTTCTCCTGATTGTTTTGATGTTGCTCACCTCTTGGGATAGCTTTTTTCACTTCTACCTAAAGAAAATGAAAATTCTACTGAATCAACAAACCAGAAAGTATTACCAATAATGAAAACTACATCTGATATCTAATAAAACACAGTAAACAAGAAATTCAAAACCTCTCTCCACTACCTCCACAAGAAAAACGAAATGATACCAAAATTAAACTAGCAAGACAGAAGAATCCCTATGCTGCACAACTAGCCGAGTCACCTATATTTAAAAGCACTAAAGTTATTTAAACAAAAAAGTCAAAACAAAGTCTATCCTTCCATCTTCTAGCTTCAAAAATTAAGCAAGTTACCATGCACACATGGAACTTCAAAGGCAGAAAATAAGGTAATCTCCCGTTCTTTGTACTTTTCTTTCTTAGCAAATGAAAGCTAAGCGCTCTACTCCTAATTCAGGATAGCCACTACTAAAATAGATGGTAGAAGCACAAGAAACCAAGAGCTTAAGAACTAACCGTTCTTCCTAGTATTACATGAGCATCTTTAAGAGCCTCGTCGGCGAAGGAAGCCTCGGAGAACCAAACAAACCCAAACCCCCTAGGATTTCCCGCGTTTCTGTCCTTTGCAACCAAAGAACCCAAGACATGACCGTACTTGCTAAAATGGATTGTAAGAGCCTCCTCACTTGTCTCCCGAGATATGCCTCCCACGAAGAGCTTCGCTTTCTCAGCTTCCATTTCCAGACACTGAAAACCCTAATTGCACCGAAATCCCTAAAACGCCCAAATTGGACCACAAACCCTAGAAATTGAAATCTTTCTAGGGCATCTCCACACGCGCCGGTGGAATTGGAAACGCGATGATGTACAGTCCCTAGAATAGATTTTACGTTTTACAGTCCAACAAAAACGTAATACGTTATTGGGCTTAATAACTGGATCTTCATATTGGGCCGGGTTTGGGTTTCATTAGTCTTAATTTTTGAATATTATAATGGGCCTCCATGATTGTTTTGATGCTGCAGTGGGCCTAGTGGTGTAATTGTAAGGACCTTTCTACTAACTAGCTCATCTCAACTGAACTTTTCCATTAAGAATACTTGTACAGATGTACTCCGGCTTCGTCAACTTCTCAAAAGTATAGGAACAATAAAAAGTTCTCATACCAATAGTGTGTTTTGGGTGTATTGATATGCTTTTAAGGAGGAATGTACTCAACTACAGTTTGGTTTTCACGAAGAATGTTACTATCTCAAAAGGAATGTATTTGAATTTTAAAGCTGTCGTTAGAATCATTATATATGGAGCCATTGCTTACGTACCTATACTTATGTACAAGTTTTTATCTTCAGTTATTAACAAACACCCTTCATAGTACTAGTAGAGAGCATAAGATTTGAATCTGAACCTCTGCGTACTTCAGATCGGATCAAGAAATCTGAAAACAAAACAAAAAGAAGAACCAACTACACAGCTTGTGCAGAGAGAGTTAATCCCGAGATCCTCTCACATGCTGGTGCGGCAGGTTGCGTTTCAAATGCTAAAGTATTAATCAATGTGATTAGTATAATGAGCGGGTCTTATGCGTGCGAATATTCGGTCCAAATTATCTTCTGAAGGATACGTGATTATATCATTATAATCCCATTTTTAATCCTCTCTGCATGTGGTACAAGGTTTTTTATACCATCTTGTTGCGTGAGAGAGATAACATTACCTACACAACAGTAGTCAATAATCAGACGTTAGAAAGTTTACAAATGGTTCTTCACAATGCCATTTAGGTTTCATGATACCACGTACTGTAGAGGTTTGTTTATTCTCCTGCAATAGAGTATCAACGTCATCGATATTATAATTAGGTGAGACCCTGATCAGGTCCTTGACTAAAATATACGAGATAATTGCGTGGGGAAGCATCTCTAGGTGTTATAGGATGTAAACATTTCTCGGATTTGCCGATCTCACTCTTATTATACTTTGTCATGTTCTCGTTGCCAAAACCGCACCGGAGTATATAATACTCGGAGCTCTATGACCATGAAAAGCATATATCTTTATGGGGTTTGGTGTCGTCACATTTGCAGATGCACTCCTCATGGATGCCATGAGTGGAGTCCAAATTCCAATTACTAGGTTTAATTATTTAGGAACTTGTTATAGACAAAGCCAAGGATTTAGATACCTAAGTTTCATCTCAATTGTCATAACTCGTTCTACTTTGTTGACTGGTCATGGAATATATTTAGCAGACAAGATTAACGCACATAAGTAGATGATTGATTATAATTTTGGCTTTCTTTATCTTTAACAAACAACCGATGAAATCAGGATGTGTAAGTGCTTAAAATTGCTAACTTTTTCTCTGCAGTCTGAATTGAAAATTGTAAATTGCTTAGCGTCAATTAAGGTATGACGAGGAATGCACTTGTTAGAAGTTAAAACACCACGCACGCAGAGAAAGAGATGTAGTAGAACACACATGACAGACCACATGCTTCGTATCGTATCACAGGTTCTGCAATTCTTTATCAAAAAGACTGCAAATGGTGTGTGTAAAATAACTTTTAGGCACCATGAAAAGTTGGAACTGTGTTCTTTGAGCAGAGAGATGATAATTTGCATGTCCAGAACTGCAATGGATATAAAAGGTAATGAAATAATTGCAGGAATTAAAGGAGATAACAACAATAGTTTCCTTCTAAGTCTGGTTTCAATTATCGGGCAGATGTATAAACTACCTTGTTAGAAGGCAACCAGAGGGCAAAACCGAAGCTGACGATGGATTTGGTAAAAGAAGACAAAAGGGTACGGCAGTAAACTAATATAAAAGTAAACAAACAAACAACGGATGCAAATATCAATGAAAATTGTTATAGGTAGGCAAGTAGCGACCTCTTTTTGTGCAAAACAGCTCTTCAAAGACTCTGAAGCTAGCCTAGTTTTGTGCAACACCTAAGACTTCTAAGGACAAGGGAAGGACAGGCATGGTGGCTCCTTGAAGATTTTAATTCTTCTTTACGTTGACCAAGAACAAAAAGATGATAAGACATGCCTTTGGGATTACACAACTCTTGGGTCCAAAGAAATTATTAAAAAAAAAGGGTAAAAGTTATAGTTTCCAATGCTCATACATACATCGATGCTTGAAGGGTGTTGTTGTCGTTCTATTCAATTGCTGGCTTCCTGCATGCAAACCTACACTTGCGACCCACTACCCCCTGTATGTATTATGATTGTAACTATACATTTGAAAATTTTAAGAGACAAGAAAATTATATTCTACGTACTTCCCAATGCATATTTTTTTTAACTTGGCCTTGGAAACTCGCGCAGAGGAGGTGTAAATGTAATCGTGTTCTCATCGAAATCTTTCGTTGAGGGGACCAAGTATCCTGTGAGTCAGCAATAGCATATGCCTAGTGAACTAGTTAGTCAATTAGGTTAAAGGCTAAAATGATTGGAATACCGAATTCACCCATCGTATTAATCCAAATATACACTCAACCCTCAACTTAAGTGTTTTTGCTTTGCTTTATAAAAGAGGGCGACTTTTATATCAATCTTTGTAATTAAAAAAAATTACAGATTTGAATCATAAATAAAAAAATTATGTATAATTAATAACCCTTCCTCAAGCCGTACTCGCTCGAAATTTGGCCTTTGCTTTATAGAAGAGAATGACATAACATAACACAAGTGGTTGACAGGCGAAGGGTGAATTTGGTACTCGTGCCTTAAATGGAAGAAAAAAAGGGTGGCTCTGTCACGTGAGCATCGTCACTTCATCAAGGGTCCCCATTTCCTCCTTGTTACTGTCCCATGCCTTTATTATTTTGCTTTTTTCTATGTCAAGCATTCTTTTTTTAATTTTTAAAAATTAAATATACCAAAAAAATTAATAACATTTTAATATTTTTTATTTTTTTACGTGTGAATTGAAAATGTAAATTTTGAGGTTGGAGGTAAAGAAGTAGGTGTGAAGGCAGCATTCTAGGTCTATTCCTATACTCACTTGAACATGTGAGTGAGATGAAAACGTAAACAGAACAGGGTGTGTTACTAGGGATATGGAGGAGAGGTCCACCGCTTGGCACGGAAATGCCTTGAAAATATCAAAGTAAAAGCAAGTGGGTGTTCGTGTGGGCCCAGTGCCAGTGACGGAAGTGGGGACGAAGAGGGTTGGGTGTGGGCCCAAGAGAGAGCTGTCGGCAATTGGGAAGCGAACTTCTTCTCTCTACTCACAAAGCCCAACAACATCCACCACCCTCGACTTGTCATTCATTTCGTTATTATTACTATTTTTTCAGACTATTTTGTGCACTTTGTGGGCACACCCTCTGCTGACACGTCAATGTCAAACTCAAACCTCTGGCTTCTCTATTATATGATATGATGACGATAGAGATTGCTTTTACTTTTTCTCTTCATCCTTTTGGTTTTAGTTTTACACCAATTCGAAACACCATATTTATAAGAGATAAAAGATCCAAACTACTGCTTACGACTTCCTAGTTGCCTTAACAGCTGCCTTATTTATCCGTAATTGTACCATGTAATGTCACCTGACAAATGGGAAGAAAAAGAGAGGTTGCTTGATGAGCAAGCATGGAATGGAAGGAGTCAATTATTGAGGATTGTTTTAAGCTTTGAGCTATAAGTTTTCCAATAATTTCAATGGACATGCTGCGTTAACTGACTCCGGTGGCCCCGTCAATAAGCTGTCATCCAAGCCTTAAAAGCTTTTGACAAGGATTACACAAGCATGCTTCCTTTCTCATGACATTATATATCGTGGCTCTCTCCCTCTTTTTTTTAAAAACAATTTCATTATATTTCCGTTTCTTCTTTTCTAGTTATAATGAACTTAAACAAGTTGCAAGAATGTGCTTTCTGATACACACAAGACCGTATACAGGGATTGATTGATTTACTTAATATTGCCATGTGAAGCAAATTGATGTCCTGAAAAAATTCCCACCAACTTGAAGGCTGTCGGTGCACTATTCCACTGACTCATTCATGGTTTCACTTTCAAATATAGCAAATTATTCTTCGATATGAATTTAAAGATACTGCAACCAAATCTCGTTTGCACTATTCGGTGGTTGTGAATAAATTATAAATGATTCGGTTCATGGGAGATTTTATCTGGAAATTAAACAGCACCGTGACATTGACATACAAAAAAAGAAGAATGCTTTCATGATCTACGAAATCGAGCTACGGAAGTCTCTTTTTATCTGAGAGTACCACATCTTTTGCTTTTTCTGTAGTCTATCTATTTGCCTGGAACAGGGACAAGTCGAAATAAAAGTAGTTTACGCTTAAGAAATTCAAGTAGTAATTCTTAAGTAACTTTTCTTAAAATATATAATTTAGATTATTAACTATAGAGTTGTAGTTACATAAATCACAAATGCAGTTGGTTTCTTGGAAATTGTTATAATTTGTGTACTTGCTTTTGGCATGAGAGCCACAGGCATTTGAACTATGAGACACTCCTATAAATAAGAGGATCTAAAACTGTGGCCCATGTGGATTCGACGTCCCCTTTATAAATATCTTCCAATCATTCATGTGCTTGTGTCTTTGGTTCTTTTCCTGTTTTTTCTTCTTCACACATATATATGGAATTATGCACAGGTCGTAATTATTGGAAGAAATGAAAACGTCAACAGAATATTGTTTGCAAATGATTTCCGCTTCCACTGTTCTAGCGAAACCCGTTGAATCCTCATGGTTACTGCCTGGAGAAAAGGGAACATACAACTATTCAACTGAGTTTTAGATTCCAAAATTAGGTTATTTGGAATCCATATTAATAACCGCATGGGAGTGACCCTAGCAGCGTAAAAGTTACTCTTGTATAACTTAAAAAGTACGAGCTTATGTTACATAAATAGTCTGTTTGTAATATGTAAAGAAAAGATTACATATATATAATTAATGTCTCTTTAAGATCCTCACAAAATAAAAAACTTTGTATACTGAATTGCTGATGTTGAACTTCGTTTTTACGTTATGTTACATGCCTAAAAGATTCATGAAATTTCTTCATAACCAATACCTTTGTAGAGTAAGAGTTGTAAAGAGATAATACACTAATGTGGTTTTAGTAATTTATGAATTGAATTAAATACTTTGTTATGCTGTCCCCATAATAAAAGCACTACAGGTATATAATCTTTGTGCAAATAATAATAATAATAATAATAATAATAATAATAATAATAATAATAATAATAATAATAATAATAATAATAATAATGTGTAAGCCCTCTTAATGGAGTGATTTAACATCCTTTGTGGTGCTTGAAGTGGTTTATAGAAATTATTTTAAATGTTATAAATATTAAAAGTATTTAAGTTTAAATTTTTAAATGAGGATTCTAAATGTGAGAGATTAATTGGTAAAAGAATGCAATAAACTCCTTTTAATTGAGTATCAAGTAAAAAAATAATTAATTACTTTTCTTCTTATGAAAACGATTTGATAATTATTTTTAATTTATTCATTCTATGCAATAATATGCTTATTTTTAATAAGATAAAATAAATAAAAATTCTTATAATTTTAATTACTGAAATATCTATTATTTTAATTATTAAAAAATTACATAGTGTTAGACTTTTTTTAATTTCATGTCTATTATTATATAACTAATTATTCTAAATTTGATAGTGTTGATATAAATCATGTTATATGAATAACAGTCGATTATACAATGACTTATATTAAAATAACATAACAAATAATTAATTAAAAATCTTTGTAAAATTGTTAATAACATATAATTAATTTTTAATAATCCAAAATATAAAAGATAAAATTCTTTTAAAAGTAAAATAACATAAAAAGCTCTCATCTTTTTCTTTCGCTAATGATGTGAGTTGATAATAAAAAAGTTCCTTTGTATGTAACATAATTGCCCGGGAATATATTCGATGAGAAGAAAGAAGGGGAAGTTAGGTATTATGGCTATCAAAGTTGACTTAGAAAAAGCTTATGACAGACTCAGTTGGAATTTCATCAATGATACGTTGAGGGATATTGGAATACTGCATTCCTTAACCAGCCTCATTATGAAGTACATATCCACGATCTCTATGCAAATCTCTTGGCATGGTATCCTCTCTGATACATTTACACTTGCTGGGGGTATATGGCAAGGAGACTTATTATTTCTTTATATTTTCGTGCTCAGTATGGAAATACTGGGTTATCTTATTTCCAGTGAGGTCCAAAAAGGGACTTGGAACCCTTTTCGTCTGAGCAGAAACGGACCTCCCATCTTATACCTTTTCTTTGGCCATGACCTAGTTCTGTTTGCTGAAGCATCTCCAGTTTAGGTACAAGTAGTCTCGCGAGTATTAGAAACCTTCTGTAAGGCAAAGTGAAAACCAGAATTTTCTTCTCCAAGAATGTCAATCGGGACAGAGCGCGTACACTCAGTCAAGACTTCCATTTTAAAATTACTAATAATCTGGGAAAATGTCTCAGCATGCCTTTGATACATGAGCGTACCACGAGGAAAACATATCAGTATATTTTGGACCAAGTACAACAGAAACTTGCAAGTTGAAGTGGACGAGAGTTGTCCCTAGCAGGGCGAGTGACTTTAACTCAATCAGTCATTTCTTCCCTTCTGATTTATACAATGCAGACGGTGATATTACCGCGATACCTTTGTGATGCTATGGAAAAGATATGAGAGACTTCATCTGGGGAACGAAGAATGGCAAGAGGAAATTGAATCTTGTTTGGTGGGAGGCTATCTGTCGCCCCAAATATGCGGGGGGACTAGGGATTAAAAAAATTCGATCTTCCAATGATGCTTTACTTACTAAACTAGGTTGGGCAGTGCTTACCAAACCAAACGCTCTATGGGTTTAGATCCTCCATGCCAAATACCATCTTGATCATCATAGTATCCCCTAGACCGTAGTGAGACAAGGGGCTTCGATTATTTGGAGGGGCATCACAGCTACGTGGAATTATGTCCGTCAAGGCATCAAATGGCAAATGGGCAATGGCAAACGGGTCAATTTGTGGTTGGATGCCTGAGCGGAAGATTGAGGTCCTTCACTCCTGGTGTCCACCTCCCATCCCCCAGACAATTTGTTACAGGCTTCAGTAAGGGATATGGTTAATGAGAATGGCAACTGGAGTTGGACTAAATTCCAACCATACCTCCTTGCTACAATATGCATGACTATCGCAGCAATTCCCCCACCTCACAATGGGATGTAGGAGGACCGGATTATATGGGGACCAGCTAAGAATGGGGCTTTCACGGTCGCTTCTGCCTACGATCTCATAGCAGACAATCCTGAGTAAGATAATAGCAAGTTTTGGAAATTGATATGGAAATGGTCTGGCCCATAGTGGAATCGTTCGTTTCTGTGGCTCCTGGTTAATAACAAACTCCTGACCAACCAACAGAGAGTGGTTCGCCATATTGCCATGGACTCCAAATGTTACTACTATTCCTAAGATGAGACTATTTTGCATGCATTAAGAGATTGTAGTAGGGTGAAATTGTTTTGGCTTCAATTCCTTATAGCGGGACTAGATTTTAATTTCTTTTAACAGAATTTAGAACTGTGGCTCATTGTAAATCTTGGAAAATCGAATCAAGTGCAGAGGTTTGAGTGGACAACCATCTTTAGAGTCTCATGTTAGTTTTTACGGTAGTGGCATAATAAGAGCATATTCGAGCAGTATTTTAGTTGGCCTGCTATCAGGGCCAAGATGGTATTAGACTCTGTTGAATGGGTAGAAAAGGCAAAGGAAGTAGCAGGCAAAGCTTTTCCGGTACTGGGAATTCCACTGGGTACTCCTATAGGATGGACTAAACCGTTGGAGGGTTGGGTCACAGTAAATACAGATGGAGCGGTTAAGCAAGGCACTGACATTGCTACTACTGGTGGTTTGATTAGAAACAATATGGGTTATTGGTGTGGAGGTTTTTTGCAGCACATTAGAGTTTGCTCTCCCTTTGACAGCGGAACTATGGGGGGCATACACTGATCTACTCATAGCATGGAATCTCGGCTACAGACGAGTGGTGCTAGAGCTGGATTCTTTAGAGGTTATCAATATTCTCTCCTTATCTGAACTACGGATGTTTGATGATACTTCATTGATAAGGGGCATACGGGATCTTCAAAGTTGAGATTGGGTCATCCAGATTCAACATATTTATAAGGAAAAGAATTGATGTCCTGATGAGCTGGCTGCTTTAGCCTTGTTATCAGGTCTTGGCATTCACGCACTTCAAGATATTCCAATGCAGTGCATTGAGCTAATTCACCAGGACATACAAGGAATCACTCTTTGTAGACATTTGTAATAGTCGTTTGTTGTTTTCTTTCATTTGTATGCAAAGAAAAGAAAAAAAAGTGATAAGTTGAGTGTAATCTATTTTCGGGAGTTCTCTAAATTCCATGGAAGTGTTTGGTGTTTCCTCACTCAAGGAACTGAGGCAAGCAAGCAGGTAAGAAATATACCGAAGCAGCTGCTCTATCTCGGTAGAGAGGGTGAGACATTGGGTGATGATAATGATAATTATAGCAGTAGATCTTACACTTACAATCTTTGACACTTAACGGATACAAAGCTGTGACTAGTTTGTCCATTTATGGATTCCAGCAATAGTTCTTCATCATCTCACAACATTGCCGGTTAAAAGACCAATTGGCAAATGATCATCACTAAGCAGGTCCTTCGCCCGCCTATTTACCCACATTATTTATTCTAGTTAGATGAAATATACCATTTAACCTAATATAATAATGATGCTGCCTTTTATAGGAGGAAATATATATTTTCGTTTTTATTTCCTTATTAAAAAATGCCAAAGTAGCGGTAGAATATGTTAAAAGGTAATTAACGAGATTATTTTCAATTAGTAAAAATTTCTAATAATACGATATTTCTAAAATTATATATATTTAATGATAGCAAAAAGAAATTTACATATGTTTCTTTTGTACTTTTTTTGGTGACTAATTTCAATTTTTATGCAACTAAAAACTAGTTAGGTTCCTTATACAAAACTGTAC
This sequence comes from Erythroxylum longipes, assembly GCA_027563885.1. Taxonomy (NCBI): domain Eukaryota; kingdom Viridiplantae; phylum Streptophyta; class Magnoliopsida; order Malpighiales; family Erythroxylaceae; genus Erythroxylum; species Erythroxylum longipes. Next base: position 5,809,701 of record JAOQMS010000006.1, on the reverse strand, counting down.
AAAAGTGATTGGAGCATGACATGTGTAACGAATATTGAGGAAGCAAAGCAGGTGACAAATAGGACTTGCCTTGTTGCTGATAAACAAAAGAAAGCAGGGACCAGAAGCAATAGGCTACTACGAGTCTACGAGGAAGGCATGTGCTACGGAATACCAGAGTATCCATGTTTAGCATGTTGTCTACGAAACCTCTCTTATATTCTAAAAACAAAGCTCCTCCATCCCTGACCCCAACCACCCCTATTCATATAGTATGCGTCTTCCCAACATCTCAATGCCTATGACTATTATATAAGATCTCCTCCTCCCAAGTAGTAATAAGAAATTAAACACCACAATCACGGTATCTTTGACCAACTAATACTTTTATTTTAATGATAATAATAATAAAACTTTAAATAATACATATTTTAGATGAATTGCTTTTAAAAAATATTAATTTAAAACGTAAAAAAATCAAACTAATTAGGATTAGTATATTTAACATATTTTTATTTTCAATAAATTACACTTTAAAATCTTTTAAATAAGTTTGGAAAAGGTACATTGCAAAATTGACTTACTCAGTTTGAAACTTTATAGTATGTTTTATTAGACGTAAAGTTTTTTTAATGAAATGAAATGATTTATAATGAAATGGAATGTAAACGGATGTAATGTTAGAAAATTGTTACTTATAAATGATGACAGACTTTATAATATAGTATAGTAAAATGTTATTTAGAAGAAGGGTTTATAATGTAAAACAGTAAAATATTGTTTATCATTTTACATTTTATTATAAACTTATAAAATTAGAGATAATTTATTTTACTGTTTAGAATAAAATAAGATGTAATATGAAACTCTTTTCCTCTATTTTATTCAATTCTATTTTGTTAAAACCTCTACTATCAAATAATAAAATAATATCATATCCCATAAGGAATAGAGTTTTACTGCATGAAAGAGGTAAAAAAGGTCAAATGTAATTAAGTCAGCATTTTTGTCTGAAGGGGGACCGAGAGAGGATGGAACTATGTATGGGTTGTTAGTAACTTAGTATAGGACAAGTGAGGATAGAAATTTTGAGAGAGAGGCGTACGTAGGTCACGTGGCTATGCATCTCCCCCTCATGCACCCCACCCACACCACAACTTCGACCCCTTTCAACTTTAAGAAGAGGGAGAAGGTAATAATAGAGACGCGTATTGAAAGTTGAAACTGTTAGACGCTACTAGCTAGCGGATTTTGCAAGGCATAAAGCATTAGGTCAAGTCTTGATGTACACTCTCCACTGCTATGCTAATCATCGTTGTTAACGATATAACATAACTTTTCTTCAGTATCCCGAGACTCCATAACTAAGCTACTTCACATCTTCACCTCTAACTGTCAGATTATTTGAGTTCGAAGAACATCGTGTTTGGACTTTTGGCAACCCACACAAAGTAGAGGAATTCCTATTCTATGCATGCGGTTTTGTGTTCACTTTTTGTTTCTTAAGCTCTTTTGCTTGCTCCATCACTTTACTTATAATAATAAATCCTTCAATGCATATTTTATTTTATATATATATATATATACACACACACAGATATGTATGCATATAAGCCTTTGTCTATTTAGTTTGTTTTGCCTCCTTCTCTCTTAGTCTCCCTCTATATCTCTCCGCAATTATTTTGTCTTTGCAAAGGCATCGTCTTTCTTTAAGAAAAACCATCCTGGGTCTTTTCAGTCTCCGCTGATATAAGGTTGAACCATATCATATGCTCCGTTAAAATGCTTCTGTTTACAGAACTTCAAGCATCGGTCTTTTTCTTAATCAAATAATGTTAGCTTCAGAGGTGGTGTAGTTTTACTTGCGCTGCTTGTTTCCACATGGAATTTGGGATGGTGGGTTTGGAAGGATTTGTGGGTTCAGACACTAACATTGCCGGTGTTGCAACTCTCTCTAGTTCAGATCCTGAGACAAAACCGAAGTGGTACGGATCTGGGTTTCTCAAGCAAGATAGATCTGGAACAGAGGAAGATGATTGGAGGGGCTCTAAACTGTCCAAAACCGAGTCAATGCCGTTTGTTCAAAGAAACGGGTCACTGAAATATTGTAGTAGTCTCTTTGCTGATGGACAGCAGCCGCAACAAATGCTAAGCTTCTCATGTTCCAAATCAGAGCCTGAGAAGATCCCTCCACATCTGCCATTACCTTACTTTCACCTTACTTCTGCTTATAATAGGAACACAGGTACCCTTAAGCAACATTTGAAGGCTTTAAGCGCGTTTGGAATATGGGATTGCTATTATTGTGTTAAATAAATTAAGTTGTGCCAGTGTTTCCCCACGGGGAAGCAACGGTTTTTAGAGGAATCTTTAAGGCGCTGATATACTATTTAAAGACGAGATTTTTAGCATTTGAAAACTGTTCGTTTGTGGCATTCTCTTTCAAATAAAATTTTAGGTAGTTTTGTGTGGATTAGACGTCTAGAATGCTTATAGATAAGATGCTGTTGGTAGTCTGGGTTTTAATTCTGGGGAACAGTGGAAATTCATTTCAACGACTTATAGGTTTAGTCTTATTTACAAGTCTTGTCAAGTAAAAGTAGCAAAACTGATTCCATTCTCTCTTACAAATCTTTGTCTTCCTGTGTTGAGATGACTGGTTGTGGCTACTTAATCTAAGATAGGATCTCCCTTGACAAAGCTTGAAAGATGTTTGAAGATATCATTAGAGCGGAGCAGCGTAAAAGAAAAAAAAACTCTTTCTGGGTTTTCTCATATTTCCTTTCTACATTTCGTCTTTCGTCTTTCTCCATTGCTATTGCATATTCCCTGAAACAGTATTTCAGACAAGTTCGATATTTTGGGTATCTGCCGGAGTCCCTTTCTATAAGTCTCTCTTTGCTTTTTCTTTCTCAGACAAAAGCTTTTATTCCAGCTTGTACTGATATGGGTTAAACATTCTGCAATTAAATCTCTTTTGCTGCTGTTTCCTCTCTCAGGATACAACTCTGGAAGCTTTATTAGCTCTGGAAGTATGCATGGACTTTTTTCAGAGGCAAAAGGGCCATTTACTCAGTCACAATGGATGGAACTTGAACATCAGGCTTTGATCTACAAATACATAACTGCGAATGTACCTATACCATCTCAATTACTCGTCCCTATAAGGAAAGCTGCTGATTCTGTAGGATTCTCTAGCTTTCCAGGCGGATTTCTGAGACACAATTCATGTAAGAAACTTTCCTCTGCAAGAAATTTACCTCTCTCATTTTCATACTCACAGTTCCATTGGCTGCCTGAATGCGTGCAAGCGTGAGTTTAGGGAGAATTTAAGTCAAGATTGAAATTTTCACTATTGTGCTGAGAACGGATGCAGGAAAATGTTTAAACTCTCTCTGCAAAAAAAAGAAAAAAAGAAGAGAAGTCACCGTTTAATGCTTTTTGTTTCCGTTTAAGTATTCTAGCGAGTAGCGACCCTACAAGATTTGCACCGAAAACAAATTATCAACTTTTGTATCATCTTAATCCTTTTCAAAAGGCCCAAACTTCAGCAGTTTCATTTTTTATTTAGTTGGACACTGAAAATCCAGACCTTGTTTACCATACTGACATGGGTTGCTCCATGTGAATATATGTAACTTGCAAACGCAGTGCCATGGGGTAGTTTCCATCTGGGATTCTCGAGCAACACCGATCCAGAGCCTGGGCGGTGTCGTAGAACAGATGGAAAGAAATGGCGGTGCTCGAGAGATGCTGTCGCTGACCAGAAATATTGCGAGCGGCATATGAACAGAGGTCGCCATCGTTCAAGAAAGCCTGTGGAAGGTCAAACCGGCCATTCAGCCGCTGCCACCGTCACTTCTACCATCGGTGCAAAGTCGGCAACCGCTGTCACCTCCACATCTGCACCGGTGGTTGGTCCCCGAAGCGGAAACGGCCCAACCAATAGCGTCACCATTGCACAGCATCATTTGCAGACTATTAGTTCGTCTAATGCTTCATCTGCCAATCCCATAAGCAGGTAAAAGGTTACAACTTCAGAATTATTACTCTTTAGTCTCTATTGAGCAGGTCATATCTGAGATTATATTTTCGCAGGTAGCATTTTCTGTTAGTTTGTGAAATTAACAAGTCCAAAGTCCTTCAATTTATACATAGTAAAAAAAGCAGATAGCAAGATGAGATGTTTGCAATTTTTCTTTGTTTCCTTCTGGTATGGGTTCATCTCAAAACGAAGATTATAATCATTTTCCCTATCCAAAACTGGAATTCTTGCCTTTACTTCAGGAAATAACATCTGGATAAATTTGATCTTTCCCGTATGAACATCTTGTTGTGGCTTCCATCTTCTTGATCTCCCACACTGTGGTTGCCTTCAATCTTTAGACTAATTGATGAACCTCCAGATAAAAATTTGTTTGAGAGTTTTCTACAACAATTTCTGTCCTCACTACGATATTTGTAGCTCATGCGATCCCAATCAACCCATTAATTCTACTAGTAGCCCGGTGTATATTCCTCAGTTGAAGCAAGGATGGCATCATATTTCTTTGCTATTCTGATTACAACGTCCTCTTGAGTTGATCACTCTTTTTATTAAATTTGCATTTGATTCACAACTTTACAAAAAATTCTTTTGACGTAATGATTTGGTTCCAATTCATTCATTTTGCTTAAAAAGGAAAATGTTTTTGGCTTGAATAATCCTTGGACTGTTAATACAAGTGTTTATAGTACTCTTTAGACGAGTTCGGGACAAACATTAAATCGAATACTTCTTCTCAAATATTCTTGAGTGCAGAATTTGATAACATATATTTAATTGGTTTACTAATGTCAGGAAGAGCATTACTGAAGAGTTTGGACTTGTCACCTCTGATTCCCTCCTCAACCCTCAGCAGAAGAGCTCGTCTTTGATAAGTGGCAGAAACTATGGATCTTCTCAGAACGGGAGTGACCAGGAAAATGTTTCTCAATCTTCCCTCCGCCAATTCATGGATGATTGGCCAAAAAACCAGTCTGATCGCTCTGCTGGTTCTTGGCCCGAGCTTGATATGCAGTCAGACAGAACTCAGTTATCTATTTCAATACCTATGGCTCCGTCAGACTTTATGTTCTCTAATTCCTCGCCAAACAATGAGAAAACCGCTCTGTCCCATCTAAGATTGTCTCGCGAATTGGATCCGATACCGATGGGACTCGGAGTTGGTACCGTACTAAATGAACCAAACCAAAGACAAGCGAGTTGGATTCCCATCTCGTGGGAAACTTCAATGGGTGGTCCCCTTGGAGAGGTTTTGCATAATACGACTAATGGTGCAGCTGAGTGTAAGAATTCATCAGCACTTAATCTTATGTTGGAGGGATGGGACAGTAGTCCTAGGTTAAATACTTCTCCAACTGGGGTCTTGCAGAAGGCTTCATTTGGTTCACTTTCAAACAGCAGTGCAGGACAAAGCCCAGGAGCAGAGAACAAGAATAGTGAAGGGGCAAGTCTGTGCAATGACCTCCTCGGTCCAGCTCTTGTTCATTCTGCATCAATGCCTGCCCTGTAACTACTTGACTCTTTGGAGTTTGTTCCATGGAAGAAGAAGAGAAAATAGGAGTCCTATGTCTGCACGTAACAATTTCTTTTGAAGCTTTTGATCAGAACTTTGATTTTGTTAGCTTATAATATGTTTTGGGTTCTTCGTGGATTGCTTGTGAAAGAGGGAAGACTGGACATAAAAACCCACAGGCAGATGGTTTTCAGAGTCGTCATGTGGAAATTCTGGCATCGGATTTCGCACTCTTGATTTCACACAAGCTTTACCTTACGTATAACGTTCTCGTCAAAGTGGAAAGCCCATCATTTTGTTTTAGCTATGAAGTTGGTGGTCTTGTAAAACTTTGGTTTAGCCATTAGAACTTGAATGCAATGCCGTTTTGATATCAGCAAACAACGTAGTTTCTGTTTCCGTTCAATCTAATTCGTTAATGGTTCAGCTTCTGCATATTTTATGAGTTGAGTATAGCTATTTCAAAGGTTTTGGAAGCAATTTTGCTCTATACATGATTAAAATTCGATCCAAATTCAAATTTTTATTCATTTTCTTTTCTAAAATGATATAAAACTCAATTGACATTTTTAATGCCCACTACAAAGAATTCTTATATTATTCAAATGTATAAAAATTACGCTATATTGTATTAACGTATTATTGATATACATTCTAGGGTATTCACAAAAAAACATTGAAGCTTAGTTGATAGAGTTCAAACTTTAAACATCATTGTATTATTACGCATTGCATTACGTAAGAGCTTGGAGTTCGTCATCTCCAATTCCCTCTTTATCCCCTTCACAGAAGAGCTCTTTCTTAATTAGTTTGGGTCTTCCTAGAACTGAATTTGTGTCCTCCACTTCCTCCCTAGACAATGGAAAACCATCCCTTAAGAACTTCTTGTGAATTGGATCCGATAGGATTGGAGTTAGTACTATATTAAATGAACCAAACCAAAGGCAATCAAGTTGGATTCCATTTCAAGTGAAACTTCAATGACTAGTCCCCTCATAGAAGCTTTGCACACTACAAAAGATACTGCATCTCAGTTTAACTATGCTTGTAGATGGGAAAGTAGTTTCAGTTAGGTGCGTCATCAATCAGGTTCTTACGTTAGAGCTTAAATGTAGTGAGATTTTTTCAACAAAGTTGCCAAGTCTATAGACAATAATCAAAAGCAAACTTATACCAACAATCTCTTTAATAAATAATGCAGTAAAAACCATCCCTTTTTATTTGACCGAAATTTAATGAAGCTAATGCTCCTATTATTGGAAAAGAAACAAATTCGCTTGAAAATGTAGATCAAGGTAAGACATACTCCGGTAACCAGTTAAAACTGATGAGAAAAAAGAATATTGAACGTATTCAAACAAACACTTGGTACCAACTAATCAACAAAGTGGAAAAACAGAAATTAAAACAAAAACAATGTATAAATTGATATAATGTGAAGGCGTGTGTTAGATATATGGTTTATATATTTACTTATTTTATTTTGATATATTTTTATAAATTAGGCTTATCATATTTTATATTATCTTGGATTTAAAAAATCTAGTTAGATAATATTTTAAATATAGTAGAATTCTATCTTGAATTAATGGGTATTTAATAAAAGGATATTGAAGAAAATTCTAGTTTGAATAAAAATTGACTCACTTATTTGATTGAGAAAGTGAGGTATAGTCGAAAGTCTTTTTGGGCATGAATCAAGGAGATGCGAGTGAAGTAAATGTGTATGAAGTAGTTCTGCGTAAAAAAAGTGTGGCTGAAGGGTTAAGGGCAATTTCATAAGTCTCTTGGTGAATTAAAGGCCATCATTCTGGAAACATACGTGAGTCTCTTTGGTTGATTGAATATAGCAGGTGATATATGTGACCTACGTTTTTTTCTTAAGAAGTATGTGCGCAGTGTGTGAGAAGTGATTGGTATGTGAGTAATATGCGTGTGTGGTGTTGGGGGGTTGATGAGAAATTTGATAAAGCAAGGAGCATGTCTGAAGACTCGTTGATTTACTTGATTTATCAAGTGACCTAGTGACTCCATCGTCCCATCAACTCTTTGGTGCTTATGATATTGAACATTGAGATAACACATGACTGATTTGCTTTACATATATGTGGGTGGTTCTTCAAGAAAAAAGGATGCTAGAGTTTTGTTGATTATTTTATTGGTACAACCGTAATTAAGTTATGGCTCTTGCATGAATCAACTTTGCCGTAGTGGAGTGTAGAAAAATTTGGAAGTTATTCTTGTCTCTTTCTCAAGAGTTTTATTTATGTTAAATTCTGTTTAATTATTTGAATAATTTATTTAGTGTTCTTTAGTTATAAGATTATTTAGAAAAATCCTCTAACGAGGTTAATACGAGTCGGTTGTGTTGTTGAGTGTGAAAATCTTTCATGGGAAGTAAGGTTGAGAGAGAGTGTCAATGGTTAAGTAATGTCAGCTCAGTAAAGCCTTGGGTAAATCTATCGTACTTCGGTGAAAGTGATTAAGTTGGGTGAAGGCCCCGCAGGCAAGAAGTGCCGAACTGCGTCACCAAATTTCTGTGTCATTTATTATTTTACTTTTGATTGGTTTTGTTTTTTTTAAAGTTTACAAAACTACTATCACCTATGGTTTTTCAATTAGTATCAGAGCGGGTCACCGTTTCAGAACTTGATATCAAGTTGGTGCAGATCCTAGTTTCGCGAACATGGCTATAAGAGAAAGAAACAAATGATTGGCATTATGTGTTGAAACTGGAAAAGGTATGAATGATGCAGAAGATAAATCTGATGAAAATGAAGATATGGAGCTATTAACACGAGAGTTCAGTAAGTGGCTGAAGAGAGTGAAAAAAAGATAGACCCGAGTTTAGGCAAAATGGCGGGAGCTCATTGAATAACAACTTCAAACAATAAGCGAAAACTCACAAGTGAGAAAGAAAGGTGAATAGAATCAAATGTCATGAGTGTCAAGGCTTCGGGCACTTCAAGCCGAATGTGCTAATACTTTGAAGAAGAGAAAAGGAAAATCCTTTACTAGCACTTGGAGTAAGATTGAATCCAAGACTGAATATGATAGTGAAGAAGAAATCACTAATGGTGATGCGTTAATTGTTTTACATAGCAAAAGTCCAGTTACTTGCTTAACAGTAACTGAGAAGGAAGTAATTGAAGACGTAAAAGGGGGAAAAACGAAAAATTTCCAAAAAAATGCAAACAACTCTGCTCAAGACCCAATATCAGATTATGACAGTGATGAAAGTGGCCTAGATGATAGAAAGGAGAATATTTACGAGGCTTACAAAGCTGTGTATGAAAAATGGGTGAATACGTGTAGAAAGAATGAAAGATTGAAAGAAAAAAATCTCCCTATGAAGAACACTATCCAAGGGCTAGAAAAGAATTTGAAGTTGGCATTAGATGAGCTTGGTGAAGCTAGAATGAGATTAGTAAGTACCGAAAAGGGCTTGAGAATATTGAATGGTAGCACAGAAAAACTAGAAAAGTTAATAGAAATTGGTAAAGTGAAAGGGAATCTTCAAAGCATTGGTTATATGGGAGAGTGCTCTAAGGTGAATGAGGAGATGAATGATATGTCCAGATCTGTCTGAAAAGAAGAAACCTCGAGAAAGACTTGAAGATGCATACCCACGTGTCACTTTTGCGGAGTTATTGGGTACATAAGGCCAAAATGCTACAAGTTACTGCAAATGTTGTTTCAAAGAAGCCAAAACTAAAAAACCCTATATCCCTCATATAAATTTCAGAATCAACCTTCAGTACCGAAATCCACTTGGGTTAGAAAGGGTAAAGGACAAGTACAAAGACATAGTAAAGGAAAAACAAGAAAATGTCCGGATTCACAATTAGTTACTGCTTTTGAAGCAACTGTTCAGACTTTAACATTTTAGTTCGAAATGTTAGTTTCGTTAGTAATTAGTTGATTTGGCTAATGGAATTTTTGTTGTTCATGATATATAGTGGACACTTATAAAAATTCTCTACTCTCGTCTAATTATGACCACTATTTTTTCAGGTAGACATTTACATGTCATAAACGACAAAGATTCCGTTAGCCAAATCAACAAATTACTTACATAACTAACATTTTGAACTAAACTGTTAAGGTTTTAAAAGGTTGGTCACTTAATTAAAAAATTTAAAAGCTTGGGCTCTAAATTGAAAAAATCTCAAAAGGTTGGACACTTTAGGATTGTTAATTCCTTTATTATATTGAATTGCTCAAAAAGAAGACAAAACTATAATTTAGACCCTATCGTTTATACTAAAATGAAACTTAAACTTAATTATTTTGAATTGTGAAATTTTTTTAAATGTTTTAAAAACATTTAATTTTGACCTTAAATTAATAAAATTTTAACTATTTGTTAAAATTTTATTAATTTTGTTTAATCTAAAATTTTTATTATTTATTATGATACCCCTTATCAATTAGATATCCTAACTAGTAAACGAGACCCACACTCTCCCCCTCTTCTCAAACATGGTATATCCTAAACCTCTTGACTTTAAATTTTTGTGATAATTGACGTTTTATAAATAATAAAATTTCTAGGTTGGGTAAAATTGATGGAATGAGAGTTAGGATTATATCAATTTAATGTCAAAATTTAATGTTTTTAAAATATTAAGATTCTTTTTCAATGCTCTAAAATATTTGGGTTTAAGTTAAACTTAGTGTAAACATTAAAATTTAGATTGCCTTTTTTTTTTGAAAAAAAACTTTATAATACTAAAAACTCCAAGTGAAGACTTTTTATTAAGTATTTATCAAATTATTCTAAGTAAAATATTGTGCGACTTGCAAGTCATGGCCATCTATGTCCTGTAAGCTCTATTGCATAATAAAATAACAAAAATTAGTTTTCAAAATATAATTAAGTAATGATTAAAATAATATTTTTTATTATTTGAATTATGATGTAAGGTTAAAGGTTTGCTTAGTCGAATTATGATGTAAGGCTAAAGGTTTGCTTAGTCGCTTCCTTATTTTGATGTAGATCATTACATAATTAATTGTTGCATATGTTATATTACATATATGTAAGCACAATCAATTGCATTATAATAAGTTATGTAATAGTTTATATTAACAACTTAATAAAAATTAATAAGAGATCTTTTTTATTTAATATTACAATATTATTTATAATAATTTATAATAATTAGAATAGTAAATCACTAGAAAAATTTGTATATTTTACCCTAAAAGAAATTTAGAGATACTTATAGACTAAATGAGGTTATAAATTATAGTTTTAATGATAACAAAAAATATTACTACTAATGTTTTTTTACCCTTGGTGATATTAATAAGTTGATATATGAGAGATCAAGTTTAATGGAAGGGTAAATTACGCAAAAGAGTCAACTAAATCAATTGAGCATTCAAATAATAAAGAAAATGAGCAAAGTAGAGTACATATGCAACTTAGGAGAGTTTTAAGAGAACTCAAGGGAATAACTAAGAACAAGAAGGAATAAAACATATCATGATTTAAGCTTATTATTTTATTCTTCTTGTAACTGTATCTTAGTCATTTCAGTAAATTAGGAGATCAATCATTTTATGAGCATTTGCACTTATGACATATTATATATACTTTGTCATAATCAAGAGAAAATTTAGGAAGGCTTAAAAAATTCTTTTGATACATTTAAATTCCATTGAGAAACTTTTGAAATAGTTTTGGATTAATTTTTTGTCAAAAGAATGTGTTTTGATCTTTAAAAGAACTTGAGAAACTTGGAGAAATTTGTTTAAAGAAGTTTGGTCAATCAATATAGTAATTTTGACGATCAATGTTAAGATTATAGATAGATTGGTTAACCGACATGACAGATAGTGGACTAATGTCTTTTAAAAACATATAATGTGAATTTTTGACCATATTTATTACATATTAATTGATCAATATGCTAAAATGATCGATTAATGATATTGTTACTAGTCATGGTAACAAATAATTTTTGTTTTTAAGGATTATTTTAGGTTATTTTGAGTATAAAAACCATATATGAGTTATAAGAGAAACTTTTGGTATACTAGAGAGCTTTTAAGAACCTTAAGAGGTTAGAAAGAGTTATATGCATTGCATAATATATATTGAGCCTTTGTTTATTAATATGATAAAGAGAGATAACTTTTAAGTTTTATGGTTATGAAATTGTTGCAATTTGGTAACTTGTAAAGGTACATTTGGTGAGGGCTCTTTTAAACCTTTAATAAGATTTGTAAAAGGTTATTCTTTACCACAGCAAAGCAAGATGATTGTTTTTTCTTCACCCATTGCAAAGCAAGAAGATTCTTTTCACTAGTCGCCAAAAGAAAAATATATAGAGTCATTCATTGAAGGAAGAAGATAGTGAATTCCCAAACAGAACTTAAAGAGTAGATGTAGGTCAAAGGTTATTTGGTTAAACCATTATAAATCAATTTTCTCTCTCTTTACCTACTTTCTTTTACTATTATTATGTTTATTATAAAATTATTTTATTTGCATTTGTCATAAGCATTCATTAGTTTTAAAAATAGGCAAAAAGTAAATATACACAATTCACAACCATCTTTTGTGTCATATGGAGACTAACAATTAGTATTAGAGTAGGTCTCATTCAACCTTGTATAGATTTCTAGGAAACTTTGAGTAAAGTTCACTATGACACAGTTTGATTTATTTTTTAGCCAAGAGGGTCAAGATATTAATATTATTTTTGATAGAAATAATTACTTATTTTGGAGACCTAGGATAAAAGTCCTTCTCTTGGTCAAATATTTTGATTTATTAGACGTTATAAAGAAGAATGACTGGAATATGAATGATAATAGACTCATTTCATTTAATAGTAAAATGATGGACATTTCATTTTTTGCATTAGATAGAAATGTACTTTCTAAAGCTTAAACGTGTCATAATACTCATAATATTTATCACATACTTGATCTTAATATATTAATGAATATCATAATGATATTAGTGTTAATGATATTAATATTAATCAAAATTTTCTTGATGAAAATCCATATGACAATCAATAACAAAGTAAAAAGAAGAAGAAGAAGGACAAAAAGAAGAAGAAAACACTCAAGATTAAACTAGATAATGTAAGAAATTTCGAAATTGGAGAATCAAACAAGAGGTAGCTCATACGTGGTTTATGTCAAGTAATGATGAGGTATCCTCTAGTTTATAATCTCTTGATGTTAAATGATATTTTTTTAAATAAAGAACATATTAAATATTAGAAACGAAAAGCTTGAAAAGGAAGAAATTATCTTCCCAATATAAAGTGGTTCAAAAAGTCGTAACTGCATGCATTCTTAATATTGACAAATTGAAATGTGATATGCATTATATGGTAGAATCTAAGGTGTGATTGTTACTGATGATAATGAGTTTGGTTTATTGGAAGAAAATGATGCAATGAAAAAGGAGATTATTTAAATAAAAAATTCCTTATCCAAATTCACTATATAAAATGAAAATTTGAATATCATTCTTAGCTCCCAAAAGTTCTCAAATTATAGTCACGGTATTGGGTACATTTATATAAGTGCATCATCCAATGCCAAAACAATTTTTGTGAAAGAAAAGCATATGTATAATGATGAGCTATTGCTTAAGTCATCATATGAGCATATAACATTCAATTTTAGACATGAAAACTTCAATGTTCATGCATTATCTTTTAGGTCTCAAGCTAAAAGGAAATTCTATACATTTATATATGTTTTATGTTTTAAACCTAAAAGGTTGAACATTCAAGGCAAAAATAGGCATAATTTTCATGCAATTCCATATTAAAAGAGCATGTATCATTTTTCTTATTTGTATACACTTTTTTATTATTAAAATGATATGAAACAAACTCTTAATTATCATAGGTCAACATATAAGCAGAAGGTATATGTTTATAATCAATATAGTTCAAATTGTCATTAAAAGAAAATGTTTTGTGCCAATTTATTTGTTAGGCCTCACTATCATATAAGAAGACTCTTTTATCCCTCATATATCTAAAATAGAGTTCCTAGTTACCATCACATCCAAAGAAGACCTAAAAATCTATGTATATGATCTATAAAGTATCAAATCATTCTATATGAGGTGTCACTTTATGGTGATTATGGGTATATTCATTGAAATTTCTTGTTTAAACAATGCCTATTAAGTAAATATATATAATCATATGATTTATAAAGTTTCAAATCATTCTATATGAGATGTCACTTTATGGTGATTATGGGCATATTCATTGAAATTGCTTGTTTAAACAATGCCTATTAAGTAAACTATCTGAGTTGAAAAGGTTGAAGTATTAATCCCCAAGGATCCAAGTTTATGCGTGTACTCGAAAAAATATTGATTTCTATGCATTATAGTTCAATATTAAGTGGCATAAAATGAATACCAATAATTAATATCACTTTTGATGAACTAAATGAAGTTCTAAATGATATTTTGATGCTAAAAAGTCCTAATTACTAATAATGAGTTTATTGTTTTGATGAGAATCAATATAAAAATAAGATGTAGTCATTATTTAATAAAATGGTTCATAAAGATGATAAAGAAAAGTTCAAGTTTGTAACCTTTAAAGTAAAGTTCAAGTTAAGAATAAAAGAAGTTCAAGGCATCAAGATCATTTTATATCTTATACTGCCAATTATAATCTCATTTAATCACTTTGATAATCTTAAAGGCGTACCATGTATAAATATTATGTTTTACTACATTGCATGAGTCTTTTTCATCATTAAGAGGAAATAAATTTTTTGGTTTCAAAGAAAAACCTCTTGAACCTTAAAGTGCTTTTTTGGAAACATTTTTAAAAAATTTTTAAGTCATAATTTCGTTAGTTAAATTAAGTTTGATTATTTGAAGTTGTTAAAATTATATTTTTTGGAAATTCATTGATCAATATAGGTTAGTGGCTAACCAATATAGGTTAAAGTTATAAATATTGATAAACTAAGAGTTTATAACAACATTGGTTGTCATATTGATAAATCAATATGCCACAATGGTCAATCAATATGCCCTAGTGTTCGAACAATACATGATGATAGGTGAATATTATGCATTGAATGCATATTGGTTAACCAATGTGACCTAGTGGTTGACCAATATACTGCAACTAACCATTGTAATTGTTTTTTTTTTTTTTGCTCCAAAGACTAATAAGTTTCCAAAAATCCTATAAATACATGTTTTCTCATTAGTTCATGCATCAAAAAGCATCTGGGTGTCTTGTACACATGTTTTTAATTTTTTATCAAGCATTTGAACAACATTGTCCCACATTTGTATGAGTGAGCGTCTTTAGGTTATAAAAGCGATAAAGTGAGAAATTTTGAGCTGTAAGCTTTTATTGGCGTACGCATTTCCTCTTTACTGTAAAGGAAGATTGTAAAAAGATTTCTCTTTACTAAGAAAAGATTGTACAAAGGTTGTTCTTTACCTTGAAAGAAAAATTATAATAGAATTCTAAGAAGAGCTTTGAGAGTCGACATAAGCAAGGGTTATTTGTTGAACTACTATAAATTAGTTTGTATTTCCTATCATCTTTATGTTATTACTTTATTGTTTAATTGATTTACTTTAAGTGATTTTTTAATCATTATATATATTATATATTATTAAATTTAGTTCATTGGTTAAAAAATATTTTAAATTTTATCAAAATCCAATTCACCCCTTTTGGATGCTATTATGGACTAACAGATGGTATGAGAGTAGGTCTCTTAGTCTGGAATTTCAAACAAAATCTTATAATAAAGACTATAACGACATACATAGGAGCATCATCATCATTATCCAACTTCAAGGGACAAAACATTAGTAGAACATCCTTCTTTAATGGTAATGATTATCTCAATTGAAAAAAAGAGATGAGATTTTTCTTAATGGTTGAAAGTGTAGATCAATGAGAGATAGTTTAAATGGCCCCTTTATACTTATAAAAATCATAGATAATAAAAAGTTTCCTAAACTAAAGGGATAATAAGAACCTCAAGATAAAACATTAATTTTCTTGAATAGTAGGGCCATACACATTTTATTTTATGTATTAAGAAAAAATGAATTTAATTAAGTTTCTATGTGTGAAATGACATGAAATTTGGTATATATTAGAAATTACACATAGGGCCATAAAATAAATTAAGGAAAGCAAAGTCAACATGTTAACCTACCAATATGAATTATTCCAAATAAAGCATGATGAAACCATTTTTAACATGTACACAAGGTTCATTGATATTATTAATGCTCATAAAGGTCTTAAAAAGATATATAATAATGTTAAAATGGTAAAAAGGTTGCTTAGGTCACTTCCAAAGACATGGGAAGCCAAAGTAATGACTATACAAGAAGCTAAGGATTTTACAATACTACTATTGGAGGAGCTAATTGGATCTTTTCTCATATATGAAATGAGGCTTCAAGAGATATAAGAAGAAATAACAATTTCGAAGAAAAAGGAATTAGCATTTAAAGTCTTAAGGGAGGAATCAAGTGAAGAAGAGACATCCACAAGTGGAAGTAATAATAAAGACGTCACCTTTATTACTAGAAAATTCAAGAAGTTTTTAATAAGAAAGAATTTCTCCAAAACAAAGGACTTTAAGGAAGGTAAAAGTGATTCAAAACATAATACTATAACATTATTTGTTTTAAATGTAGAAAACTTGGCCATTTGAAGTCACTATGTTCTCTACTCAAAGAAAATGATAAGAATGAAAGAAACAATAAGAAGAAGAAGAAGGAAAAAAACAAGAAGAAAGTACTGAAAGCCTTAACTTGGGATGACATGGTAGAATTCAAAAATAAGCATTTGAAAGGAGAGCTAGCTTATATGTGCTTTTCAATTGAGAAAGATGATGAGGTAACATTCAAATCTAATTTATGCAATGGTGATAGTGATTTGGAATATGATGAACTAGTCAAAAGTTTGGAAATCAAAGAAATTCAAAAACAAATGGATGCATGCATGAATGAGAATGAAATAAAAAGTGAATTGCATAGCATTAAAGCATTTAGAAATGTGAAGATTAATGACAATCATACCTTAATCGCAGTAAAATATAAAAATGATAAATTGAAAATGGAGATCATCGTTCTACAAGATTCATCATCCAAATTCACTGTAGGAAATGAAAAACTAAAAAACTTGTTAGGAGCTTAAAAGAATCCAAATCATAGGTATGCGTTTAGGTATACTTATAAGGTCCACCCAACACTAAGACTATATTTGTTAAAGGGATAACATATGCATAATGAAGAGGCTTTACCTAAGATAACAAATAAGCATGATACACGTATTTCTAAATAAAAACATGTAAACAAAATGTACATTAGAAACCACCTAAAAAATAAATTTCATGCTTCTATAGATGGATCTATACCTAGGCGTGAAGTTTAATACACTTAAGGGTAGAATAGAGTTAACTTTTATGATAACGTGCAAACTTACTCACACCCTTTTAGGCCCCAAAAAAGCATGCATCAAGCCTTCATTTATAGTAGGCATCAAACATATAATCATGATAGCTCATTTTACTACCCTAAAAGAATATTTAAGAAGTTGGAGATTTTCAACTTAGCTTTTACAAATGATTTGCTATTATTTTCAAGAGCTCATGACAAATCCTTAAGTATCCTAATGTCTTCTTTTAATGTGTTCAAGGATCTTTCAGGGTTGGTGGTCAATAGAAGCAAGAGCCATCTAATTGTATATGCAAGTGTTTAGCACAATACAGCCCAGATTTCGACCCTTATGAGACTCCAAGTGTTGTCTCCTCTGATCACCTATTTAGGATTTCCAATCATAAATAGAAGGCTACAATTTAATAAGTGAATCTCTTTTATTGAAAAGATATATAAAATAATTAGGAACTTGTGCACTAGGTCTTTTTCCTTTGTAAGTCAGTTCCAATTGATTAAGTTAGTGATTGATTCCCTTAATACATATTGACTATCACACACCTTCTTATCAAAATAACTTACCACGTCTATTAAAAAGCTAATATGGAGTTTTCTATAATCTAGAAAGATTTTTAGCAAATATAACAACAAAGTTCAGTGGTATGAAGTATGTAACCTGAAAAATAAAGTGCTCTTAGGGAAGAGAATATGGAGTTTATTAATAAAAAAAGAGTCTTTATGGGTTAAATGGGTATATACCTACTTTCTGAAAGGGAAAGACTTTTGGGAGCTATATAAAAATTGATTTCTCTCCTAAATTTTTACGTTAAGGAGTTAACTAATTGGAAGCTTCAAATGCATAGTTAGGGATGGATGATAGCTTCCTTGTATTATGATAATTGCAGCAAAGCTAGGTCACTGTTCAGTTTGTAATCCTCTATTGATTTCCTAAATTTAACTTCAAATACCTCCAAGCCTAACCTCTGTGTGAATTGCAATCAATGGGATAGTTATGTATGGCTTGGGTATTTTTTAAAAAATCTTTACAAATAAATCTTACAGAGAGCTCTTGAGGGGAGGAGGGGAAAAATAAAAATGATGTAAACTAGTATGGGATTAAAATCTACTACTTAAATTATCTTTTTTTATGTGGACAGTAGCAAAGAAGAGACTATCTATACTAGATATAGTCAAACATCTCAATATGCCAAATACATCCTTTCTATACAAACAACAACCTTAATCACAAGAGCGCTTATTCTTCAGAGATAACTTATTCAACCTCAAATAGAGCAAAATATTTTTAATATGCTGAGTGAACTTCCAAAGCTTATACGAAGGTGATATCCTTCAATAAAAAACAACAAATATGAGCATTACTAAAGGTGATAGAGTGGTTTTGTTAATAGTTTTTTTCCTTTGTTATGTGAAAAATTTAGAATGTAAGGAGCAATACATACATTTGTGGGAAATGTAACAAGACAGAACAAGTAATGGAGGAACTTATACAATGGATAAAATGGTCGGCTTGTAGTATCTAAAGCAAATAAATTCTACAACCCAAAACTAGAGACAATATGGAGACTTGATATCTTATATTGCTTTAATACTAATAGTGAAATTGGCTATGCCTTAAAGTGGTGATTTTAATTTTTTGCTTTAATCTTGGAGTGGAAAATAGAGTATAGTATGGTTACTTAATCATAAGTATGAAGCTTGTACTCTTGATTTGATTAATTCAATTCTTTTGACTTTTTTCAACCTTTATATCTAAAGGAAGATTCATTATCATGCATACATATATAAAAGTCCAAGCAAAACATTTATGCATCATCACCACTTATATAACATAGTATGCCATTTTTAGGAAAATATGAATATTTTAATAGATTATTTTATCTTTAAATAAAGAGTGGTAAGTGAATCCTCGAAAATATAGGCTAATAAGAAGAAGACTACTAATAAAGTACCTAAGTTCATTTGGGTACCTAAAACAAAGTGATGATTTTGTTTATAGAAAAGGAGAAAAGGTACGTGAATAGTGAATTTTTAGGGCAAAATTTTCTTGGTTATTCTTGCAAAGCATATATAATGTTTAATATAAAGTTGTTTTGCATTATCAAAGAGTTTATACATGTTTTAATTTAACCACATTGCCTTCAAGAAAGTCTTGAAGATGTTGATGTAGGATGTTGAGATATTAGCCTTTGAAAAGAACAAGACTAAGAAGAATAATCATCATCCGAATCATATCATAGGTTATGTTTAACAAGGGATAATTATTAGTTCATATTTTAGAAAAGTATCACATCTTGCATTTATTTTCAAAATGAGGCTTAATCTTTAATGATGAACGTTGGGTTTGCACTATGAATAAGGGATTAAACAATTTTTAAAGAAGCTTAGTATTGACCTTAGGACCTAAACTTAGAGATTATATGTAAAATAGGGATATTCAGTTAAAATTTGTTGATGCATACTATACTAAATGGTTGATAGTTTTATTAACCTAATAAATAAGATATATTTTGCACAATTAGAAAAGAATCGGGAATGATTTATGGGAATTATATGTGATAAGGATCCTTTTATGTAATTTAACTTATTCTTGATTGATATTTAATTGATTAATTATATGTTCTAATATTTTAATTTGACTTTTGAGGTTGTTTGTTAACTTTTTAAAACACATTAGTCAACTTGTATATGAGTGTGATTAATCAATGTCTTAAAAATTATCTTTCTTTTTTTCCCCCCATTCTAGTGAGTTTGTAAGGAGTTCAACCGCTCCTCTAGTCAATCATTTACACATATTAGCTAACTAATATCTCTCAAAGGTCGACAAATATCTCTCAATGGTTGACTAATATCCCTTGTCCAAGAATTTTTTTAGTAGTTTATAAGAAGATTAGTCATATGAAAGGTCAACCAATATAAAGCACTGATCAACCAACCAAGAGAGGAAAATTAGGTTCAAGAATAAAAATGAGCATGGGCAACCACACTTACAATGGTCGAATAGTACCCTAAGGAGGTTCACTAGTCTCCACATTATGAGGTTTTTCTTCTCATATTTTCATCTATTCTTTATAGAATTCACCTTTTTTTTTAAACTCTTGAAACTTTATCCCAAACTTTACCAATCGTCATTATCCATATTTTTAGGCTTATGTCATGGTTTACACTTCAAATAAATCTTAATGCCTCTAAATTTTGGGGTTCTTTGATGATGTTTGTGCTCTTTAAATTGTTTCTATATTCATACAAGGTTTTTAGGAATCAATTACGATTGTACCATACATTCTAAGGTTTCAAATTTGAGTACTTTATCTTATCATATTTTTAAAAGTTAAGGGATTTTAAATTATACACTTCTTTGTGAAATTAATAGTTGGATACTGCAATTATGCATCTATTTTTACTTAACTACAACCTTTTACTTAAATGAAGTCAATAAAGACAATTTATTTATGCTTACTTTATTCACACATTTTTTTTAAATAAATATGGGATACTAAGCCCTAACGAGCTCAACTTTAATTTAAATACGTACTAACACCACTCTTAACTACAACCATTTACCTAGATCAAGTCAACAAAGTCAATCTATAAATGCTTACATTATTTACATTTTTTTAAACATATGGGATACTAGGCCACTTAATGAGCTCAACTCTAGCTTATTTCATGTTAAAACTATACATCATATTGTTTAAATCAAGCATCAATGTCAAGACCATTAAATTAAGTTAGTAGTAAAGTACTCATCAATGATCATAATTATTACCTAAGTATAGCTGGATCACAATGAAGTATAACTTCTAATATGTCCTTTATTTCATTGTTTGTATTTTTTTTTCCAAAATTATTACTTATTAGGCTAATTGTGACTAGATCAATTCACTTGAGATAAGCTCAAAATAACCCTCCCTTGCACTTATTATACATTTTCCTTAATAGACAAATAATGAGCACAAAAAGAATATATAGTACATAAAAGTGGAGATAGATGAAGGAAAATTAAATATCAAAGGGAGTTGTTTGTTATCTGCTATTTACTGTTCGTTCAGGACATCAAAATTTAATACCCTATATAAACACTAACAAAAACAAATAGTAAAACATAAAAGGTATAAAAACATAAAAAATGAAACTCAAATCACAAAAAGAAATTAACATAACAGATAATTTGAATATGTTTAAAAATACAAAAGAAAGACATAATACAAAATAGAATATAATGGAAAAATAAAAATAAAAGCATATCATCCATTAGTTATGCTATCATAATCTCTATCCTTATCGGGCATTATCAAAGGTGGAGATGGTGGAAAAGGCATAGGTTTTGCTGCAAATCTGATATGGTGGAAATATGTAACCATTTTATCTTTCATTTAATCCATTTAGTAGGACCACACAGTAAGCATCTTTTGGTGTTCCCATTACATCAATTATAAGGAGATTTATTGTCACTCTACTTAATTAATGCTCCTTTTGATTCTTCCCTATAATATTTATTATGATGTTAGTCTAACTTCCTCAGGATCTAATGCCACTAACTTGGTTGTTTAAGGTCTTACCTTATGAGGCTCACTAGCTACGAGTGGCTAATTGTATTTCATTTAGGCATCCTCCTTCTCCTTTATAAGAGCATCATCCTCCCATATTATCTCTCTCCATCTTAACCTAGATATAAGCTCCCTCAACTTTTCTTACCAACCTTATGTATATCATCATTTCTAAGTCGAGGAGAAGCATAACATAACATAATGTCAACCCTTGAAGAGTGGAAGATGTACCTAGATTCTTTGGTAACATAGTCAGGTATAACCCCCCATATATGACATATTTCTTCATATTGTTTATTTGTTCTAATTGCAATGCAAAATAGTAACCTAGCTTAGATAGTCAATGCTCTACTATGTGCCTCAAGTATGATAAATCTCTTAGTGTGATGACATTATTTCTTTCCTTCCTACTTGAAATCATATGAACAATTACCTTGTGTAGATATCATTGATATGCATGCAAATGCATATATTTTCTTAAGTATTTTATTTGATTTTAATGCTAAATTACCTTGTTTTGCTTAGTTTTTATATCATTTTAGGTAATTATGCAAATTAAACCATAAGATGATAATAATAAAGAATTGGAGGTTATTTCAAGTAAAATTATTTAAAAAAATGATAAATCTTTTAGTGTGAGAACATTAGTACTTTCCTTCCTACTTGAAATCATATGAACAATTACCTTATGTAGATATCATTGATATGCATACAAATGCATATATTTTGTTAGGTATTTTATTTGATTTTAATGATAAATTACCTTGTTTTACTTAGTTTTTGATATCATTTTAGGTAATTATGCAAATTAAACTATAAGATGATAATAATAAAGAATTAAAGGTTATTTTATGTAAAATTATGAAAAGTACAATTGTTAGAGGAACATATTTTAGCCTACACTCATGTGTCAACTAGTGCCTTGAAAAGATCAACTACAAGAAGTGACACAACTTAAGCCACAATCATGTATAAGACTGTGTGCAGGACATAAAATAAATAAGAAGGTCCACGGTTTAGAAATATGGTCATACTAATGATCGTGTATTAATTTTAAGGAAATAGAAAGATTACATTTTATTAGCACAATCATGTTAAAGGTCATCTACATCATCTAGAGAAAACAATAAGGTCCATAATCTAGACTACAATCATGTCCTAGGTGGAGCAAAACATATAAGTTGCAAAAATCCTATAAATTTTAAAATACTTTAGTTGACATCTAGAGAAAATACACATTAAAAAATATTTTTCTCTCCAAAAGCTAAGCTTAGCTTTTGAGAGGATTTTACAACTCTGAAGAAGTCAATTCTAAGAATTTTTTCATTAGAGAATCAATATCCAGATGTTCTCTTAATATATCAAGTTGTTGGCAAGAGTCAGGAGTTTATTTAGTTTTATTACTATCATGACATTGTTATAATATTTTCTTACAATTTTTTTGTTTTGTATATGCTTTGTGGCTAAGTACTTTTCTACGTTTGGATAGGAAAAAAATCTAGTGATTATATATTTATGGATTGATTTGATTTAATTCATGATATAAGATATAATTATGTTCATGGATTGATTGGCCTTAATAACAATTTACTCATGCCGACATCTAAAACTGATTTAAATTTGTTAATGCACAACTCAAGAGAGCATAGTTAGGGTGGATTATAACTTAGTTAAAAAGGGTTGAAGGAGGTGCTTAAGAGAGACCTATATCATCTTCCTAGTATCATGGTGAATGTTTTATGAAATTTCACATAGCTTAATACATTCAAAGATGCGTTAACAACGACAAAGATACGAGTTAACCAAATAGAGATTAGATAACTATGTTTCGAGAGATTACAGTTTCAATGTCTAAGAGACCCTGCTGATTTAGAGAATATATCTAGTTTAGGTTAATTGAATTTTGAAGTCAAAAGTACTATTAAAAGAAGTATTGATTTAAACATAGATGTTTAATTATAGTTTTATTAATTTTCTTATCATTGATTTCTTTAGTTATTATCAAGTTTTAGTTTTTTTTTACGATTTATTTCTAAAATTGATAAAAATATCTTTTTATTTATCGCCCTTATACTAGTTAATAGTGTTAAGATTTCTAATTAATATCACTTCTTTATAGGAAACCCCTATTTACCATTATATTACTTACAACAATTGATGTACTTGCCTAGTTAGTTAGTGGTAGCTTTGTAATAGGAAAAACTTTAGTAGCATTAATGCATATTCACATATCATGCTGACCAAAATTTTGGCATTGTTGCTATCAAAGTTAATGGTTTTAAAAACACTATTAACCATTTTTCTATTATTTTCTTATTTTATTTATTTTGATAATTTATTTTATTTTATTATTTACTATGATTTTAAGGGTAATTACAGTGTATGACAAGAATTTGATAGTTTGTATTTCTAAAAAAAGATCTAAAATTTGAAGGAACATTACATTAAAATGAAAAGGAATAAACCAAGTAAGAACTTAGAGATACACCAAAAGTACAACCTGAAACTTAGATGAGAAGAATGAAGAACAATGACAGAATATGATAAACTCTCTTATGAGATCATAATTAATCATTACACGACTAAAAATAAATGTTATTATTTTAAGATTAAGCCAGTTGTAATCCAAATCCTACAACAGAATGTTGAATTTTATGGATTAATTAATGAGGATCCCAACTTACACATCACTAACTTTTTGGTGATTTATGTCACACTCAAGATTAATAGGATAACTGACAACACCAGATGTTATTGACATTCACACAAAGGGGTTAGGTGACGTAATAGCTAAAAGCATTATCAGTTCTGTTAATACCACCTGGGAGAGTCTTATGAAGAAATTCCTTACCAAATACTTTCCAACACCTAAAATAGTTAAGTTAAGAAATGATACATCTTCCTCCCAATAGTTCTACAATGAAGGTCTATATAAAACATAGGAGAAATGCAAGGATTTATTGAAGAAGTTCGATATTATAGCCTTCCATCATAGATGCAACTCTAAACATATTACAATTAATTTGATGAACTCTACAAGGCATATGATAGATGCTGAAGCAGGTGGAAAATTAAACAATGAGACTTTAGAGGATGAGTTATAATTAGTCATAGAGATGATGACGAATAATTATTAATGGTAGTCAAGAAGGGTTAATGCAAATAAATTAGTAGATATCTATAATGTAGGCGCCATAACTATACTAATAACTCAGATGGATATAATAGTGAGAAAATTAAACATCTTAAGCCTACTATAAGAAACAACTTAAGTTATAAGTTACGAATTTTATTGGGGGGACACCAAGGTATGAAGTGTTAAACTGGGAATCCTATTATTGAATCAATGGAGCAAATTAATTTTATAGTAAGCTTCTAGAGGAAAATCATCTCCTATAATAGGATATATAATTAAGAATGAAGAAATCATCTAAATTTTCTTAAAGCAATCAATAAGATCAAAGACAACCCCACCATTTTTTCACCAACCTATACATAAAGAGATGCAATTGAGTCTAGAGGATATGATGAGAGATTTCATGTAAGTAACTATTTCTCAATTCCAAACTTATGAAGGTTTAATAAGGAATCTCAAAGTTCAAGTTGGTTAACTAATGAAGGTAATAACAGAGAGACCATAAGGCACCTTGCTTGATGACACAATACCTAACCCTAAAGAACATGTTAAAGAGGGTGCCTTAAAAGGTGAGGAGCTCATCAATACTAAGAAGGAAGAAAAGAACAAGATAACGATACCACTAAAGGAGTATCGATTGATAATTCCTTATCCTACCAGATTATTTCAAGTGATCGAGAAGGAAAAGACTGGTATTTAAGAGGAATACAAAGAAGATTTATAGGAAGAAGATTTAAAAGACCCTAAGTAGGAAATTGCAAAGACAAAATTATATAAAAGCAACATTGAAATGTTTTAAGTCATTATACTACCAAAGTTGAGTCACTCAAGGAGTATTAATAGTTCATGTATAATTGGTGGTTTAAAAGGATGGGATTTAAAAATTCCATACCTTTTAGAGTGGGTTTAGATAGTGAACACCTGTATGGGTGTTCATTTCATGGAAAAACTACTTTATTGTTGGTTACTTTCCCTCTTAAGAATGGTATTAAACTAGGCAAAGCTTGAGCCCCTTTAGTCTAGGTTCGACCTGAGGCCCGAATGGGCTTAAAACTTGCGGCCTGATCCTGATCCTGATCAACCCTATACCAAACTTTTTTTCCTTTTTTATTAATTTAATACAATATTATTTTTGAAAATCATATTGTTTTACTCAAAACAATATCATTTGTACTTGACATATTTGAGATTCGGGCTAAATCAAATTGTAGAGCTTGAGCTCAAGCTTGACTCAAAGCCTAAAATTTTTTTTAAAAAAAGATCAAGCTCAACTCAAAGTCTGATAAACTAGATTTGAGTTGGGCCTGGACATAAATGCCATCCTTAGACCCACCTTAGATTGCTGGATGGTCTACAAGTCATCTTTCTTCACTTTTTGGTAGTTAATAGGTGAAGAATTAACTTAAGTGCTCAAAAATAGCTAAAATCCCGAAATCTGGCCCTTGTTATATGAAATTTGCTTTTTAATGGAGAAAAAATGGTTTAATATTAATGAATAAGGAGTAAGAATGTTGACTTTTATTAGGGAAGTGATTTTGAATAAGGTGTACAAAAAAATTAAGAGAGAAGTGCAATAAATTTGAAAGGGTAATAATAGGTTTTCATGGATAAAAGCATTTAAAATTTTTAAGACACGACCTAAGATAAGGTCATATCTTAGGTTATATATGTTTCAAAAATTCACTTCCTAAAATAAGATATGAAATATAAGTATATCATAAGTTGTATTGCTCATTAGCAATATGTGTGTGTGTGTGTGTGTGTGTGTGTGTGTGTGTGTGTGTGTGTGTGTGTTTGTGTTTGTGTGTATAATATAAGCTATGAGTTTGTTCAAAACCTTTTATAATATAACAATTTAAAACAAACTTGGTTTAAGTATGTATCTTGAGAAATTTCCTTTGCTTGTCCAACTCAAATCTTCCATATTTTTATCCTTGAGAATATATTTGTCTTCCCTTGTTTCCTAACTATAAAATAATATAAACAAACATATAACAAATACATTTTCAAGGTGATTTTTTACTTAAATAATTATAAACAAAATGAATTATTAAAACAAACTTATTCATAAAAAGAACAAGCAAATATAATAACTTTAAAAACTTGAACTAAAATTAAGGTTCTTAAAACTTTTGGGTGGGTTCCTTGTTGACAAGCACTTCATTAGTCTTTTAGTTGGACTCTATCATTAGGAAGGTAAGGTAACGAACATAAAGCCCTTTTTCTTTAGAAATTTTTAGGTGCAGTGTGAAGTTCTTCTTTTTTTAAGATTGAACCTTTCTTTTTTCCATGGCTTCTAATGCTCTTATCGCACCAACTTATTATGTTTGATAATCTCCTATAAAGAATCATATATTTTAGTATCTACTACATCAACAAAATAACAAGAATCATGATGAGAAGTATAATTATTTTTTAATTTGTGAAGATGTCTTTGTTGTCCTTCTTTTATTCATCCTTAACAATATCATCTTGCCTTTTAGCTTCCTCCTTTTTGTTTTCAGTTAGCACTTTGTCACTCTATAAGAGTGACTGTAATAGCTTGCTCGTCAAGATTTACCTATTTCTTGCTTGGAAAAGATCTATGACTTAAGAGTTGATGGAATTTGCTAACTGTGCCAATTAAAATTCTAAGTTTTTGTTCAAAGTTACCAAATTATCAAACTATATTCTTTCAAATCTTTCAACATTAGCTTTAACTAGCCCCTAAATGGCTAACTCCTAAGATGGCTTGTTTTTTAAAAGGGATTTGGTTGAAATTTATAGGGTTACTTATTTGATAGTACTATTTAAAGATATGATGATTACTCTACCCTAGATTGTAGAAGTTATTATAAGGGTTATTATAAGGATTTTGATGATTCCCCTAATATTCATTTTGTTTAGTTACCTTGTATAAAGGACTACCAACTTGACAGTCCTGATTGTTACGCTCTCCCTCATACTAATCAACACCATAATGTCTGTGTTAGCATCACTCCTTAATTTAGGTTATCAATTTATTTCACTTAAGTTGCCAATATAGTAACATCTTTTACATTATGTAAATATACTAGGTTGATTTTCGCTTCCCTATTTAATTGCTAATAATAATCATTAATTGTCATATCTTCACTAAACTTTATAAAAACTTCTAGATTTTTACAAGGCTCCTTTAGTTGCTATATCAACTATCTATTTTATTGCATAGTCTCTCCTATTGTTGAAAATTTGAAATTGAAACCAAGATCCTTATGTCTCTCCCAAGTTTTATAAAGTGTTTCATTGTCATGATGTAAACAGAAAAAGATTAGGGATAATAAAATTAGTTTGACCTTGCCTAAATTCGATGGATTAAGCCTGAGTTGATTACTGATATGTTCTTAATTATTAATACATTTAATCCATTACACTTAGTGGTTAATGTCTTAAAATGATTAAGACACTCACTTTAGTTCATGTTTGATTTTAGGTACAATTTGGAAGCGTAATAGCTAAAGTCAGTCGAAAGCATTCTCGTTAAGCCATCTTCTCAAGATTTATGCTCTATTGTCTTCATGGAGCAAGAAGAACAAGAAGATTAAAAGAAGACATGACAAGAAAAAAAAGCATAAAATGAAGAACATGGTTGCAGACTCACGACCATACAATTAATTTGTCATGGTCATGAGAGGTGTCTCACGCTAATGACAATTACACTTGCCACTTGTCCCTCCTGTAACCTAATTTTTTTACTATAAAAGTTAAGTTTTGTGATGGCAGAGGGAAAACACAGACAAAACAAAATTTCTTCATTTCTTCTTCAGTATTTGACATCTTTCGAGGCGATTCATGGCTCTTTCTTTGAGATTGATGCAGAAGATGGAGGGTTAACTTTCCTGATGCCAACTTAAAGGTGAAATCGAGGCCCAGAAGCACATTTGAGCATATTGTCATTGTGTATCATTTTCTTTCTCTCTTTTCGGATTGTTTGTATGATCTTGTGTTTATTGATTATGGATTGTGTTAGAATGACATTAATGAGCTATTAGATTATTTTCATGAAAAATCATTGATAGAACTTGAATATGATACTTAATAGTCGTGCTTGAAGTTGTATGTGGCAACTAATGATATTAAATCATTAAGGATAACGTAACCTATGTTAAATAATCCGAGCTTTTGTGATTATTGCATAGATTGGTTTGTTTTTCTCATTTGTAATGCGATTGTCTGATTAAACTTAGAGAGCTTGTTCTAGGTTATCCGATAGTTCAGGTTAATTAAAGAGCTTGTTTTAATTAACTATGACCTAAGAAAAATCGGGATTAATAGGGCTTGTTGTTAATTCATGACTAATAGTTCAGAAAAAGGTGTGAGGACGGTAATGTATGATGTATTTTAAAATGTGCATAGGCCGAGATTAAACCAAAGAGCTGAGTTTTACACACATTTATCATTCTTGTCATGTTTAACTGTTTTTGATAAATTGCTTGCGTTAGTTTAATTTTATTTTGTTATCTCAATTGCATCAACCTAAAACCCCCTGTTTTATTTCTTCTACATCAATTATTTTCATTTTGAGAATTAATCGAACATTCCTGTGGATACGATCCTAACTCACCATAGCTAAAATTTTCTAGTGTGCAAAGTTAGGTAAATTTTGTAGTGCACTCGTCACGCATTGTCAAATTTTGGCATTGTAGCTAAGGAATGTGGTGATTTAATTTTCTTTTTTGATGTTAGTTGGTGTTTTGTGTATATATTTGTTTATAATCATTTCTTTTAGTTATTTGTTAATCTTTACAAGTTTTGTTAGTGTTGGTGTATGGTAGTCACCAGGTTTTCTCATAGAAAACCTGTCCAATTTAATCCAGAGATCTAGAGGACATTGTGGAAATTAAGAAAAGAAGTAAGAACAAGTTCAGAAGTAGAAGTGGGACTTAAATCCGAAGAAATAATAGCAAATCCGAGAATGCTAAGGGAGTTGGCTGCACCAGATTTAATACAAAGACCTTTATGCTTTACATTTCCTAATTTTGCTGAGTATGTTACTTTCCAGATTGAACAAGAAAGAGAAAGAAAAGGAGATATTATAGACTTTCCAGAAAGTGGAAGTGAACATAAATTTGCTCGATGCAATTAAGCTAGTACTGAGGTATGCAAAATTCCTTAAGGAACTATGTACGCCTAAGAGAAAGCTAACAGGTAATGAGAAGGTGATGATGGGTGAGGAAGTGTCCGCAATTTTTAAGAAGAAAATGCCTCCAAAATGTCAGGATCCAGGTATGTTCACTATTCCCTACAAAATTAGTAACACTATAATTAATAGAGCTATCTTGGATTTGATAGCTGCAATTAATGTTATGCCTCATTCAATTTATGCTTCATTGAATTTGGGCCCTTTGAAAGAAACAAGTGTTATCGTACAATTAGATAATTGGACAAACACTTACCCTGATGGTGTGGTTGAGGATGTTTTGGTGTAGGTAAATAAGTTAGTATTTCTTGCGAATTTTTATATTGTTGATATGAATGATGACACTTCATACAATCCCATACCTATCTTTTTGGGGAGATCATTTCTCAATACGAATCAAACTAAGATAGATGTTCGTGAGGGCGCCCTCACAATAGAATTTGATGGGGAAGTGATTCATTTTAACATTTTTGATGCGATAAAACATCCTCATGATGATCACTGTGTTTTCTCTGTTGATGAAATTGATCCTTTGGCGCAAGAAATGTTTAATTTAAGTTGCAATGATGATCTAGAAACAATCTTGAATGAGCATATGAAAGTAGAAAGCAACAATGATGTTGTTGTGGAAGAAGAGCTGATGGAAATGGCAGTTTCATTGGATTCGTTAGAGAACTCTCCTAAAAGGTATGATTTGGCTTCCGTGCAATTATCCGAATGTCACCAGAAGTTATTACCTTTTGAGGTGCAGGCACCTGAAGTGGAACTGAAAACACTCCCACACCTCAAGTATGCCTATTTTGGAAATAAACAGACTCTCCTATTTATCATTTCGTCATAGTTGACTTAGATCAAGAAGAAAGGCTGGTTTAAATTTTGAGGGAGCATAAGAAGGCCATCAGATGGATGATCGCAGATATACAAGGAATAAGTCCTTCTATATGCATGCATCTTATTTTATTAGAGGAGGATGCCAAGTCCATAAGGCAATCTCAACATAGGCTGAATCCTCCGATGATGGAAGTTGTGAAGAAGGAAGTACTGAAGCTTTTTGATGTTGGGATTTACCCAATCTCCGACAGTAAGTGGGTAAGTCCTATTTAGGTGGTTCCAAAGAAGTCTAGAATCATAGTTTTGACAAATCAGGAAGGTGAATTGGTTCCCACCGGAGTGGAAAATGGGTGGCGAGTTTGTATTGATTATAGGAAATTAAACTCAGTGACTCATAAAGATCATTTCCCCTTCTCTTTATTGATCAGATGCTTGAGAGATTGACTAGTTATGACTATTATTGCTTTCTAGATGGCTTTTCAAGTTATCTTCAGATCCCGATCGCATTGGAAGATAAAAAAGACCATCTTCACATGCCCATTTGGTACATTTGCTTACCGAAGGACTCCATTTGGATTATACAACGAACCCACCATGTTGTAAAGATGTATAGTTAGCAATTGTTTCGAGTATGTTGAGAAAATCATTAAGGTATTCATAGATGATTTTAGTGTTTATGGTTCTTCCTTTGATGATGCCTTGAGAATCTTGCTATTATCTTAGAACAATGCATTGAAACTAATCTTATACTGAATTGGGAAAAAATGTCATTTTATGGTGGATCAAGGTATAGTTTTAGGGCATGTTATATCTTCTAGCACTGAAAGAAAAAGTCGTTTAGTAATGGAAATTACCAACGGACAAAGGTGTTGTAGAAACGATCGTAGGTAATAATTTTCGACGAACAACAGAATGTCCGTCGGTAAATTTACCGACGGGCATGATTGTTCATTCGGCAAATTTTCTGACGGTATCTTCTAATTTGTCAGTAAGTTTGTTACAACATTACTGAAGGTTATGTTTGTTCCATCGGTGAGTGTACCAACAGTTAATCTACGAGAAATATTGTCGGTAAATTTAACAATGGAATTGGTTATTCTATCTGTGATTATCGACGGTTTGTTGTGTTCTGTCGATAAAGTAACAAGAAATTTTTTTAAGAAAATATATCGTCAATAAATTTTATTTGATGATCTTATGGTTGATGCATAATTTAAACAGTTATGAATTATCTATGCATAATAATTTGATTTGTTTATACATTTAATTTGTTTAAACAGAAAGTTGATTGATGATATAAAGTTAAAATTATCTTAATTGATAATAAAAACATTAAATTGTACATAATAAGTATTTGTAATGCAAATGAAATGACTATAAGTACACTATTGATTTGGTGACTGCGGATGCTTTGATTGGTGCGATGAGGTGCTACCCCTCCCCTTCAACTCATCCACCTCATTACGGAGCTGAGCTATGTACTCCATCAATATCTGCACTGTGCTTTGAAGCTCTTGGACTTCATTGGTTTTGGACCGCCTACTAGATGCTGTACTGGATGTGGAGGATTGTGAATAACATGTATTCGCAAATAAACTTAAGTTGAATATCCTTCCACAACGGTCCCTACCACCCACTGCATGAAGATATGTTTGAGTCTCATTAACATCTTTAGACTGCTGAGACTGTTGTTGAATGCTTTCTTGTATTTGGTCCTATCATAAGGCAATGTTTATATTAGTAAGTGATAATTATTAAGCATTAATATTAAACCATAAATTTCACATACATTTAGTTCTCTACATCAAGTGTTGACGAATGTTACACCGTCATGTTTCTTAGTGTGAGTGTGCAAAAAGAGCTGACGAGGTTTAGGTTTCATGCCCATAGACTTTTCCTGCATAAGAATAACATTATCATTCTCCATAATACACAAATTTTCATTCCAAAATTCACACATCAAATTCAATTGAAATACAGCAAAGTAAAGAAATTAGGATATAAATGTAAAGTGTAAATACTTACAAGTCTCTCTGCATGCTCGTGGTGGGTAATAGATCCTCCTGTAAGTACAGGAAGACTCTCTCCCCCTGGTCCTCCATGTCTGTTGGTAGAATTATACTATGAAATGGATATTGCCTCAGGTGATGTCTAATTCTGCTGCCAACGACTCCATATTTGTTTAGAAATATAAGGCGGTCGTACACCGGCCTTGTATATCGCACCAACAAAGTCTCGATAACGTGTACGTACTTGTCTCTCCATACTTTATAAATGACCGCGTCAAATTCAGAATCCCAAAAAAATTATTTCTGAAACAAAAGGAACAACATTCGATAAATACTTATAATGTAATAATATTTACCTAATTAATGTATAAAAATTAATTAAAGAAAGAAAACAACAATGTTTGTTGTACCTCAAACTCCTAATAGTAAAATTCCTTTGTGGCCTGAGAGATTTCTTCCATACATAACCCCTCAAGATCAATCTTTCCTTTGAATTTAGATGTTATGTTTTTTGAGCACGATCCAGACGGAATCAACCTAATATAAAAACAAATAATTTTATACCATTTTTAAAATTTAAACCTATAACTTAATTATAAACATATAGTGTTTCATGTATTTTCACTTATAGATTATTGACAATTGTGATGTAAGTTCTTACATCAGGTCCCTCAACTCTAGGTTGGCAGCCTCCTCTATCATCCTTATTGTTTACCCCTGATATCTCTGTCGGTATAGGGATAGTGAATGATTTAGGGGTGGTGGATGGTGTAGCAACAGGTATTGGAGGTAATGCCTCATTTGCAAGTGTAGTAGCTGGAGGGGGAGGAGGTGATTCAGTTCCAATTGCTACACCATAAGATGCTTCACCTGTACAGTAAGTAGCTCCGAATCTTGGTCTTAGCCTTGGTCGTATTATATCTTGTTTTCTCTTTGGTAGCATATTTCAAACATGCTAGTGTCTTAAGAAGTGGTTCGTATTGTAAATACCTATATGCCAGTAT
Organism: Erythroxylum longipes; assembly: GCA_027563885.1. Classification (NCBI taxonomy): domain Eukaryota; kingdom Viridiplantae; phylum Streptophyta; class Magnoliopsida; order Malpighiales; family Erythroxylaceae; genus Erythroxylum; species Erythroxylum longipes. The sequence continues at coordinate 5,776,033 of JAOQMS010000006.1, read as the reverse complement.
CATATATAGTGGCTCGTATTATATCTACCCACATATAGACACAAGCCATTAATCTTACTGCTTCTTTATGTACATTGATATAGGATCCAACACATAATATTATTTTTATATTCTAACTTGTGTATTCATCTTTGATTTCTAGAGAATACACCATTTTTCTTCCCAAAACTTTAAGATTGCATACTCGTGTATATAATTTAAAGACAACAATCTCCACCTTAATTAATAGACTTTATACAGGTTGGGGTTTATTTATTTATAATATCTTAAGACATTAATCAAGTTTCAGTAATGCTTAAACTTTTTTATGGTAACCAAATTTGTCGACATATTAGCGATTTTCTCCAAAATGTTGACCTTTTCTAATAAGATAATGTAACCATACACTATAACATTTATTATTAACAAATAGGGCCTTCTATAAGAGTAATGACACACCCAGTGGTAGACCTTGCATTATCCAAATCTTCGATATAATCTAAGTCCCCATATCCTATAACCGAAGGATCACCTTGTTAATTGCTAAACACAATCTCATGGTTTGACATACCTCTGAATACCCATTTGTTTACTTTCTAATTTTATCTTCTAAGTTTCAACACGTACTAACTAACATGATTAACAACATGAGCCAAATTGGGCTAATTACAAACTGTTGCATATATTAAACATTTAACAACACTAGTATATGGTACCTTAGACAAATCAACCTCTTCATCTATTTTTAGGCACTATTTTAGGGAAAGCCTGAAGTGATTTTCTAATAGAGTACTCTTTAACTTAACCTCGCACATTCCAAATCTATCAAATGCCATTTTAATGTAGTTTTTTTTAGATAACCAAAGTTTTATGAATTCGTATCCCTTCGAATATCCATTCCTAGTGTTTTCTAGGCAGTACTCAAATCCTTCATCTCAAATTCCTCTCCTAATAAGATCTTTAACTCATTCACATCATGTATGTTGTTTGCATCAATTATCATATCATCTACATAAATTAGCAGAAAATTAAACAATCCATCATTAAGGCTCTTAATGTAAACATAACATTCTTACTCATATCTCATATAGTCAATTCAGATCATCTACTAGTCAAACCTTTTATACACTTTTTCTAAAGACTATTCTAACATATAAAATGAATTCTTAAATTTAGACATCTATTGCTCCTTTTCACATCTATCTACTCCAAAATGCATATCTAAATTAGCTACTAATGCCATCAGAATCTTGATTGATGTATGTCTAACTATCAAGAAAATATTTCATCATAATCAATCCTATTCTATTTCGCATACTCCTTTGCTACTATTTAAGCCTTAGACTTTTCTCTATGTTTCTACTATTGTTGGCTTCCTCTTATATACATACTTGTATGCAAATATGTTTTTTACACTTTAACCCTACACTTTATCTAAAGAACTGAAATCATTTTTTCAAAGAACAAACATTTCATCAAACACCTTACATGCATCAAAAATTCATCCCAACATCACAACCAAAATCATGTATTTTCCCTTCTATCATTAACATTTATAACTTAAAATTGTTTTCCAATCACATAATACACAAATAAATGAAAGTAATGAAATACCCAAATTAACTTTAATTCAATATACGAAAAAACACATGAAAGTGGCTGTAAAAATACCTCCACCGAAGCACTGGATGATAGTGGCTGAAGACACGATAGAGAAACAGATGAAGAGGAGAGACAAAGAGAAGAAAATAGTAGATGACGGTGGGAGAGAAGAAAATCACAGAAGAAAGACACAAGTGGGGGGGAAGAGCTTCGGGTCTGTTTAATGTAAAAGAAAACGATGTCATTTGGTGTCATTTTCATTTTCTTTAAATTATTGAAGTTGAAGCAGACGACGACGTCTATGTTGAAAAATTACTGACAAACTTTGCCGACGGACGCATTTCCGTCGGTAAACTCACAAAAATTTCACCTTCTTTACCGACGGACACGTTCTACCATCGCTAAAGCCTGTCGCAAATTTTTTGGGGAGATTTTCCTCCATATTTTCTGACGGATATTATTACCACCGCTAAACAAAAATTTCCCATCAAAGTTACCGATGAAAATTGAATTTTTGTCGCTAAAGTCCATCGCAAATTTTGCTAGGATGATTTTTCTCCATATTCACCGATGGATATTACTACTGCTACTAAACGAAAATTTCCCATCAATCTTACCAACAGAAATTGACTTGTCGTCGATAATTGGCAACGGTTTCATTTATGTCAGTAATTTTTCATCGCTAATTTCCTACTTTTCTTGTAGTGTAGGGGTAGAGATAGATAAATCTAAAGTTGATCTTATTTCTTCTTTACCATAGCCACTAACTATGCTAGAAGTGCATTCTTTTCTTGGGCATGCAAGCTTTTATTATAGATTCATCAAGGACTTTTTGAAGATAGCCATACTGTTATGCAAGCTATTAAAACAACATGTCTCCTTTGAGTTCGATGATAAGTGTAAGGAAGCCTTTAACAAACTTAAGAAGCTTTTAGCATCTCCACTGGTGATTCAACTGTCAAATTGGAGCCTCCCCTTTGAGATCATGTGTGATATAAGCGACGATGCAATAGGGGCGGTTCTGGACAAACAGTGGGCAAAGTTTTGCATGGCAACTTAATTGAATTATTCTACAATCAAAAAAGAACTTTTGTTTGTTGTTTTTACTTTAGAAAAATTTCAGTTGTATTTTCATGGTGCTAAACTAATTATTTATTATGATCATGCAGCTTTATGATACTTACTTATAAAGAAAAAAGCAAAACCAAGACTGATCAGATTGATTCTCCTCCTTCAAGAATTCATGTTGGAGAAAAGAGATAAGAAGGGGGCAAAAAATGTGGTTGCCAATCACCTCAGCCTATTGATTAAAGAAGAAGATGACATTTCTTTGTGAGAGACATTTCTAGATGAATAATTACTTTTTGCCAATTTGATACCACCATAGTATGAAGATTTTGTGAATTTCTTAGTTGTTAACAAATTACTTATTGATTCTATTAAAGCTAACATCCTTTCTAGGTTTGGGATGCCAAAGTCAATCATCAACGATATGGGAACTCATTTTTGCAACAGGGTGATGGAAATGTTGTACAAGAAATATCACATCATGCACAAGGTTTCCACATCTTACCATCCCTAATCCAATGGACAAGCTGAAGTGTCGAATTGAGAAATCAAGTCAATCTTAGAGAAAACACTTTATCTCAATAGACAGGATTAGAGCATAAGGCTAGACGATGCATTAGGGGCCTACAGGATGACTTATAAAACACCGATCGGGATGTCTTCGTATAGATTGGTGTTTAGTAAGCCGTGTCACATTCCGGTGGAGTTGCAACAATAGGCGTATTGGGCTATAAAAAGATGCATTATGAATTTGGATGATGTGGGTTTGCATAGGAAGCTACAATTGCAAGATTTGGAGGAGATGCGGAATGTCTCATATTAGAACGCAATGATATATAAAGAGAAGACGAAGGCTTTTTATGATCAGATGATTTCAAGGAAACGCATCGTTGTGGATCAGAAAGTGTTTTTATATCACTCCAGATTCAAATTATTCCCAAGTAAGTTACGTTCTCGTGAGGTTGTTCTGTTTGTTGTTACTCATGTCTTTCCTTTTGGTGTAATAGAGATACGGAGTTTGAAAACTGACAAGATATTAAAAGTGAATGGTCATCGCTTGAAGCCATATCATGAAGCCTTCCAAACAGAGGATATGGAAGTGTTGATGATGGAAGACATGAATGGTGTCACTTGATATAGTTAATATGGAGTCGAGCCAACAACGATAAATAAAAGCGCTGCTTGGGAAACCCAAGGGAAGTTGATTTCTGTTTATTTAAATTTTTGCATTTCCTATTTTTGTTAAATTATTCCTTTCTTGCATTTGATGTTACATTGAGGATAATGTAAGTTTTAAGTGTAAGGGTGGAGATCTTAGTTTTTATGCATGTTTTTGAGCTTAATTGTTGCTTATGTGGCTTCTTAGACTGTAGCGCCCCCTTACCGCAGGGTACACACCGGGACGCCCGCAGGTCATTCTGGTACATATCTTACGATAAGGGTGAGCTACGATTAATCACTACAAACACTTCACATGGCATCATATCAATTTTTTTCCAATAAAGCAGTAATAGAAACCACAATATTTTTAAACTCAACTTCTTCCTCATTTCATTCCATCAAAATCAAAGGTTTATACATCTTTCATCCTGTACTGTCTGTACATAAATCCAAAAAGCCTAGTACAAAATGCTATATGAAAGAGGAAAAATACATCAAATCTATCTAGGTCATCCCAAAAGTCCCAGCTGACCGACCTGTGAGCTATGACCTCTCTCGCCAACACGATCTACTCGGCTAGAAACGTCCCTCTGGAGCTAAGAGTCTACTCTCGATCCTGAAAAATATGTTGCAATTTTGGGTGAGTTTGC
>JAOQMS010000006.1:5758092-5771473 GCA_027563885.1 Erythroxylum longipes | reverse complement strand
TTCCTTAACCTCTCTTTGAGCTCATATGTACTGAAATTTCGGGTCCTAACCCTTAATATGAGTACGGGATGTTACAAGAAGAACCCACCGGATAAGTCTTGGCTTGGCATCCTTTTTGCTCATCAATTACCGAAGAGCAGCATGATCTGAATACACTATCACCTCGTACCAAGCAAGTATGATATGAATTTCTCTAGTGCGAAGACCATAGCAAACATCTCTTTCTCAGTGGTTGAATAGTTTTGTTGAGCACTATCCAACATCTTTGATGCATAGTAGATCACATGAACCCTCTACCTAAGAACTACTCCTACAACGTAGTTACTAGCATCGCACATGAACTCGAAAGGGAGGTTCCAATCTAATGGTTTAATGATAGGCGCAGTAACTAGCTTTTCCTTCAAAATATCAAACGCCTTTTTGCAGTCTTCGTTGAATTCAAACGGCATATCTTTCTGCAGAAGGTTGCTCATTGGATGGGCTATCTTCGAAAAATCTCTGATAAATCGCTTGTAAAAACCTGCATGACCAAGAAAAGAATGTACTTCCCGCACATTTGCAGAGTAAGGCAGCGAGCTAATCACATCAATTTTTTATCTATCCACTTTAATGCCCCTAGCCGAAATTATATGTCCTAATATGATTCCTTGATTAACCATGAAATGACACTTTTCATAATTAAGCACAAGATTTTTTTCAATGCATCTTTTTAACACTTTCCTCAAATTTTCTAAACAAGATGTAAAGGAATCTCCATACACAGTAAAGTCATCCATGAAAACTTCTATAATTTCCTCTACGTAGTCAGAAAAGAAATTTACCATACTTCTCTGAAATGTCGCCGGAGCGTTGCAAAGACCAAATGGCATGCGTTTGTAAGCAAAAGTGCCAAATAGACAAGTGAATGTAGTCTTTTCCTGATCTTCAGGCGCTATATGAATCTGGTGAAAGCCTGAATAACCGTCTAAACAATAATAATGAGAACGACCTGCAAGTCTCTCAAGCATCTGATCAATAAACGGTAAAGGAAAATGATCTTTATGGGTAGCAACATTTAATTTTCTATAATCAATACATACACGCCACCAGTTTTGAACTCCAGTGGGTATTAATTCACCTTTTTCATTTTCAACAACAGTAATGCCAGTTTTTTTAGGAACTACCTGTATTGGACTTACCCACTTGCTATCTGAAATAACATAGATCATATCTGCAGCCAATAATTTCAATATCTCTTTTTTTACAACCTCCATCATTAGTGGATTCAATCGACGCTGAGGTTGCCTGTTGGGTTTGCAATCATCCTCCAACAGGATTCGATGCATACAGATGGTAGGTTGATTCCCTTGATGTCGACAATCGACCATCCGTTAGCTTCTTTATTCTCCCTGAGGACACGGATAAGCTTTTCCTCCTCTAAACCGCTCAATTGATTAGAGACAATCACAAGAAATATTTCGGCCTCCCCTATGAAGACATACTTGAGGTGCGCAGGTAATGTTTTGAGCTCCAATGTTGGCGGATGAAGAATGGAGGGGAGTAATTTGTTGTCGTCAATCTTCAGTGGCTACTATAACATGCCAAACGCAACCTATAATGCCTGCAAATCATGTACAGCGTGGACTATACCTCTCGGAACTACCCATTCAGTCTCGATTTCTGAAAGCTTCGCAGGAGTAATGTTATCAGTTATCGCAGCCTGTAAAAAATCATCAACACACAACTCGAGAACTTTCTCGATCAAGGGGTTAATACAATCAACAACAAACGTCGTACAATAATCAACAGGATGCTTAATGGTATTATTAATATTGAATATAACTTTGGCACCATCAAACTCCATAGTTAAAGTCCTCCCATGAACATCAATTTTATCCTAGAAGTGCTCAAAAATGGGCGTCTTAACAACATCATCCTAGATGCAGGTGACCCCTCATCCTGCATTCTCATCATATAAAAATCTGGAGGAAATACTAGATCATCTACCTGCACTAAAACATCCTCCAACAATCCCTCAGGGTACCTAGTGGTGCGATCAACTAATGTTAAAATCACACCATCTTACTTCAACGGACTAGCATTCAATGTAGTATAAATAGACAATGGCATAAGATTTATAGAAGCCCCTAAATCTAGCATAGCCTGTTCTATACCAAGATTGCCAATTTTACAGGAATGGAAAACTTACCTGGTGGGTCCTTTTCCTTTATTGGTAACTTACCCTGCAATACTGCTGAGACATTCTCACTCATCACTACATGCTGATTGCCTCTCATCTTGGTCATACTAGTAACCAAATCCTTCAGAAATTTGCAGTACCTTGGTGTTTGTCTAAGCAACGTGAGCAAGGGGATGTTGATTTCCACTTTCTCAAAAATCTTTAAAGCCTCCTCATCATTCTGCAATTTCTTCTTCTTGGCTAACTTGTGTGGAAATGGTGGCCTTTCTGGATTAGCTGTCACGATTTTCTCGATTTCAGCTTCTTTTTCTGGTTCGACAGTTTCAATATGGTCGTGTTGAAGTTTCTGCTATCCTCCAGTACTTTCAATTTCTTTTCCACTATGCAAGGTAATGACACTGATATTCTGCCTAGGATTGACAGTAGGTTGGAAGGGCAATTTCCTTTGATTCTATGCAGCGGCCAGTTGATTAATTTGCTCCCTCAGCTCTTGAAAATTTTTATTAGTCTGAGCCTGAAATTGTGCTGAATCATTCTAAAATTGAACCAAACTCTGCAGTTGTGTATTGGTCGTCAATTGAGTCGTAGTCAACTATGACATAAGATCCTCCAAGGTAGAAATTCGGTCACCATAGTTAGGACTCGGATGCTGCTTCTTTGCTGTTGAGGCTGACGCTGTTGACTATTCTGACCTTGCTGCCCATTCCCATATCTCAGATTGGGATGATCCCTCCATCCTGGGTTGTAAGTATTCGAATAGGGATCATATTTTCTCTGAGACTGATAATTATCATTGATTGCATTGACGTCAGCTTCCACAGTATCGTCTTGCAGAGTCAGGCAAGCATCAGTAAAATGACCCTGAAATCCACAAATATGGCAAATAGGGACTTGTGTTCCCTTGGTGACAACATTTACATTGACACTATTAGCATTGGAAGAATTAATAACTTGTCTTTCCAGCAATTCAGCAATCTTTTCAAGTCTACTTTCTAGTTTAGAACTACTTACCTCATAGACACTGCGAGTGTGTGTCTCTGAACGATACCCAAACTGTTGAAGATTTGCAGCCATTGTGACAATTAAGCTTTTGGCCTCCTGTGGTGTCTTATTCACTATGGCTCCCCCACTAGCAGCACTAAGAATTTTCCTATCATTCAATAACATCCCATCATAGAAGTATTAAATAAAGAGCTGCTTTGTAATTCCATGTTGAGGACAACTTGTGCAAAGCCTCTTGAATCTCTCATAATATTCATACATATTTTCTGTATCTCTTTGTTTGATGCCACAAATCTCTCTGCGCAAACTAGCAGCTCTGGAAGCTAGGAATTATTTTTATAAAAATAACTACTCCATATCAGGCCATGTATCCACTATCCTAGGTGGAAGATAATACAACTAGTCCTTAGCTGCGCCCTCTAGAGAAAAAGGGAAAGCACGCAGTTTCAACTGATCCTCCGTTATGCCTCTCGGTTTGAATCCAGAACAGACCACATGAAAATCCTTGAGATGTCTATTCGGGTCATTAGAAGGTAACCCATGATATTTCGACAAAGCCTGAATCAACCCAGCCTTCAACTCAAACCCATCATCTGCAGCCTGATACTAAATACATAGAGGTTGATCCTCTACTGGTGTTGAAAGCATGTCCCTTAGAGTTACAGAAGCTTGATTTCTGGCTAGTTGTGCAGGTGGAATTGGTTGCTGATTTGCCATCTCTACTTCTTCAAAATCTTCCATTAACTTGATCTCAAAAGTAGGCAAGTTCTCAGTTTGGTCAGGCAAGACTTGCGCAGAAGTAGAAGCTTGTCTCTTGCGCAGTTTTGTAGCTTTCCTAAGTTGTTTTGCGGTCTTCTCTATCTCTGGATCACATAATAAATCACCTGCAGAAACACAATGCTGCATGCAAACAACTAGGAAAAATGATTAGCAACACAAACAAACAAAAACTTAAATACTAGTCCCTGGCAACAGCGCCAAAATTTGATGGCATGTCAAACCAGCAAAAATAAATTCCTACTCTAGAACACTTAAACGAGTAAAGTGGTGAATAGGGTCAAACCACAGAGACCACTGTAGCGATTGTTTATTTGTGTGGAAATAATAAAAATAAACAAAAATTGATTTAGGAATGATTAATTTTAGAACACGAAATCACACAGAAGGCAATTAAAAATAAAGACTGAAAATAATATAAAGAAAGACCTAGCCAAAGTACTCCTCCGTTCGATACTGTAATCCGATCATAGACTCAAAAATATAAATTCAATTCATTCTTATGGACAAAGTTATAGCAGACAGTGAACATCACATATCGACCAATCCATTCGTAATTATTCAATAACCTCGAGTAAAGCTCCGCAGATTATTAGCCTAACCAATTAGACTATTCCCAAGTAAAGCTCCACAGAATATAATCTATGGCAGCAGTAGACTCTAATGGACCTTTGTCTTAGCCAATAGAATCGGAGAAGCTGTAATCTATTTAGACTAAATTATTTAATCTCACTAATTTCTTAATTGAAATTAATTCGCCACTTCGATAGATAGAAATCACGAATTCACTAATCTATTTGGAAATTTATCACCATGTCAATCAATTAATAGGCCTCATTAATCAACAAACGCGGCAATAATAAATCGATTAAAGCGCAGAGATCAAACAAATATAAGAGATAAACAAAAGCAATTAAATCAAGGGAGTCTCACAAATTACATTAATCGAACATTGGATACCTTGTCTAGATAAAAAAGGTTAGCCACGCATAGCCATATTAAAAAACAATATTGTTAGAGGAGAGTCGTTGTCTTTTTCCCCCATCCACAAAAGTTGTTGCCGCTATTTTCTTCTAAAATCTCCAAGTTGACCGTCGTCTCTTTTCTAAAAATAAGTCTCTTAATAGTCTAGGTCTTCTTTCTTTACAATAAACAAAATGGGCCCTAATTAAAACATGAAAATAAAGCTCCAATGGGATACAAAATAACTTGACTTCGTCCAGCATAAGGGGTCGTGTCATTCAGGCCCAAATCCCAAGGTAATTAATTTGAAATTCACAGGTAGCAATATGCCAGCATTGCGACACCTTCAACATGGTCATTTTGAAATTCTGTACAGTTCTAGATTAGCCAAATTCACTCCAAATTGCATCACTTTGGTACTTCATCACCTAGAACATACATAGACACGAATTACCATAGAAACACAAGCAAAACCTCACATAAACCTATCAAAAGAACATAAAACACACACAAATAACATGCACAAAATGCAAGTTATCAGATTCTCTCGAGCCTTTTTATTTGTGGATTACATCCTAAATTGTTGGATATGGAAGATGTTTGAATGATATTTTGTGATGATTGAACAAAAAATATGAGATGAATTGTGTGGTAATGTGTTTCAAATATATATATATATACTTGAATGTGTGTGGTTCGTTATCGCTGGCTATAAACGTATTAGCCACTGAGCTTCCTAGCTCACCCCACTATTTTTCCATTCCTTAGGTGAAGAAAAAGTAGAACAACATTAACTTGCAAAATTTGGCAGACTCCAAGGATTTTTATCATTTGTAACTTAACTAGGTAGTTCAGAAACTTTTGGCACTTAGAATCATTTCAAGCATAAGCATCCATGAAAGTGTTTTGTATTTTGCTACTGATGTGGTTTTTGGGATTTGTAATATGGAATTGTGCAAAAACTCTATTATTAAAAGTTAAAAGAAAAATGATACAGAGATTCTCATATGTATGTGTAAAATGTTATGTTCTGTCAAATATTAATGTGGCTGTGAAGTTTTTGTTGCTTGATGGGTTTTGGGATGGATTTTCTTTAAGTAAAATTGTTTATATGGAATTTGTATGCATGGAATTGAAAGTTTGATTAGGGTCTTGTGGTTGAAATTATTGGTTCTACATATATATATAGATATTGATAGCAGATGAATGAAAATAGAGGGTTAAAATGTAGTCTAAAACTTCAAGGCATAAACTGCACTGATTTAAGCAAAATTAGACAAAAGTGTCTTCATAAAAGTTGTAAATCTTTTCTTAGCCTTCTAACGACATAAAGTTTGTAATTTTTGGATTTTTGAGTTGAAAGTTCTGATGGTTTGAAGGGAGGGAGTGCGACTGGAAAGTCGCGATTCTCTTCTTTATTTTGTTCTTCTCTCACGCCTATGCATAAAACCTCACCCCCGTGACTTTTTCATTACCTCTCACGCGTATGCAATAACCTCACCCCCATGACACCTCCCATTGTCACGGTTGTGACAATTTCATGTCACAATCGTGACATCCCACTTAAATTGTCACAGCTGTGACATTCCTCTCCATTGTCACAGTTGTGACAATTTCATGTCACAACAGTGACATCCCTCTCCCTTTTGTCATAGCTGTGACATTATTATGTCATGGCCATGACACTTCTATGAAAATTCATGGTTGTGACATTTTTATGTCATGGTCGTGACAATTTCAAAAGTTGGACAAAAATATTTTTATTGGTTAAATTTTAAGTGAGTATATGTGTTGTCCTATTTTTCATGTCTAAAATTATTTTATGACATTTGATTATTAATTATTTATTTCATAAAAGTCCCACCATGAATTTCCTTTAGCTAAATTTTAATTTAATTATTATTTCATTAAATTCCAATTATAGCGCGTAGTCGCCATAAAATCCGAATCGAGACCCGAGCCCAACATTGATTGGGGATTGTGTAAGAATGATCTTAATGTTTTATTAGATTGGTTTTGATGAAAACCCATTGCTAAAATTTGAATACGACATGAATTTGAAGTCGTGTGTGGCAACTAACGATATTGAATCGTTAAGGATAACGTAACCTATGTTAAATAATCTGAGCTTATGTGATTATTATGTAGATTGGTCTGTTTTTCTATTCGTAACACGATTGTCCGATTAGACTTAGAGTTTGTTCTAGGTTATCTGATAGTTAAGGTTAATTAAAGAGCTTGTTTTAATTAACTATGACCTAAGAAAAAACTGAGATTAATAGAGATTGTTGTTAATTCACAACTAATAGTTCAGAAAGAGGTGTGAGGATGATAATGCAATGATGTATGTTAAAATGTGCGTAGGCTTAGATTAAACCAAAGAATTGGGTTTTACACACATTTATCACAATTATCATTTTTAACTGTTTTTTATAAATTGCTTGTGTTAGTTTAATTTTATTTTATTATCTTAATTTCATCAACCCAAAACCTCGTGTTTTATTTCTTTTACATCAATTATTTTCATTGTGAGAATTAACCGAACATTCCCTGTGGATACGATCCTGACTTACCACAGCTACAAACTTTTAGTATGCAGAGTTAGGTAAATTTTGCAGTGAACTCGACACGGGCTGTTAATTGAGCCTTAATTTAAGCTTATGCTTAAGAGGGTCAGTCTGGCTTAAAGTAAAAGATCTAAATAACCTGAGCACCAAAGTTAAAATAATGTTGTTTTGACATAACTTACCAAAATGATATTGTTTTGATCAATAGATCAAAGAATACAATCATAATATTTTAGTAAGTTAGGCTAAAAATCCAAAAATATTCACTTGATCAGACTTTGAATTGTTCAAGTCTGGTTAGGATTCTTGTCAAACTTGGTCACCAAAAAAATTAGCCCAGATTCGCCCATTTTTGTTTGTAAAAGAAACATTATTTATTATCTTTGCATAGTCTCATATGGTTCTATAATCAAGCACAAAAATAAATGGGTAGAATTAAAATTTAAGAAAAGAATATACAAAAAGAGTACACAAAAAGGAATGCAAGAATATGCAACAAGAAAATGACTATAAAATTAGTTCTCTATTATCTTTACTATTGCACCTATTGTCTAGCAATGAAGCTAAAAACTTGGCATTGTTGTTAAGGAATAGCTGCAAGATTAAGGCACATGAATCTAATTACTATGTACTAGTAAAGTGGTAGTAATGGTCGATCCTATGAAGAAAGGGTAGAACCATTGAATCTAATCTTTATACTATTATTTAACTAATTATAAATTTGTTTTTAGTTGGTTGGAATAAAAATAAACTACATTTTCAGTTACTTTGGATCATCGCTAGAATACTCAATAATAATCAAAAGAGAGAATTAATATGAATAAATATCCAGATTAGAGCTTTCCCCTAATTTTATCTTGCATCCTTGATTAAATTACAAGATTTTATTGTTTGGACTGATGAGGTTTCCTTTAATGATATGTCATCTAGCGATGTACTTCTACTTATACATAGATTTGGTAACTAATATATCTATATTATTAACTACCTTTGGAATGCATTAAGTTATTTGAAACCTCACAAACGGATACCGTAATTTTAGGATGATCACGTAAGTCTATATCTAGATCCATATTCAATCTTTATTATATATGCTTAGGTCAATTAACATATAAGCTCTTTTGACTATGTCTATGTGTAGTTTCCAATAAGACTTAAAAACATATAAAAATCAAATATATAAACTTTTATTAAAAAAAACTTAAATCAAGGCACATAAAAAGCCATTTATTTTTCATTCTATCTAGATATAAAGTAGTTTTTTCCTACAATGATTTTTAAAATTAGGAAAATATTAATTAAAAGAAAGGAAGAACTCATGTTAAAGTATTCCTTAATGAAGATCTTGATTCTTTAATGTAATTTGCTTCTCTAGAGTGGCTTTTGATCTCTCTTTCTTTTTTGAAAATGGCTTTTGGATGTGTTATATCACTCTTGTTTGGTAGGTGGCTGTTAACCCTAATAAGAATTAAAGAATGTAATAAAAGAAATAAAATAAGAGACTTTTTTACTAGTGTTCCTATCACCTTTTAAATAATTTGTCTATCATGAACACGGTTTAAGACATGACCATCTCCCAAAATATGTATTTGTTTTTCTTAAAAGGACATGGGCTCTTGCACACTTATATTCTAGATTGTGTATATTTTTGTAACTTTATTGGAGATGGGCATGAGTTTTGACATGCTTATGACCTAGGCATGAATCTTTCAAAAACTTTTCTCTTTGTCGACCTCTCTTCAACTTATTTCTTAGTCTCCATGTTGTTCTAGAGGAACAAAGGCTGACACACAAGTCATGTTAAGCTAAAAATGGATTTTTTTATATTTTTTATTTGTAAACTTCTCTAACTCCTGGATATATCATTCCTTAAGCAACTCTTTAACAATGACCTAAAATAAGACATAAAACTAATTAAATTAAGGTAATTTATATGGAAAATATAACAAAATACTAAGAAAAAATATTCATATTTTATGCACATAACACGTGTATCTTAATCAAGTTTCAAAGGAATTCAAGTGAGGAATTAAGAATAGTGAGGAATTAAGCATATTAAGTTTTAAGAAAATCATTGTAATCCTTTTTATAATCTTATTTTAGTCATTTCAATGAATTAAGATATTATCATCATACGATCATTTGTGCTTAGACTATATTTCATATACTTTGTCATAATTAAGAGAAAATGGAAAGGTTTTAAAGAAAACCTTCTTCATAAATAACAAATAATTTTTTATAACTTTTGAAATGGTCTTGGATTAATTTTTTATCAAAAGAATGTGTTTTGATCTTTGAAAGAACTTGAGAAATTTTGAAAAACTTATTTATGGAAGTTTAATTGATCAATATATCAATGTTAAGATTTTGAATAGGCTAGTTGACTAGTGTGGCAACATGGTCAATTAATGTTTTATGAAAACATGTATTGTGAGCTTATAACCATATTAGGACTAATATGTTACAATGGTCAAGTTAATGCCATTGTTCCTAATCCTTATAATGACTAATTTTTGTTTTTATGATTATTTTGGGTTGTTTTGAGTACAAAAGATCATATAGGAGTTATGAGAGAAATCCTTGGCATATTATAGAGTTTATAAGAGACTTGAGAAGTTAAAGAGAGCATATATGTATTGCATAACATAAATTAAACTTTTGTTTATTCATGTGACAAATATAAAGATGTTTTAAGTTGTAAGGTTGTCTATTGTTGCAAGTTGGGGAATTGTTTGAGGTATACTTTATAAGAGTTACTCTTTGACTTCTAACAATATTTACAAATGATTACTCTTTGCCGATAACAAAGTAAGATAATTGCAAAAGTTCTTCTTCACTTATGGCAAAGAAAAAATTGCATGCAAAATTGGTATTCATCTATTAAATGAAAAAGACAGTGAACTCTCAATTAGAACTTAAAGACTAGATGTAAGCGGAAGGTTATTTGATTGAACCAATATGTATTAGTTTGTCTATCTTTTCTTATTCTCTTTTATTATTATTGTATTGATTATGAAATTATTTTTATGTGAATTTATTATAACTATATTTAATTAAAAAAAGCACACCAATTAACCCCTGTTTCATACGTCATCTAATGACCAACAAATATGACATCTAATATCATATTTCATAAGTGCAGATGGAAACCTGATGGTTTTGTAATTGCATATGTTTTAAGGCTGAAATTGCTATTTATTTAGTGTGAATTTGAGTGGTCTGTGTGTGCATTTAGAGTGTAATTATGTTAGTTTGTGTGTTTTAGTTTTTATGGGTTAGATTAAGTCTTTGAGCTTAAATGTTATATTTTTGAGGTGTTGTGATGTGTTTGTTAGTATTTCAAGGTAAACAAGGAAAAACGGTAAAGATTTGAGGAGTTTCGGCCCAAAGCCATAGGCCACGATCGTGCACAGCAGGCCACGATCGTGACAGAGAGCATCAAGTCAGGCCATGATCGTGCACATTGGGCTATGATCATGACAGAAGGTTAACAGCAGGACACGATCGTGGGGCCACGATCGTGGCAGGCAGGGCCACGATCGTGTCCTGTGTCAGGCTGACAGAAAAACTTAATTTTTGTGAGATTTTGTGGATCGTTTCAACCCCGACTTTGACCTAGGGCTTCCATAAAATAAATAGAACATGATGTGACAGCTACCAGGAGTCTGGAGAGAGCTTAGAGAGTCGTGCAAAAGAGCAAGATTTCTTCAAATCCGAGAGAGACCTAGAAAGAGATCAAGAGATTGAGGAAGGAGACAAAGGAAGATAGACATGGAGACGTGCTAGACGTGAAGTACTTCCCAGAACAGGTGGTTTTTCATCGTTACCGCTTCCGAGATTCCATTCCCGACAGTATTTCCATTTATTTCAGTTTTATTTATGTATAGAATTGAAATAGGTGTTGAGATTCGTTGTGTTGAATGTTGAGTTTACGTTTATACTCACCTTCACATTTTAACTTTTGAGATTAATAAAATTTATTCGATTGTGTTTCTTTTATTGAGTTCATGGTGATTTCAATTCTGTTCTTAATAATTCGATAATAAACTAATAGGGTGAGCCAGGTAAAAATCATCGATTTGGGCTAATGAGAGTTAGGTAAATCGATAGGTAGAGAATTGAGTCAAACTGATAGTGTAACAAGAGATTGAGCATAGATTTCCAGTAGGTTAATAGGCAATTTTAGAACTAATTTAGGTTTTGGACCAATTGTAGATCGAGAGATCCCAATTCTTATAATTTGAATTAAGGATTACCAATTAGGGTTAAGAATTATAACTCAAGAGAGAGTAATTCGCCATAGGACCGCCTAGACTTGTTAATTCAATAATTTCATAATTAGTTAGGTTTTCTTTGTTTCAAATTAAAATCCCCTTTCTCTCCCTTGGTAATTTCTAGGTCGATTTTAAGTTGGGCTGTGATATTACTATTTTGTTTACTCTTTGACACTTTAATTTCTCATATTTGATTATTGTTTGATTTAATTTCGGCATTTGTTGTTTAATTAGGTTTATTGCAAACTTAGCTGCCTTTAGATTTTAGGACTAGTTCCCTTCCTCATGTGATCGATACCTTATGTACTACACGAACAACCCGTGTACTTGCGGTAATTACCAAGGTTATAAATATTAAAACTTAACGCGTATAACCTTGAGTGAGCAAGTTTTTGGTTCTGTTGGCAGGGAAGGCAATTTAGGTATATAGTTTAAGGTGTTAAAGTAGTTTTTAATTTTTTTATTTCGTTCGTTTTACTTAGGAATCGAGCTCTTACATAAACACAAGAGTCACGAGAGGTTTGAGTCGTGTAGCTGAAATAATAGATTTAGATATAACGCGATTAGAACGAACCTTAAGGAAAGCTAGGTGAGAGGAAGAAGAAGAGATCGAGAAATCACAAATGGCTAAGGAATTTCAAAGAAATATGGATCAGGAAGTTAAACCTAGGAGGCAACAATAGAGAACCCTCATGAATTTTATGAGACTAGGGTTTAACCTAGCAAATCAAGGAGTGGCTAAACCACCTGTTCAAGCGGTCTCATTCGAAATCAAGCCAGCCCTCCTGAATATGCTTTAGCAGAGCGTCCAATTTTATGGACTGGCGAATGAAGATTTGAATGCACACATCGTTATTTTCCTCGAGATCTGTGATACTTTTCGATATCACCAAATGTCGGAGGATGCTGTTAGGATTAGGTTGTTCCCTTTTACACTTAGGGATAGAGCAAAGGCTTCATACCACTCACTAAGCCCCGTTAACATCACTACGTAGGAGTAGCTTGTGTGTGCTTTTCTGGATAAGTACTTCCCTTTAACAAAGACACAAAGATCATAAAGGAAATTACCAATTTCCAACAAGGTGATAGGGAGTCGATTTATGAAGCGTGGGAGCGGTATAAAGACCTGCAGAGGAGATATCCACACCACAACCTACCGAAGGAATTCCTCCTACAGAAATTCTACAACAGAGTAAACCCACCTACCAGAGGCACGATCGGTGCAGTGTCAGAAGTATCTTTGATGCATAAGACGGTCGATGAAGCAGAGGAGTTAATTAAAGAGATGGTGAGCAATAGCTATTTATGAGCGAGTGAGAGAAGTAGGCAACCTACTACCTTTAGAGAGCAGAAGGGAGTTGTCGTAGTCGATCAGATGACAGAGATGTAAGCTAAGATCGACAATCTGACCTAACAACTCAGCAATATGAAGGCATCATCTTCAGCTCCGGTTAAAGCTACGCAAGCGAAGTCTGATTTATATGGTCAAGTAGATTATGACACTGTGGACTGCTACCTGATGAGAGAGGATAACCAGGAGCAAGTGTAACATCCTGTTACCTACGGCTAGAACAATTACTTAGGAGACACTTCTATGGCTTAAGATAAATGTATATTAG
>JAOQMS010000006.1:5732355-5757992 GCA_027563885.1 Erythroxylum longipes | reverse complement strand
AGTTGGGCATGTATTGGAAGTGTTTGATTTGATATTTTGATATGAATTTCTGAATGATATTTGATTCTCAGCGATAGTTGAATGCTGGACTCAGGTCCGATGATTATGAAACCATCATCTGAACATTTGTATGAGATTTTGTGTATGACATATTCCGTATTTGATGCATTTCATAAAATGCATGCTCAGATAAAGGCGTTGTGACTTGAGATGCCAGTTTGAAGCGCTTCCATATAGAGCTTTGCTCCGTGATATATGCGTTCTGCACGTCGAGCTATGCTCCGTGAATTTGTTCCGATTGAGCCCTATGGGCCGAAACTCTGTATATATGTGTGAAAGGCACTCAGTCACAACAATAAGAACAAATATGAGTCTCATGCATGTCCCATGCAAATACGTGCGAAGTGTTTGAACGATATGCAAGTTGAAATAAATGATCTTCTATTATACTAATCCCTGAATAAATGCTTGTCTACTTGACTGAATAATTGTGAAATATGTGTTGTATTTACGTAATCCGGTGAATTCATCAATGATGGTTCACTCATTGAACTCATCAAAAATTACACCGTGGATTTTCAGGTACGAGACAGGAGACCTAGGTTATAGTCAAGACATAAAGTTTCCGTGGATAAAGATATGGATCAGAGGTCTGTCAAATGACTCCCGAACTGACTCCCGAAGGAAAATAGTTGTGGTCATTTTGTAAATTTGGTCTGAACCTGTACAGAGTTTTGTAAATAATCGTTGAGAAGAACAATGTATGTTTTATCAATAAATGAAGTGAATGTTTAAGAGGAAATGATAACGATTTCGAGTATGTTAGACGATGCCATGTGCAAGTTAGATTCATTATTGCTCCAACATACCATTATCGTAGGTTATGTCCCTAAAAGCTTAGATACGTACCCTATGGTAGTGGGATGTTGCAGCAAGTGAATTACATGAGGGCACAATTTGGACGAGGAGGGGGTAATAACCCCTACTCTAATATATATAACCCCGAGTGGAAGAATCACCCCAACTTTTGCTAGTCAAACAATAATAATGGAGGGCAGTTCAGGCCTCAAGGGCAATCGAGCTTTTAGCAAGATAAGACAAGCTCGATGGATTCAAAATTAGACAAGATGGGGCATATGGAGGAGGCACATAGGAGGCTCAAGAGTAAATTCAAGCAAGTTATGAAGAATCATGCCTCGTCTATACATAATTTAGAAGTCCAAGTGGGACAGCTCGCTGAAGCAATGTCGACTCAGAATGATGGAACTCTTCTAAGCAACACCAAGTCCAACCCAAAGGAATATATCATGGTCATAACTCAGACTCAGGATGGAGAAACCGCGCAAGTGCAGTAAAAGGTAGAAGACAGAGAAAAAGGTCAAGTAGTTGAAAAAGATCTTCCAACTGAGCCCACGATGGAATCAATTCAAGTAACTCGATGGGTATTTCCGTTCCCCATCGCACAGCAGCGAGAGTTTTATGCAAGGAGGGAAGCCGAACAATTGTGGAAAATTGAGCATAATAAGATCGAGGAAGTGACAAACTGAATACAATCGAAGCTCAAACTACAAGAGTCTGTCAAGAAGAAGGTTAAGGAGCAACCACGGGAAGCAAACCCCAACATAATGACGAAGAAAGATGACCCAGGGGACTTTTTCATCCCCTGTCGTATCAACAACATTATTATAGGCAGGAATTTATGGACTTAGGCGTGAGTATAAATATAATGCCCTACACTTTCAGTCTTAAATTAGGGTTAAGAGAGTTAGTGCCCTCTAAGTTTTTGGTTAAGACGACTGATAGGACCTTGCATAGACCGATGAGAATCATATAAGATGTGCCGGTAAAGGTCGGTAAATTTATATTTCCTACGGATTTCTATGTGTTGGACATCAGCGAAGACGAGGACACCTCGATAATTCTTGGGCAACCGTTCTTAACTACTGCGCGCTAAATTATTGAGGTAGATGGGGGAGAACTAACTCTGCGACTAGGGAAGGAGCATATAACCTTCAAGGTAACCATTAGACAGTACAGAGCTCCTTCACCTCCAATGGATGTCAAAGAAACCAAACCTCGAGGAGGATGAGAGGAAATCAAGGATCCTACAAATTGTTCCCGAAATAAGTTCTCACAAAGGAGAAGGTGAGATAAAGAAAATCGCAAGGAAGGTGGTAGTTGCAATATGGTAGCGAAGGTTCAGACTCTGAGATTAATGGCGATGCTACCATAGAATCATTCATTCCAACCACCTTGAGTGTAAAATGAGCGTCGAGCTACTGATGTTAAAACGATGCGCTGCATGGGAGGCAACTCATGGAAAAATTAGTTTCTTATCGAATTTTGCTAGATTAATTGAATTCTGTAGTTAGGTTTATTTTTGTTTTGGTTTAATAAAAACAAAAAAGGAATAGGATTCTGAAATTATGGGAAGTTTGTGTGAACATAAAGAGTGAAGTGAAGAAGGACTATAGAAGAATTAAGAAGTGGAAAAGAAAAGACTAGCAAAGAGCAAACGAAGGACTTTGGTGTTAAAGGACAGCTGCTAGCCACAACCATGGCCTAGCAGGCTATAATCATGGCCTGCGAGTGCAAATGCTCTTGGTGGTACGCTACGTGCCACGATCATGGTCTGCGACTATGTAGAAATAGGGTAGATGCAAGTTTTAAATGAAAATTTTTACCATTTTACCCTTCTTACCACCTATATATTCAGTTTTTACTTCTTTTTCACTTTCACTTTCACTTTCATTTTATCTCTCTAGAATTTAGGCATTCAAACACTCTCACCTCTCACTATAAAAATCTTAACCTTCCTACATTCTTCCACATCCTACCTCAAAAATGTCACGCATTAAGCAATCGGCCTGACGGGAACCTTTTGGAAGACAGCAAGTTGCAAGCTGAGGTAAAAGGAACCGAACGACAAACTTTGGAGCACCATTCCCCATCTATACCGAGGTGCAAGGTATTCGTTTCCAATCCCTTCACTCTAGGCAAATTGTAGCTCCTAGATACTTTCACATTGATACATTAGATAGGCTAGAACTGCGTGAGCGAGTAGAGAACCTAGCCGAGAGAATCTAGTGGGGCCAGTTCATAAGGTTCTAGTTCTCTGTTTATGAAGAGCTTACACTAGAATTTTTCACGTCCTTGACCTTTGACCAAAAGAACATGAGAGAATTGTGGTTTAGATTGGGAGGCCAAGCTTATGAACTGAATGTTGAACTCGTGTGTGAGATGTGTGGATTCCCCGAATCCACCATCGTTGATCAATATGATGATTTCTGTGTCTCCCAATATTGGCATGAGTTAACTGGAATTGAGCGATTCTATGCGAAGAATGTGCACAACAACATTATCCGGTCCTATGAACACTTGATGCGGCACAAATTTATGTGTCAGCTGGTTTTTAACAAGTCAGAAACCAACAAGTGTTCCACCAAGGAACTTTTCATACTGTGGTACATGGACCACAGTATTCCAGTCTGCACTTCAACCCATGTACTGAATGCCTTTGCTACAGTTCAGCCCAGTTCACCCGCTTGTAGATATTGTCCGCTTTAGGCCTCTGCCTCTCAGGCCTCGCGCTCTCACGATTTTGTCTTTCTAGCGTGTAAGCCTCTTTAGGGCATTACTCCCGCAGGACTTCCCAGGAGGTCACCCATCCTGGTACTGCTCTTGTCCTAGCACATTTAACTTCGAAATTATGATGGGATCCGGTGCGTTAGGGCATGGAAAACACGTCTACAAAGGAGAAGTTTCCACATCCTTATAAGGCATGCTTCGTTCACTTCTCCAACCGATATGGGATACCCCTAAGTATCCACCCCCCTTAGGAGGCGTAGCGTTCGCTCTGGCATACCACTCGAGTACTAGCTCTAATAATACTTAGGGGTATCCCATATGAGCTAGAGAGGAGAACAAAGCATGCCTTATGTGATGTGGAAATCTCTCCCTTGTAGATGCATTTTTCATGCCCTAACGCACCGGATCCTATCAGAACTTCAAAGTTAAATGTGCTAGGGCAAGAGCAGTACCAGGATGGGTGACCTCCTAGGAAGTCCTGCGGGAGTAATGCCTTAAAGAGGCTTACACGCTAGAAAAACAAAATCGTGAGGGCGCGAGGCCCGAGAGGCTGAGGCCCAAAGCGGACAATATCTGCAAGCGGGTGGTCTGGGTTGTTACATTTGGTATCAGAGCCAGTACCCGAGTGGTATGCCAGCGTGGACTCTGGGCCTCCTAAGGGGGTGGATACTTAGGGGTATCCCATATCAGCTGGACAGGAGAACGAAGCATGCCTTATAAGGATGTGGAAACCTCTCCCTTGCAGACGCGTTTTCCATACCCCAACGCACCGGATCTCATTAGAACTTCGAAGTTAAATGTGCTAGGGCAAGAGCAGTACTAGGATAGGTGTCCTCCTAGGAAGTCCTGTGGGAGTCATGCCCTAAAGAGGCTTACACACTGGAAAAACAAAACCGTGAGGGCGCGAGGCTCGAGAGGCCGAGGCCCAAAGCGGACAATATTTGCAAGCGGGTGAACTGGGCCATTACAGGAATAAAGGGGGTTAACAGTTCACCTCCCTGACTTCCTCAACCATTATCCTTTATTTCGGGCAGATATCATCCATTCCACAAATATGAGTCTACGGGAGATCCACGAGAAGACACATATGCAGACCAGGGTAGGTCAAGCGAGCTCAAGTTCAACGTCGCCTCGACAAGAGGAATCAACGAGTGAGGAATTGGAAGAAGAAGAAGAGGAAGAGCAATGTTGGAAGAAGGTATTGGATGCAATCTCTAAGTCTAGCAAGAAGCTTGTGGAGAACACCAAGACACTTGCGAAGATGGCGCGCACACAACGACGCCAGAGCTGATATATCCGACGGATCCATCGGCATTTTAAGTCTCAGGGTGTTTAATTGCCACCTCCGACACCGTTACCACCTCCATCGCCTTGAGATTTTTTTTGTCTAACCCAAATTAATTTTTCTTTCCCAAATTAGCTTTCAATTCTATTTTGTCTTTATGTTTATTTTTATTTTTAATTATTTTATTTTATTTTTATTGTTCATTTTATTTGTTCTCTGTTCCTTTAATTTTTGCTTTTCCCCTTTGTTTATGTGTTTGTGTGTACCTCCTTCTCACATTAAGGACAATGTGTTGTTCAAGTGTGGGGAGGGATTGTGTATTTTATTTTGGGAATGTGATTTTGCATGTTGTATGATAGTATTAGGTTACATTGTGTGAAGTGTGTGAATGTGTCAATGGCTTAGATTGAGTGAAATTTATTTAATTTTGGACATAGTCTATTAGGTTTTGAACGATCATTAACCAGTGAAATTAGTGAATTAGGGGGCCTTTGGATGACTATACAGCCTGATTAGGACTTAGTATAAATTTAGCACCCTCAAAATTGTTACATTCATTTATAATTTGAGGTCTTTTAGGTTAGGTAGCTTAACTAGCATTTTTTATGAAAACGAATAGCCAAAAGCAACAAAGTAGGTAATAAAAAAATGTTTTGTTTAATAAATTACTATTCCGCTGACCTTCGGGTTATGAATAGAGCTAGTAGCCAGTTGAAAACATGGTGTAGATGAGTAACCGGATCGACACGCATTACAAATGTGTGCCTTCGCATAAAAAGGCTATAATGATGTTTCAACTAAGATGTTTAATCAAATGACTTAGTTAAGTAACTTGATCGACATTCATCATAAATGTTTGCCTCTGAGTAAAAGACTAAGTCTGTAATAAAAAAAATGTGTGTTTTCTAATAAAAACCTACCGTACATGTAATACGCTTGAACTTTCATGAAAATGTACTGAGGAATAGTTACAAATTCTGAGGGACCGAAAAATTATTAATGTGTGTATACAATTGAAAAGGGCAAATAAATTAACATTTAGGTCTCGATTAAGTTATATATTTGATTCAAGCCCCTAGACGCATATTTTGTTCATTAATGGTTTGACATAATTGAAGGATTGTGTTCTAGATTAAATTTATTTCATGAAGTCAGACCCATTGCATCATTATTGCATTGTGTGTTATGTATTTTGTTGTTTTGTTTGCTTAAGGACAAGCAAACGTTTAAGTATGCGGATGTTGATAGTTGTGTAATTGCATGTGTTATAGGGTTGAAATCGCTATTTATTTAGTGTGAATTTGAGTGGTGTGTGTGTGCATTTAGAGTGTAATTATGTTACTTTGTGTGTTTTAGTGTTTTATGGGTTAGATTAAGTCTTTGACCTTAAATTTTATATTTTTGAGGTGTCGTAACGCATTTGTTAGTGTTTAAGGGTAAACAAGGAAGAACGGCAAAGATTCGAGGAGTTTTGGCCCAAAGCCATAGGCCACAATCATGCACAGCAGGTCACGATCATGATAGAAGGTTAAACAACAGGCCACGATCATGGCAGGCAGGGTCATGATCGTGCCCTGCGTCGAGCTAACAGAAAAACTCAATTTTCGTGAGATTTTGTGGACTGTTTCGACCCCGACTTTGACCTAGGGCTTCCACAGAATAAATAGAACAAGATGTGATAGCCACCAGGAGTCTAGAGAAAGATTAGAGAGTCATGCAAAAGAGCGAGATTCTGTCAAATCTGAGAGAGTCCCAGAGAGAGATCAAGAGATTAAGGGAGGAGACGAAGGAAGAGAGACACGGAGACATGATAGATGCGAAGTACTTCCCGAAACAAGTGGTTTTCTGCCGCCGCCGCTTCCGAGATTCCATTCCCGACAGTATTTCCATTTATTTTAATTTTATTTATGTAAACAATTGAAATATATGTTGAGATTCGTTGTGTTGAATGTTGAGTTTACGTTTATACTCACCTTCTGATTTTGACTCTTGAGATTAGTAAAATTTATTCGATTGTACTTCTTTTATTGAGTTGATTGTGATTTCAATTCTGTTCTTAATAATTTGGCAACAAACTGAGAGGGTGAGCCGGGTAAAAATCATCGATTGGGCTAATGAGAGTTAGGTGAATCGATAGGTAGAAAATTGAGTCAAACGGGTAAAGTCATGTAACAAGAGGTCGAGCATAGATTCCCTATAGGTTAATACGCAATTTTAGAACTAATTTAAGTTTTGGACCAATTGTAGATCGAGATATTGTAATTCCCATAATTTGAATTAGGGATTACCAATTAGGGTTAAGAATTATAATTCGAGAGAGAGTAATTCACCCTAGAACTGCCTAGACCTGTTAATTCAATAATTGCATAATTAATTAGGTTTTCTTAGTTTCAAATTAAAATCCCCTTTCTCTCGCTTGGTAATTTCTATGTCAATTTTGGGTTGGACTATAATATTACTATTTTGTTTACTCTTTGGGACTTTAATTTCTCATATTTGATTATTGTTTGATTTAATTTATGCATTAGTTGTTTAATTAGGTTTATTGCGAACTTAGCCACCTTTAGATTTTATGACTAGTTCCCTTCCTTGTAGGATTGACACTTTAAGTATCACGCGAACGACCCGTGTGTTTGCGGTAATTACCAAGGTTATAAATAGTAAAACTTAACATTTATAACCTTGAGCTAACAAAACCTAATGACCGTTTAATTTCCGTTCAATTCAAATTTTAATGGGTTTTAGTTTTTTCATACATGAATATAGCTAAATATGAAATATTAAAGAACAATTGTAACAGGACAATAATATTCAGGGATATTATATTATAACAGGACAATAAACATATTTTAATAGAAAGACGGAGTTTGATAATACGTTAAACGTTGAAAACGGGTTCTTTATTATAACAGCACGAGCCAATTATATTAGTTGATTACTAACAATCTATTTGCTAACAAAATTATACCAAGTCATAATCGTACAGCCGCCTTGCGAGGGCATTCCAAGTTATAGATAATCTGGAGTTGATAATTCTGTATGCCCCTTGACAAAGAATTAATGGCTGCTTCGAGGATAAGTGTTTCTTCTGAGCATTCCACGAATCTTGATGAGTATACGTCTCGAATCTGCAAACCTTGTTCTATATTTGAAGTCTAGGTCTACGAAACTATGCTATAGTCTTTGACTCTTTTGAGTACGAAATGTTGAATTAAGCAACATACTGTATTATCGGAGCTTAGATGAGTCCAACAATCAGCCTTAAATTTAGGCAAATCTATTCATGTCTGCAAAACAAATACTAAACTACCAAAACATGCAAGACAGAAGAAGAATCAAAACGTTTACTTGCGACTTTCTGTCTCAAGCGTCAAACTTAAAATCGAAAGATTCACATTTAAGGCTTATAATCCCAACGAAATGTCATTTCTTAAAACAGCGAAGTTTGATCGTGAAAGACTTATTTCCACGTAATCCAAGGCCTACCAAACAAGTAAAGGAAGTCCCTGTATCCCCGGAACAGTCGATGCCAATTCTCTGGCACAAGTCCTGAAGTAACATAATTGTTAAAATCAAACTCCCAGGGTCGAGTTTCTGGATGCCTTTTAACTTTAACTGGCTTCACAGGATCATTATAAATTATCTTTTGTTTTCAAGGATTCAGTTTCTAATAGAATTGAACTTTTAATTGATCTAGTTGTAAATTAATAACTCAAAAGTTTAATTAATTGATAGTAGGGTAACTAATACGAGATCTTAAATACTTCTAGCAATAAAGATACTTGGAAAGGCAGATATTGGTGGACAAACACCTTTCTTCTATATTTTTTGAGAAAGAGAGTTAGTATATGATTTATTCGAAGCTGCCACTGGTATGAGAATGATGCATAATTATTTTCGTATTGGAGGAGTAGCTATTGATTTACCTCATGGCTGGATAGATAAATGTTTGGATTTCTGCGATTATTTTTTAACAGGCGTTGCGGAATATCAAAAACTTATTATATGAAATCCTATTTTTTTAGAACGAGTTGAAGGAATAAGTATTGTTGGTGCAGAGGAAGCAATAAATTGAGGATTATTCGGACCAATGCTGCGAGCTTCTGGGGCGCGTGAAGGTTCAAATCCTCTTCAAGGCATAATATTGAGAATGCTCATTGAATGAGCAATTCAATAAGAGATCTCGGATCGAATCGATATATCAATATCGATTCGATCTACGAGAGCGGTACCAAATCGAGGCAAACTCTGAATACTAGATATGACCTCAAAATAACAGGGGTTAAGGTCGACCAGTGAGACGATGGAGGATAAGCTTCATCGTCGAGAGGGAAACAGCCCGGATCACCAGCTAACCCTTACTAATCAGGTCAGTCCTTAAAAATCATTATAAATTATCCATAGGCAAATTGTCATCGACTGATAGGCTTCATAGACCATTACAAATTAACAATACATTGCAAAGTTGAAAGCTACAATGTTGTCGATTACGAACTAGGTTTGTCAAGAAGCGTCTCTTGTCAAAGGATGGGGTGTGGTATTGCATAAACATCTTAATCCTCGAGATTCCAGAGTCACATGGATGGCTACGAAATTCAAATTTTCAACAGTTGACAAGCTATGCAGATTCTTACAATTGCCTAACTGGTGCATCCTGTACAAACAAGCTGCAAAAATCTGTCACTTCTCTTCTTTCACTGTGATTTAGTAGGAAGATCTGGAGGGCAACTTCTACAAGATTGCCAAGTATCCAACGACCAGAATACCTGGAATGAAATAACTAACAGGTGCTCTACCATTAAACATCCAAACAACACTATCAGGTGGTGCTTTTGAATTGCATTGACATTTAGTGTAGCTGCAATTTGGGATAAGAGAATCAGAAGAGTCTTCCAAGATATATAGCTTAGGATCAAGAAACCTTCAACAACAAATTGATGCAGAAAATTAGACTCCACGTCAGCATTTTCAAGGACAGATTTGAGGATATTAACCACTTTAACAATGTATGGTACTGTGATCACCTCCATTGTGTAAAGGGATGAACATTGTATTGTAACTCTGCTTATAGTTACTCAAGTAGATAGCTCCGATTTGCCGGTAACATCTATGGTGTAACTTGCTTGCCTTTTCGCTTAATACCATCAAATTCAATTTCTTCAAAAGAAGTATGGGGGTATTTGTAACAACTTACGTTTAAACTGTTTCCAGCCAGACCGGGATCTCCACTGGGATATGGTTTTTAAGTTACTAACGTGGGCCATGATACAAATAATTCTTTAACTTACAATTTCAATGACTTACCGGTGCCAAAGTCTTGATGAAATCTTTTTATAGGTAAGGGTTGAACTTTGCCAAAAACTATGGCGTTTCCATGTTTTATTTTTATTTTTTTGTTTACACGGAGACGAAGAATGGATTTACTACAAGGGATTCTATCCATACGAGAGTCTTGTAGTACTATCGGTATAAAAGTTGGTGAGTACATTATGTAACACGCAAATGTCAGCAAGAATCAAGTTAAGCAGAGATTACTTTCTCAGTTCAAATTCTAAATTTGAAGTCTGAGTTTCACTGTAAATAAAATTTTAAATAATTCACTTACATGATTATATTGTAACGCAAATGATAGAAATATTGCAAATCAATAAGGGTTAATTATTAAAAAAATTCAAACTTTTGTCATTTTTTTAATCATAGCCGAACTTTAAAAAGTAGCAATAAATTTTTCAATTTTTTTAATTTTAGCCTGAACTTCAAAAAACAATAATAAAATGTTCAAACTTTTAATTCTTTTCAATTCTAGTACGATGTTAGTGTTTCCGTTAAGTTTACTGACGGGGCTTGTCACTTATTTCAGAAACCTTAACTATTAATACACGTTAGAAAATAACACAATTAATGAAAATTAATGAAACGATATTGTTTAACCATATAATTAAAATGACGTCGTTGTTTAAAAATGACCTAAATCAGATTATGCAACTCTGATGACTTACGTTTTGATTTTAGTTTTTTCCTTCATTTTCAGTTTGTTCTCTCAATGCCTTCACTCTTCGATTTTCAAATTACGCAGTCTCGATGCCCTTATACTAAGGTCATCAGAAGAACGAACTAAAAACGAGGAATTTAATAGTGCAATATGCTATATAATACAAGAGTAGTTTGGGGCGTCAGAAGAATAAGCAGAAAATAAATGACTGAGGACATTGAGAGAACAACAAATAATGTCGGACTAGAATTGAAGAAAATTAAAATCTTGAACATTTTGCCACTTTTTAAAGTTTGGGTTAGAACTGAAAAAAAATAAAAATTTGAGTATTTTATTACTACTTTTAAAAATTAAAGCTATAATTAAAAAATTGACAAAATTAAATTTTTTTTGTAATTAAACCGGTCAATAAATTAAAAAAGTAAACTCACAATTTCCATATCAACAAGTTTGTATTTGATGGTTATAGGTTTTAAAAATATAGTTGAGAAAGTTCAATTACTACGATTTAGGCGCTCTTCGTGATTATGTGGCAGGAGGCTAATCACGATACTTTATATTTGACCCGTAGCATTCCAAGTTCGTAGCTTTAGTCCTTGTAACTTCCTTAGCAACTTCACTACGATACTTACGAGTTGACTGATAAGACGTGTCATAACTGAAAAAGGGCCTTGTGAATTTCCTCATCTTTCCCCTAGCTGAACTAAATTACGTAACCCCTTGAATTTCTTGTGTAGCCAAGAAAATTATACAGGCAGTTAGAAAGCATAAAGCACGTGAAACGAATAGCTTTGCAGTATATTTATACAAGTTCCATATACATTAAATCCTACCCGCTACACGAAAATGAGTCGCAATAAGGCAAATGTGCCCTTTTCATGGGAGCTCAAGCCTGGAGTTTCGAAGTTCACACATGATGATCCTCAAGATATAAATAGTCTTCTCGATTTGTGGAATCTAACCATAAAGTTGCCTACTCCTCCTCCACGTAATGAATCGAAGAAGATTACTGAGGTTATGTATGATGATTCGCAAGTCCCTTGTCCTCATCCCTTGGCTTTTCAAGTTCCACCAAAAACTTCTTCTCATAAGCAAGGCATAAAGAAGCAAGAAGACCCGTTTCTGGTGGCTTACATGAAATGCACCCAGTGCACAAATGTGAAAGGTAATTTCTCCTCATCAGGTAATTACCAAAGTGATAGACCGTCAAAAGCCAAGAGAAAGAAGAACATGCTCAGCAACTGGAATCCTTCATGTAAGTATTCTTGTGCCGTTGATGGGGGTAGTTTAATTAGAATATCTGAGATTTCTAAACCCATTTGGAAAGGGAAAGAGCACGGTGTTTAATGCAACGTAATAGGACGTGTAATTGATTCTTTAAGTTGTTTGTATGAAAAAATTTGTAATGTAACATGATCCTTATGGGATCATGTTTAAAACCATATAGTCCACTCTTCATTAAATAATTTTCTAGTGTTTTTATCGTTATCATCAGCAACAATATTCACGAATTGTTCGATCGTAAAAGATGATCTTCTATATAGTTTTTTGACAGTTACAAAAGGAACATGCAAGTACAGGAATTTGGATTTGTTATTTCTTCTTGGTAATTGAAATAAGCTTCTATACATTGCAAACTAGATGGCCGCCGGCAATACTTGGGTTTAAACTTTTAAGTGTTGATAAGATACAACTTAGCAACAGATTGTTGCATGAGACAAGTGCATATGTAAAGAGGAAGATGTCAATAAAAGGGCTTTAATACAAGATATAGTTACTCGGAATTGACTGTCACCTCGACCTTCATACACTTGTTTTGGTTTGTACTATTCCTTTTGCCAAGCATTCAACTTGCTGGGCACTATCTGTTGGTTATGTGTGACAAAGTCAAATTGGGATACGTATGGCCAGTTTGTCTTATCTAATGACTAGAAGGCGTGGTAAATAAAAAAGGTATTAATTATGTTTCTTTCTCCTGTTTTAGAGTTTCAATATTGAGAAAGTTTGGCAAGGATGAAGCCTGTGATATGTAGGTTTGACTGCATATAATACAGTGCAAAACAGACAAAAGAAGAAGCAAACAATTGTCAGGCCTTTGATCATGGATAGAAAAAGTGAAAAACACATAAGTCTCTATTTAATTAAAAAAAGAAAACTATATGTGAATTCAGGTAACGAACTTGTTACGCATGTCATCGGCTTAACTGGAACCATAAGTATACATTCAGCTACGTAGAAAAGTTCGCATGTAATACTTATTATATATAAATCAATGGACGAAAACCATGGCTTTGAAAAGTTTGAATTTAGTATTCATGTATAAACTATGCACTCTCAGATTTAAATTTAAAGAAGTCATGCTATTAGCTTTTTAGGTTTTTAGAGTGTAAATTCATCATGTTATGATGCAAATCAATTGTTTTTACATAATAACTTCATGTACTTCTCATTCTTTTATCTTAGATAATTTTATTTAAAATTGCCGAATTTATTATAGTTTTAAGAAATAAAGTTATCTAATAATTTAAAATTTATCTGTAAAACTTTATAAAATTTTCGTTAATTATTTATTTTCATCAAACATGAGACCTTTTAATCAAGTTCTAAAGTTATTCGTTAACAACGAACTGTTAATTTGATTCGTAAATTTCTTATAAAATGTGAAGAAAGAGTTGTTTCATATATATAAACATATATATAAGATTCACAAATAATTTTTAAAAAAAATTTAAATTAAAATATAAGTGTTCAATTGCTCTTAAAATAAAAAATAATTACAACATTTCGTGTAAACTAATTAGGTCGGCAAGGATGGTAGGACACTGCATGTCAATGTTGTATCTCAATAGTCAGTAACTAAGTTACAGGCAAGGATTGCATGGTCAGCCATTCTCCACAGTTTCTCAAACTTTTCAATGATGAACAGCCATAACGACTTGGTCTTCTTTTCCCGACTTCGTTTGTCCTACTCTGCTAGTTCGGTTAAAAAGCTAATTGGCCAAGTTCTGCTTCCACCCTAATCTCACGTTTTAGTTGCGTGTCCTTTGTTCATGATCTTAACAATATTGAAGTAGCCATTTTGTGCATATAAGGCCTAAGCAACCTCTTTTTCTCTTATTCACACAAACATTAATCACAGATAATATGATTCGGAGTAAATCTTACTCCAAAGGAGGTGTGCCCTTTTCATGGGAAAAAAGACCTGGGGCTTCCATGGCAAACGAGTTTGGGTACCGTAAAGAAGGAACAAACTTTCTGTTAAAGCTCCCGCCACCTCCATGCCCAACTAGCTGCAGTCCTGCAAAGAAATCCTTCCACGACATCCAGATTCCTCTTCCTCCATGCACGTTTCAGACTCCTCGGAGGAGTAACTCCAGAAAAGGGTCTAAGAACCCCGAGGACGACCCTTTTTGGGCCGCTTATATGGAGTGCACCAAGTCCAAGGCGACCTCGAAAAGTACTGATAATAAGTTGTTCAAAAACGATGCTGCCGTGCTGGGGTGGAAAAAGGGTATGGCTAGTTTTTCCTGCAAGCTTTCTTGCGATTATGTTGATGACAGTATAGTAAAGCGGTCCCAGCTTCACTGCGAAGGCAGTGACAAAGAGAGACGAAGAGCGATTTGATCAGGTTGGACCAAGACTTCCGTAAAGGCTCAATACTTGTCTCTAGACTGCAAATTTAGCCACATCTACAAACAGAAGTTGGAAGTTTGGTTGAGATTGTTTCTCCGTTTGCAGTTAGGCTAACGTTGGGCTGTAGTTCAGGTTGTTACTTATTGTTCCTGCAAGTTTACTTATTGCAGAGAACATCGAAGATGAAGTTGATGTTTGCTATTACTAGCTAGCTATAACTAAAATATAGAACTACCTTCATTAATAAGCAACTAATTGAAATCATGTGGATGGGAGTTGAAACTTAATTAAGAGTAGGCGACGAATGATAATGTTCGGCGAAGCATCAATGTACATGTACGCGGCCATCGGACTCATCTTGAATCCAACCGCCCAGGGCCCAGTCCGTCCCTACTCGCAGAAGACACGAAGCACACGCACACGAACTAATGATAATTTGAGAATTTTTCTTTTTAATTGTTTATTATAATTAATAATTATACAAATAAATTTAAATTTTTATTTATTTTCTTACATTTATAAAATCATTTATATATCTTACAATGAAAAAAAAATTAATACCCTTTATGTTTTCATGTAAATAGTGGAATCGTTAACTTATTATTATGATATTTTTTATTTGATAGCGCATATATATTATTAGATAATTTTATTTTAATTATCAAAAAGTAATTGATATTAATTTAATTTTTTAATGAATTTTAGCGGTAGTGTTGTGGATCAATTTGATAAGAAGTTTGAACTAAAGCACTTACCATTTATACATGATTTAAATCCGTGAAAAAGATAGTAACTTTTAATTTTAAAATGTGTTAATTTTATTTAAACTTAAAATTCATATTTAAATATGAATATAAAATTATTCATTTATTTAATATTCGATTAAACTTTTATAATAAATTTTGTACTTATAATATATAAAACTGTTTACATTTAGTTATATTCAATAGTTTCAATTTTTGTACAAATTACAAGTATTTATAGTATAATTAATATTTTTCATTATCTCTACAAATTATCATACATACTAATTTGATATAAATAATGCTAATAATGGATAATAAATTATTATGAATAAAATTAAAGAACACATATAATAAAAATATTTTGCAATAATCTTATCAGAATAATAATTGGATTATATAATTAATTAAATTAAATATAAAATACTTCTATTAAATAAGAAAACATCATATTTAATTGTAGTAGCATATTGCTCTTCAATGTAAGTTAATGGGAATTGTTGAACCTCTCTTTGTTTTCATTTTATTTTTTAGTGTTTTGTTTTGTTTTTAAATTTAATAAAAAATATATTTGTTGGAGTTTTTAGTTTATATTTTTAGTTTTATGAAAACTTAAAAAATTAGATTTTGTTTTTTGTTTTTTTTTAATAATTTGATTAACTATCTCTTAAATATATATTATTTGATTTTTTAATCTATTAATTATTAATCAAAATTATGAATAATTTAATTTAATATTTAATTAATTAAAATTATTAATAATTTAATTTTATTTCATAATTTATTTAATTTTGTAATTAAATTAAATATAAATAATTTAATGATTATTAATAAATATAATTAAATTTAAATATCATAAAATATATGAATTTCAAATAAAAATTTAGTAATTGATTTAACAGATATATTAATTTATAAATAAAATTTCATTTTAGATTATTTATTTAATAAAATAAAATAATTTTATTGATAATTTATTAATAAATATTATACAAGGGATTGAAATAAATTTAATTAATTGAAAATAAATTATCTTTAATTTTTATCTAATATATAATTATCATCAATAATAAAAATATAACTACATGTTAACAATCAAACAAGTTTTTATTTTTTCTGTACCAAAAAAAAATATTTTTATTTGAGAAAACAGAAATTAAAAATAAATAGCAAGAACTAAAAATTATAGCAGAAAAATAGAAGTGAAATCAAATGATGTAAAGACTTGATTTGATATGGGGAAAAATGAGAGGAGGAAAAGAAGAAAGGAAAGGCTGTTTAAGATTTTATTTGCATGTCCCCTTTTGGAGTGCTTCAAACAATTTATATAGAAATCTTACATTACTGGAAAATAACAACTATGCTAGAAAATAGGAAAAGAAAATATAACTACCCAACTACAACTAAAGAGTAGCTATTATTGGCTTACTAATCGAAAGACAAGTAACAACATAGACTAAGTCCTTCAATATCTGATTATCCACGATCGAGCAGTAATCCATTTCAATTCCTCCCCCCTTAAGAATCCTTGTCCATGAGGATAAAATCTAGATATGTCTTGCTAAATTGACACTCATTTTTTCTAAGTAGCATCTTCCAAAGGTGCTCCCTTACACTTAATTAAGATTTCAGATTTTGGGCGATATTTTCCTTTACGAATGACTCGACAATCAAGTACAGCTTCAGGTTGAGGAAGAATTATAGAATCGTTTATAACTAGTAGAGGTTCAACATAGCCAAGAGTCATTAGTAGTCCCAAAATGTTTTTGTAAAAGACTAACGTGAAATACGTTATGAATTTGAGAACCAAAGTATAAAGCTAACTTATATACTATTAGACCCATCTTATAAATAATTCGATAAGGACCAAAATAGCATGGAGCAAGCTTTATTGAGGCTCAAAATGCCACAAAACTTGCCAATATTGTTGAAGATTGGGATAAGCATAGTCACTACTGCAAAAGAGACTTCTCGTCGCTTTTTATTAGCTTGACATTTCATTCTATTGCGAGCCAATGAAAGATTGTGTCGTAACTAGCATAGAATAGTATCCGATGTAAGTAATTATCAACTTCTTAGACACGACTAGTGCGTAGAACATACGCTAGTAAGCTTAGGGATTAGACACCATAAACAACTTCAAATGGTGTTGTTTTTGTAAAAGAATGAATTGATGTAGCTAAACTTAGCCCATGGAAGCCGCTCAAACCATTTCCATAGTTGGTCACCTACAAAGCATCTTAAATATTGCTCTAAAGTGAGATTTACTACCTAGTTTTGTCTGTCCGATTAAGGATGATAGCTTAAACTCATGCAAAGCTTAGTTCCTTTTAATTGAAACAGTGTTTGCTAAAAGGAACTAATAAATACCTTATCACAATCACTGGCTATAGAGGATGGAATTCCATAGGGTCAGAAATTGCAAATGCCTTGGCAACATTAATTGCAATGAATAGATGTTTTAAGGCTACAAAGTGAGAATTCTTTGTTAAGCAATCAACAATGACCATGATAACAGTTTGTCCATTTCATGGTGGCAAGCCTTTAATAAAATCCATTGATATCTCTGTCTACATTTGAGCAGAAATCGACAATGGTTGGAGTAGCCCAACTGGCTTCATATAATTAGCCTTGTACCTTTGGCAAATATCGCATTATTGTAAAAACTTCTTTACTAGTTGGTGCATATTAGGCCAAAAGAAGTTATCCTTAATGCGGGAGAGTGTTTTATAAGACCCAAAATGCCCTTTAGTGACTTATAAGTGGCAATATGCAATTAATTGTTGGATCAAAGTAGAGTTAGGACTCAAGTACACTTTATCTCTTTTGAACCACACCCTATCTCACTGTATGAGTCAATTAGGTGATGATGTCTGAGAACAGCCACATAAAAAGAATCCTACTTTACCTAGTCTTGCAACAACTGCCACCAATTTGCATAGGGCATTGAATTTGATTGGAACTAAAATTCAACCACAAGAGATAAGGAATCAACAACTTAATTTTCAGAGCCCTCGCTTATACTCGATCCTATAATCATATCTAAGGATCTTTGAAAGCCAACGAGTTTGTGCTAGAGTAGTAATTTGTTGCTTGAATAGATACTTAAAACTCTTTCGATCAGTGCAAACAGTAAAAGATTTACCAAGTAAATATGGATGCCATTTCTGAATAGCTTTGACAATAGCTAACATCTCCTTCTCATAGGTAGATAACAACAAGTTGATCTTTTTGGAGCTTCACTGAAATAAGTTACTGGTTTATTATTTTAGGAGAGTATCCCTTTGATTCCAACCCCACTTACATTACATTCGATTATAAATTGTTGGGAAAATTTTGGGAGGCATAGTACTAGTGCAGATGTCAATGCTTCTTTTAATTTTTTAAAGGCTAACTCGGCTTACCCATTCCATTTAAATCCCTCATTTGACAAGGGTTGGGTTAACGGGGTAGATATGCTTCCAAAATGACAAATGAATTTCTTATAGTACCCTACTAATAAGAAAAATCCACAAACACCTTTCAATGTTGTTAGTGTTGGCCATCCAA
Organism: Erythroxylum longipes; assembly: GCA_027563885.1. Classification (NCBI taxonomy): domain Eukaryota; kingdom Viridiplantae; phylum Streptophyta; class Magnoliopsida; order Malpighiales; family Erythroxylaceae; genus Erythroxylum; species Erythroxylum longipes. The sequence continues at coordinate 5,739,202 of JAOQMS010000006.1, read as the reverse complement.
TAACTACTTGCATTTTGCAGGGTGGATGGCTATACCCTGTTCAGAAATAATATGGACTAAGTAATCAACTTGTGAAACACTAAACCTGCACTTTGATTCATTGGCAAACAAACGGTTAGTTGCTAAAATGTTGAGTACAATTCAGACATGTGAAAGGTGCTCTTCCTATGTCCTTGAATATATGAGAATGACATCAAAGAAAACTAAGATAGAGTTCTAAGGTAAAGGTGGAAAAGGTCATTCATGAGGCTTTGAAATGTTGTCGGGGCATTGGTGAGGCCAAACGACATCACTACAAACTTATAATGCCCTTTATAGGTCTAAAATGTTGTCTTCGGAATATCTTCCTCTTGTACTCTAATATGATAATAACATGGATTTAAACCTAATTTATAGAAGAATTTGACTTTATGTACCTCTTTAAGAAGGAATTTGGCTTTATGCAGATCATCAAGAAGCTTATCAATCACCAAAATTGGGTATTTTTCATTGACTATTATCTTGTTCAGAGCTCGGTAGTTAACACAAAATCGCCAATCCCCATCTACTTTCTTTACTAATAAAACTAGTGATGAGAATGGGCTATTACTAGGCCTTATTGATCCAGATTGAAAAAGTTCCTTTATCATCCTTTTTATTTCTATTTTTCGTAATAAGGGTAACAATATGATCTAACACTTATTAGCTTTGTGTTTGGTTATAGGGGAATGTAGAGATCATGTGATCATTTCAGGGGTAGGATGTTGGATGGTTCAAACGCTTGTTTGAATTTGTCTAGGAGGTGGCTGATGTAAGGAGGATAAGAGTTTGGTTGGGTTGTTAACAAGAAGTAGAATTTGGAAGAGAAAGGTCGAACCTTATAGGCAACTACCTTCCTTTTTTGTTAAAGCTTCAATACCATTATGCCTCAACCCTTCAAATATGTGAGAGACTCCCCTAAGATTGAATGTCATGGTCAGTTGCTTGTAGTTTGTCTCAATTGGCCTAAGAGTCTCCAACCATTGTACTCTTAGAACCAACTGACATGCTACAACAAGAAAAATGTAATAATTTGTTGTGTTAGTTTACTTTGGATGATTATTGTGAGTGCTTAGCATTGTCTAACATTCTATTTTCTCTCGATTGACCACTGTGACTTGAAATTTCTTACTCCGAACTGCTTGTAACCCATACTTAGTCATTATAGCTTGATCAATGAAGTTATGGGTGCTATCACTATTTATAAGTACTGTCAGATTTTTATTTTTCAGCTAGCCCAATACAAGTATCCTTTGGGAATGGTTGGTTCTAGTATTGCATGGAAAGAGATTTTAGACTCAACTTTTTGATTTTTATTCATGCTCGGCAGCATTCTCTTCATCCAGGGTTGGTAGAGAAGAATTTTCTATCATATACAATTATGGATGAATACACCAGTGACCTGGAACAAGCTTCTTATCACAATATTAGCATAACCCCTTTTCTGTACATTCCTGTGCCTCTTGATTAGTTATTCATCGAAATGTGATTAACGTACTTAAACTTGTATTTCCACGCTAGTTAGGTGCAAGTCCTAGTATACTAGCTGTCAAATTAGGATTTAACTTTGGTACCATTAAAGCTAGATGAGAGTGAATTAGATGGCTATTTTTTTGTAATTGATTCCACTCTTTAATAACTCAAGCCACTCCTATCACATTTGCCAAGGTATGTGGTTGTTTAATTTTTATATCTAAACGGAATCGTCATGAAGTCCTGCAATAAAACAATCAATAAGGAAAGTTTCTGGTAAGCCATCAACAAGGTGATAAAGATTTTCAAATGTTTCTTAATAAACTGCTACAATTGAAATCTGTTAGGGATGACAATTCTGGCCCAACCAGCCCAGCCATTTTTGGCCTAGGTTTGGCGGACCACGGACCGACCATGGTCTGCCTTACCAGGCCGACCATTTTTGACAAAACGGCGCCGTTTTGTATTTTTTAATTAAAAAAAATGTAGACAAGCCAGAATTGGCCTGACCCGACTGGGCTATGGGTCGGACGGCCCGTCGGTGGGCCGAGTCGCAGGCCGGCCCATCCCTGCCCCCGCGAGCCACGGGCTGGCCTGCAGCTCACCGTGATTGGGGCGGCCCGGGCTCGGCCTGACCTATTGACATTCTTAAAATCTGTATCAATTGGGTGAGAGCTTCTGAAGGGTCTTTGTAGTCAGTTGGCCCAATGAATAAAAGAATTGCTTCAGTGAACTCATCCCAAGCAAGTGGTTCTCGAAATTTGTTAGCCATCAATGCCATTATAAAGCAATTCCTTCTAAATGGAAGGAGGTAAGTTGCACTTTTTGATTAGGAGTAATGGTCTTAAATTGAAAATGTTGTTCTGTCTTATAAATCCAACCAGTTGATCCTCACTGTTGAACTTTGGAAAGTCCAACTTAAGATGATGGTGATAAGGATCATTGAGGTTATTAGATCGTAAGGTGCTTGGAGAATGTAAAGATTCTTCCAAGAAAAATGAGTTAATTTTTGGATGGGTAGGTACATTGCGAGGGATTTGTAAAGGTTGAAGCTTAGTTAATATTGTTTGTAGAGTAGCATTCACTTGATCAAAACTAGACTGATGTCAAACTAAGATTTCATTAACCTCATTGCAAAATTCGACATTAGTTTTGTTGCAAGTATCCATGGCCGTAACTGGCTTTGATACCAGCTGATTTGATAGGAAAAAAATGAGAGGATGAAAAGAATAAGGGAATGGCTCTTTAAGATTTTATTAGCACGTCTCCTTTTTAGAGCACTTCGAACAACTTAAATAGAAATTTTACATTGCTTGAAAATAACAACCATGCTAGAAAATAGGAAAAGTAACTGAAACTACCCAACTACAACTAAAGACCAACTTTTACTGGCTTATTAATCGGAAGACAAATAACAACATAGATTAAGTCTTTCAATATGGATAATGATTATCCATGATCAAACAGTAATTCATATCAAGACTTAACAATAAAAGTATTGCAAATTATGATTCTTGTAAATTATGTGTATTTTGATAAATTAACTCCTTTGAGTAGTTTTTAGAAAATTGAAAAAAAAGTATCTACTTTGTAAAAGTTAATTTTCAAAATTTTTAATATATAAAATTACAAAATTTTTATTTATTTTAATAATATGGAACTAATTTTTCATCTAAAATATCAGCTATTTATATCAATGTGAATATAAAATATAATGAAATTTTGCAAATACTTATAATAAAATAAGAATGACTGCTCTCATTATCACATTAAAATTGATACATAATTTTAAGTGAATAATTATTTATTCACTACAAAAAATATATGATTTGACTAAATATGAAAATTTTTTAATAAAAAGAAATTAAAGTGTTAATACTTTTTGTTATTAAAAAACGTTTTTTCAACATGAAATATTATATAATTAAGTTAAAAGATTGTGAATTTCTTATATTTTTATTTAGTACAAAATATTTATACAATTTAAAATTACTAAAGATATATTCTAATATTAAAAATATTTAAATACAATCTTTTATTGTTTTATAATTGACAGTATTGTGATATAATAAAATTTATTGTAATTATAATAGAATAATAAATTTATTTAATAAACTTTTAAAGCTGTTTTTTAACATGAATTTAAATCATAAAAAATAAAGATTTTTACCCTAACAAGTAACATCAATCGGAATCGATGTACCGTTTAAATTAAGACAGCAACTCATGTAATTATCTTTCTCAAAATGCAAATTACCAGCGAAATAAAATCTGTTTGCCAGTTATCTACTTTTTTCTTATTGCGTCTTTAAACCCTAAGCACCTGGAACTGACTCAGATAGATCTCGTCTAATCTTCTTCTTCAATCTCTTTGCGCAATTACTAATTGTAAGTAACGATGTATCTTTATTCCTCTTCTCTATTGCTTTCCTGCCGTATTTGCGACCTTTTGTTTGATGGTTTGGAAAATTACAAGCAAGAATTGACAAGTTAGTGAACAATTCAATTTTCTTAATCGAATACTTCTAATGGATCAGGGCAATTTGTGTACTTTCTTCGTTTTGTTTGGTTGCAGTTTGAAGTCTTGCTGCTATATGTGAGAAGTTCTCGGTAATGGCGTGTTAATGTCTGCAGCTGTTAGTAGCTTGGTGTGTGTGCTGGAATGGCTAATAATATTGAAATCGTAGGGTCATAAAAGTTATATCTAAATAGGAACCTATTGGTCTTGCTTTACATTGTTATCACATTGGAATTTTGACTCTCGTTAGTATTAAAATATTTTCTTCTTTTTGATTTCTTGTTTCTTTTCGCTTGGTTGTTCTCTGTTTATGAATCTCTATTTATGCTATGCTTGTTCAAAGATCTTTTCAATTGAAATAATGTCTTAATCTTCTTCTCTTTCCAATCGAGCCTTCTGCAGTTGGATCCTTGGGTCCCCAAAGTCTTACTTCTCCCTTACCTATGCAAACAAATTTTCTTTTGTTGTCTTTTCTTCTTTTAAATTTGTTAAAACTTTTCATTGGTACTATATATAAATCTTCTTGCAGTTACGGCCAATGATTCCAATGCAGCAGGGACAACCGTTCATTCCACCAGGTTCTCAACAGTTTCGGCCTGTTGGACAAGTCATGCCTGCTTCTAATGTTGGGACACATGCTGTTCAAAGTCAACAGTTGCAATATTCTCAACCGGTGCAGCAATTACCACTGTGGCCAAGTCAACCTGGTGCTGCTATGCCTTCATCTCAGGCTGTAGCTCTGCCATATGGTCAACCAAATCGACCTCTTACATCCGGCTCACCACAAGCACAGCTAACTACCCCTCATTTGGGAGCACCTGGAATTCCTCACTCTTCTTCTTACAGCGTAAGATATTCATTCCAAATACTCACTCAATTTGTCTTCCACATTTTCTGGAATACAGTTTGCACTTACTTTTGAAGTACATTATTTCAGTATGCACCATCAAATTATGGCCAGCCACAGAACAATGCCAATACATTGTCACAATTCCAGCCTATGTTTCAAGGACATGCGCCTGTAGTATCTGTAGGGGTGCAACCTTGGTTGTCATCTGGAAGTCATGGTGCATCAACTGTTGTGCCTATTCAACATGCTGGACAGCAACCTTCAGTATCTTCTTCCTCTGATCCAGTGAGTGTTTATTTTGCTTTTTCTCTTCCAATCATATTGTGCCTATTTTTCATGGTTAAATATATTTATTGCTATCTACTTGTTTGGTGTACTGTCAAGGATGCCAGAAAATTTCTTTTCATTGATGAGTCATCATATTTTTCACTATGCCAGTTATATTGATTCATGGTCACCAAGGACCTTTTGTAGTTATGCCTTTTTAAGTTTATTGGATAGTTGGTTATTAAGTCATTCACTCAGAATGTTCATGATAATGAAGTTTGTACTTAAATTACACAAGATATATTGTTGAAGTTCCTGGTTCTCATGAGCTGAAAGTATTGAGCTTCTCAGGAAGTTAATTTGTTGCTTCATGAATTGAAAGTAGCCTGTTGTTATGATTGCAATACTTGATGCTTCTTTTTAATTGTCAATTTAGCTTAACGTATGAATTAAGAAGTTTCTTTTATTTTTGCACATTATACCAGAGATGTTATCGTTTGTTTTTTTCTTTAGCTTTTGATTTACTCATATGAGGAAGGCAATTATATAGCCATCATCGGTGGGATTTGATTTACTTTTTGCTGTTGGGATCAGTATTACCCCTTGTACTTGCTTTAAGAATCATTATGTTAATTATCTACCCCTATAATAAACGGGATAATGATTTTGGAACTCTTTTCCTTTTTCCGTTATAGGCAATAAACATCCCAAACTTTTCTCAACAATCTTCATCCGATTGGCAAGAGCATACAGCCGCAGATGGGAGGAGGTACGTTCTTGTTATAAGTGTTATTGTCTGTCTTCAAGTTCTTGAATCCTACAATCTTAGCTTATCCATTACACAAAATTCGTTATATAACAATTCATAACCCAACCAAGTTCTATCATCTGGGTTATGGTAATATCATTGGAATCATTCATTTGCTTTGTTGTGATACTTGAGATCTTATGAATAGATTTGTTTTGCTAGATACTATTACAACAAGAAAACAAAACAGTCTAGTTGGGAGAAGCCATTTGAACTAATGTCACCAGTTGAGGTTAGCCATTTTCCATATGTTTCATTTCCAATTAACATAGTGCTTTTGCTATCTGCCTTACATGCCCTTTTCTAGCATTGCTTGTTATTTGTTTAGAATTGTGCTCCAGTTCGTGCATGTTGAAATATAATTGTTAGTCCTAAATCCACCCAAGAGGAGGATGAATTGAGTGTTTAACTCTTTTTTTAGAAATTTATCAAACACCTAGAGTTCTTATGTGGATGCAATTCTTAAGATGATGCAATTTGATGAATCTCAACTAACCAATTCAATCTGACATAATAATTAATAGATAGTGAGAGAGATAATATCAATTCTATAGTGGTTCAATCTGCATTAGACCTATATCCACTGTCTAAACTAAATTTAGAGACACGAATCCTCTATACGACCTTTTTTTGATGGGTGGAAGGATACTACTATGATAACTTCAATAAATAAAAAAGACTCACTAAAAATCATATCCAGAAAATATAATATACATTATAGAATACATTCTAGTAGAAATATATATATAAGAACTATATATATATATATATATCTAGCAATAACATTCTATAATTATAGTCAAAATTAGATATATATATAGTAATATCTATTTATAGTTAAATCTAAATCCATTTTCATTTTATAGTTAATCTATTTTATAGTTAATAGGTAAATCCATTTATAGTTATAATA
>JAOQMS010000006.1:5710303-5727756 GCA_027563885.1 Erythroxylum longipes | reverse complement strand
AAATATAAATAAAATAAATTTAGTAAATAAAATATTTCATAAAAATATATTATTAGTCATATAAATTTAAAATTATACATAATAAAATATTAAATTAAAATATATAAATAAAATAAATTTGTTTCTGTGACAGGGACAAGAAATCTTGTCCCTCAGTTTTGGAAGGAACAAAAAATTTCTGTTTTTGTCCAACTTTTATGTGTTTTGTTTCTGTGACAGGGACAAGAAATCTTGTCTCTCAGTTTTGGAAGAAACAAAAAATTTCTGTTCTTGTCATTTGGAGTCAAAACAAAAATAAGTAGAGTCAGCAACTAAACACTGCGAGGCATAAGATTTTTGTGTTTTGTTGTCTGTCTCCACCGACGGAGACAGTAACCATATGTAGCGTTGGAGTATGTTCAGAATGAATCGAACAAGTGGTGACCATTTGCTGAATTTCTAGGTATTTTAAGCTCTTATGAGGCAGCAGAACTAATTATGCTTTAACCTGAAATTAGATATTTTTTTCCGTGATCTTTTTAGCATGCAAATGGCTGTTATATTTTTAATTGATGCTCTTGACATACAATCTCTCCTATTTATCTATGTGATTTTTTCATGTGGCTTTGTCATTACCTTGGGTAAGCAAGTATGCTTTTTTTTTTTCCAGTTTTATTGGGCATTTATTTATACATGGTATGTGGTATCCAAGGAATCCTTGATTATTTATCTTACTAATTAAGATTCTCCACTTGAAAATCAATGTTATTGTGACAGAGGGCTGATGCATCAACTGTTTGGAAGGAATTTATGACTCCCGAGGGAAAAAAGTGTGTTTTAGTATTCTACAAGTATGTGTATGATTCTCGTTTTTCCAAAAGGTAATTTAATCCTTGATGGCTTATGCAGTTACTACTACAACAAGGTTACAAAGCAATCTAAATGGTCGATTCCTGATGAGCTCAAGGTATATAAATTTTCTAACACTTCCCTTCCACATCCTGTAGCCTTTCTGACCTCATACTAATACATGTTTCCAGTTTGCTCGTGAGCAAGCTCAACAAACTGTCATTCAGGCAACTCAAGCAGTGACAAATGTTAATTCTGAAGTCCCTGCAACTGTTGCTGTCACATCGGATGCGGTATCTAATTCAGCAATTTCAGTTGCCTCCGTCCTATCTTTGCCACTAACTGGAGTGGCTTCAAGTCAAATTTCTGTCACACCAGTGGTATCTGTTGCGGATTCTGCCCCTATGGTAGCTAGTGGATCAGCAGCCATTGCTACTGCAGATTCTGCACTAACAAGCGCTGCTAGTGTCCAACTACCTGCTGTGACCATGAATGCTTTGCCAACCTCTGTTTCAGGGGGTACTGGGGCTCCTAGCGCTTCAGCCAATGCTAATGCAACATCATTGTATGTTACCCTTTTCCTTGTTTGTTTGTAGTGATTTCTGCAAAAAATTGCCTTGTATGTAACCCTTTTTACTGTTTCATTGCATTGGTTAAAAAAATTTCAGGAGTGGCTTTGACAATCAAGCACTCCAAGGAGTTGGAAGTTCTTGGGATGGAGCATCTATGCGGGATATTGAGGTATGAGTAGTTTTCGTGATGCTGCTCTGGAAGTTGTAGTTAGGGGATGGATATTGACGCACAACTCTAATGAACCTAAATACTGAATTCTTTTGTTGAGGGAAGAGATGTGTTTAACTACATGCCCCTTTCAAAAGTGGGATGCATATGAGAGAAATGCTAAATTACATTTTGATGTGTTGGCTGTGTTGCTTGCAGGATGAAAGAAAAGGTTGTGTTGATGCAGGAAAAGCTAATTTGGCCTCATTGGAAGAGAAAAACTCAGATGATGAACCTTTAGTATTTGCCAGCAAACAGGTATTATAGAATCGGCTGCCAACCAACAGCCTTCCCAAACCTCCGCAAAAAGTCGCGTCTGATTTTACTTGACTGGAAAACTGTGATGACAATGTCTTTGTTAAATATCATCTTTAGTGGTTCTTCTATTATTTGCTTGTTATTAATATCTTCAGGAGGCAAAAAGTGCATTCAAAGCTCTCCTTGAATCTGCAAACGTTCGGTCTGATTGGACTTGGGAGCAGGTACCCTGATTTTATTTGGTTCCTGCCTTTTATTTATCTGATTGAATGATTCTCATTGATGTTAATATCTCCTGTTAGACAATGGAGGAGGTCATTAACGACAAACGATATGGTGCACTAAAAACAATAGGCGAACGGAAGCAAGCATTTAACGAGGTACACTTTTTTTTCAAGGAGTTTGTTGTGCAAGCATTTAATATTGATAGCCCTTAGATTGTGATATACACTTTGCTATGTACCATTCTAGTACTTGGGTCAAAGGAAAAAAATCGAGGCTGAGGAGAGGAGAATGAGGCAGAGAAAAGCTCGTGAGGAATTCTCAAAGATGTTGGAAGTATGTTAGTACGCTTGAGAATGTTCTTCGTTCGTCCTTGGATATATATTTCTCATTGTGAAAATGCCTTATGTACTTTGATCTTGTTTCAGGAATCCACAGAACTTACTTCATCAATGAAATGGAGGTTGAAATGTCGCTGTATTATATTAGGATTCTTTTTCACTATCTTTAGAAACAGCGCCACCATTCTAGGCACAGGTTTTATTATCTTAACACTGCATTATTTTATATCAGCAAAGCTGTGAGTTTGTTTGAGAATGATGAACGATTCAATTCTGTTGAGAAAGCCAGGGATCGGGAGGATCTTTTTGGCAACTACATAGTGGAGCTGGAGAGGAAGGTAAAGAAATGATAACTATTTGCATTTCTCTTTCGTATTTATGGAAAAGAAATCGCAAAACATAATTTTTAGTCCCTAAACCTTAGTGTTAGTTTCTCTTTGGACTTCTTATTTTATTTTTTCCCCTTTTCAGTTATATCCTTAAACCTACGTATAGCTTTTAATTTGCTCATGTTTTTTCTTTTGAAACAAATGATCCTGTTAAGTCTGAATTAATTTCTGTTAGAATTTGAACGCCAATGCTCTATCCACATGATTTGAGCTAAATATCAAGGAATATCGTGGTTTAATTACCTAAAGACTTGTACTATTCATTAGTTAATAGTTTTCAAGACATAAAGAAATATTGTAAGAAATACAGGAACTTTTAAAAGACATGTACTTAGACTTGTACATATTGTATATATAAAAAGAGATATAGAAGGAAGAGAAGGGGGTGAGAGGGATAGAGAAGGAAGAGTAGGTGACTTTGGAAGAGGGAGAGAGATGGAGAGTTTGGAAGAGGGAGGCAATCGATTCTATGCATTCATTTGGCAGAATTCATAATGTTTGGATTATGTTCCTTTCCCACATGAATGATCAAAAACTGTGCAATCTTTTCAATATCAATGGACCAAAGGAATGATGTTGCTGTTGCTACAGTTGTTTCGTAGGCTTTCATTTTTATATTTCCTTTGCAACTTTAAGTAATTCCTTGGAGAAAAAATTGAAAATGGTGGTCTTCTTAGTGATGGCTTGTGATGAAGGTTACATTAATTGATTCAGAGTTCCATGGGCAGTGAAAGAAAGAGTAAGATGATCATTTCAGTTTTCTTTGAGCAGCCTAAGAAATGGAAGAACTAAATACTTGCTTTATTTACTTCAAATAGTGCATACTAAGAATCTAGAAGTCACACTGTTAAACAAAAGGAACGAAATGGAGAATTTGTAGAGAGGAAAAACCAAAGATTGTTATATCTAATTGAAAAATATATTAATCACTATGCTCTTGAACTCTGATGTTATGTATAATACTTATTTGAAGCAAGGGTTATGTGCAAAAATTCTACAGCAGTCTTCTGTTGCTCATGCTCACATTTTATGTAGGAAAAAGAAAAAGCTGCAGAGGACCACAAGCATCATGTAGCAGAATATAGAAAATTTCTTGAATCATGTGACTTCATTAAGGTCCTCTTCAAATATTCCTGTTTTTGAACTCCTGAACTCTTTCACAATCAGTTTTTTCTGAAGTCTTTCTCAATCTGTTTGTTGATCACAGGTGAATAGCCAGTGGCGGAAAATTCAAGATCGCTTGGAGGATGATGAACGATGCTTGCACCTTGAAAAACTTGACCGCCTACTGGTGTACCAGGTATATTCTCTCACCTGTAGCCTCGTTATATGTTTTTATTTGAACATGAAATAATACTGATGCCAGTGGTGCAGGATTATATCCGTGACTTGGAGAGAGAAGAGGAGGAACAAAAGAAGATTCACAAGGTAGAATCTGCATGCAAGCTCTTTTATTTTGTTCTGAATTTTGTTCTTATGATTATCTGTTACTGCATAAAAGGAGAAATTGAGAAGAGCTGAGCGAAAAAACCGTGATGCATTTCGTAAATTGATGGCAGAGCACGTGGCTGCAGGGTCACTTACAGCTAAAACTCACTGGCATGACTATTGCTTGAAGGTTATTTCTTGATATACTGAAGGAAAAACATAAAAAAGAGTTTTTATTTTTTAATAAATACGATGGACAAGAGACTGCCTGGAACCGTGTTTGTGTAAAATTTTGATATTTTTGTAATTAGGTCAAGGAATCAGACCAATACCATGCTGTTGCTACCAACACGTCTGGTTCAACCCCAAAAGATTTGTTTGAGGATGTTGCTGAAGAATTAGAGAAGCAGGTAACTATCCTGATATGATTCCAGTTTCTGTTTGTTTTTGGGTCCTGTCATATTAAGTTTGCTTAGTCATGGATCAGTTAACAGGCAATAAGCTCTAACATCTAATCTATATGTAGTTGTTTCCAGTTTCCTATGATTTTTGCCCATTTCAGAGTACGTTATGTACTACCTAGGTTAGATATTAGTGGTGATAAGGTGGATCATACTTCTCTCTATCTCTACCCCTTCTTTTATCCTGTCTTAGCGTTAGAAACTTATTTGACATAAAATATTGGCCTTCCCCTGTCACAGTTTTGTACAGATGTGATGTTAAGGAAGTGGAATATTTGAATAACCAAATGAAAAACTTTTAAGGATTCAAGCGAAAAGCTTTTGAAATTATTTCATGCAAATATGTATGGCTTGCAGAAACTGTACAGAAAGAGGTTGGGTTGTGGTGATGTCTAAAGAGAAATGGTATGCTTTTCCTACCTTTGTCTTAGAAGTAGATGGGAGATTTGAGATTTCAGCCCGTGTTTTATTGCTAATATCTTAATTTTTGTAAATCAGTTAGTGCTACTAGTAACCATAAGCTTTGTTGCCAAAAGAGTGTAAATATATTCAGGGACTATATAAAATAATTTATCTGGGCCTTTTTCCATTGTTCAGTCACCTGACCATGATGGTCTCTCGGTTTTGAATTATTATTATATTTAGGCATGAATCTCACTTCCTGAAGTTTGAATTAGTGTTTTGTTGGTGGTAAAATGAACTGTTTTGAGTTTTTTTCCCCTTCTCTTTTCTGTATTTATTCTGACTGTGCTTATCCTGTTTCCCTCACCCAATGTAACAGTTAGTTTTAATCGTAGGAAATTACAAGTTACTTTCTGAGCATGCAATTCTATGGCATTCTTTAACATGGTTGTTGCCGAACTTGTGTAACTTTTGGTGTGCGCTTTTTGCTCTTACTGCAAGCAGTTGAGATCTGCAAGTCTTAACTTATTTTTGATATTAACAGTACCATGATGACAAAACTAGGGTAAAGGATGTGATGAAGTCAGGAAAGGTATGACTTGTGGTATCTTCCTCTTTCTATATACTGCCCTTTATGTGTGTCTAACATTTGTGCTTGCAGATTACGATGTTGTCAACTTGGGCGTTTGAAGAATTTAAGGCTGCAACTTCTGTTGAAGTCGGTTCTCCTATATCAGATATCAACTTGAAGGTATTATTTAAGTCAAATCAATATCATTCCCCCCATGAAAGAGGCTTGGATGATACTTTTCAATATGAAAATTACTGATTCTTCTGATTCCTTATGAGACTGTGGAGGAGATTTTGTTATCTGTGGTTAACCTATCTTAAGTGGCTGACATTCATTTAAAATGACAGTCAGCATTATAACTTTCTCAAGTAATCGGGGCCTGAGATCATGATGTCATTTGGAAACCAATTTGGATTGGAAGTTGACAACTTCCTATAAGAACCATAGTACTATATACTTGAACCTTACTATTCAATGTCTTAGACTAATTTCATGGCTGAAACAATTGGCATGCAAGCTTCAATCATGTGCATGCAATTCCATTCAAACTTAACGTAACTTCCGTTTGTTGCTTCTAGCATAATGGTTTTATTCTATTTGGTGTTCTGAAGCTTTTGTACGAGGAATTGGTTGAGAGATCTAAGGAGAAGGAGGAGAAGGAAGCTAAAAAGCATCAACGCCTTGCTGATGATTTCACAAAACTATTACATACATGTAAGGTAAAAGAAAACTGTTTTGGGAACATTCTGCTGAATATAAACATCTTGTGGTAGTTGATCAGATTTTTAAGTTTATCAAAGTAAATTTTTATCAAAATTTCTCTTGTAGGAAATAACTGCTACTTCTGATTGGGAAGATTCCAAATCACTGGTTGAAGAGAGCCAAGAATATAGGTATTGCAGCTCCCAGCATTTATAAAATCCTTTCTCATTTGTACCTTTGCTTGATCATTTTTTACTTCCATTGCTTTTCTCTTGCAGGGCAATTGGGGAAGAATGTTTAAGAAGAGAGATCTTTGAGGAGTACATTGCTTATTTGCAGGAAAAGGCTAAAGAGAAGGAAAGAGCGCGTGAAGATGAAAAGGTATGTTTATTTTCTTCATAAATTTAATTGATTATTAATGACCAAAAATGTAAATAACAGTATTTCATTATCCCTTCTTATATTAATGAATTACTTTTTTAGCATAATGAAAGGTGTTTTACCAGAATTATTACTGTTTCTAATTTTGGTATGCATGGACGGCTTGGGCACTGTTCTTATAGTTTAATATTGTATTCTTATAAATGAAAAGGCAACCTTCTCAAAGTTCTACACCTCTAGCTCTCATAATTGAAATGTGTTTTAAATTGCTCTTTTGTTCTGCTGTTTAATTTGTGATTGAAAGAAGAAATTGGAGAAAGATGAATTAAAAGCCTTGAAAATATTGGCTTCATGTCAGCTTTATACTGAGCCGTAACTTAATACATAGTGTTAAGTGCAACCAAATGACTCAAATCATGATACAAAGACCAGCAACTCGTTACTTCAACAGTGACTATTGCGTCTCAGGTAGTAGGTGGTCCTAAGCTTCGTCTTTCTTTGCTTTACCTGTTGGCAGGATAAAAAGGACAGCGAGAGAGGTGAAAAAGAGAAGCGAAGAGATAAAGAGAGAAAGGAGAAAGAGAAAGAGCGTGAAAAGGAAAAGGGAAAGGAAAGAACTAAAAAGGATGAAACAGATAGTGACAATATGGATGAAACTGAAAGCTATAAGCACAGAGATGAGAAGAAAAGAGAAAAGGAAAAAGATAGGAGGCGCCGGAAAAGGCATCAGACTGCAACTGATGATGTAAGTTCTGATAAGGATGAAAAAGAGGATTCTAAAAAATCGAGCAGGCATGGAAATGAACGTAAAAAATCAAAAAAGGTTCTACTCTTCAACTATCTTTCTTGTTAACTTGTAAAATTTTAGAATTTACCTTAATCTGCCACTCTTTTGCAGCACTCATACACACCTGAATCAGATAATGAAAGCAGGCACAAACGGCACAAAAGGGATCACCGGGGTGGTTCCCGTAGAAATGGTGGTTATGAGGAACTTGAAGATGGGGAGCTTGGTGTGGACGGAGAAATCCAGTAGTTTCCCTTTTCTATTTGGGGACTACTAGTTTAAATTGCTTGGGCATAATGTAAGCATTTCTCTGCTAGTTCATGGTATGTCCTGGAAGCACTGGTTTTTTTGTCTTAATATATTCAGCTAGTTGCACCATCTTCTAGTACATAAGGCTGTATTCAAGATAAATCTGGTCATGTAGACTTTGGAATAGGATATATAAAGGTGGTCTTTTACTTATTGTACTAAATCAGATGATCTTGATTTCTATTTGGCATGAATAAAAAGCAAATTAAATTTCAAGGTTATTATTGTTATAGTTACAATAATTCCAAGTGCTTGAACGTCGTAGTATTACGGTGTCCCTGTCGTTTTTGTATGCACGTGTGTAAGACTCTCTTTGTAAATCCATCTTATTAATGAAATTTTTTAATTTCTCAAAAAAAAAAAAATCCAAGTGCTTGATGAAGTTGATGTGGGATTAGATGTGTTTTAGCTATCAGAAGTTGGGGAAAATAGATGATCCTGGAACATCGATTCATAAATTAATGAAATGAAGTACAAAAGATGAAAATTATATATAACAATCAGTTTTATCTGTTAACTTTCCTAGTGCTTTTACATCATATCCATATTGGGGCTTTAGGTTCATGTAAATCTTTAATTGCTGTACAACTGGCATATCTGTTGAAACTTCAGCTGTAGGCCGTTATGGAACTTTTAACACAACGTAGTGCAAACAAAAAGAAAAAAGGAATGATGTAAATCCATTTCTCTATTAGTTTTAACTATTGCCAGTGTAAATGTTGTGGATCACTAACTGAGCTAACTTGAAGCTTTAAAAGCTAATTTTCACTGACTTTTTATGTCACTAGAACTGGAATAGTCAGGGGGGCCATCATGAGCATGGTGACGACTTTTATGTGATTCTTGTATGGGTCTAATTGTAGCACGATGAATAAAGTGTTAATGGATTCGTTTAGTTTCGTTTAACTGGAACTAATTTATATTGTTCATGGAAACATCATCGTATCTTAGTGCCATGAATGATAATGCTATCTTCATTACATGTACTATAATAGATCATCAAGACATGAGTGAAATTGAACTTTTCAGCTCACTGAAACAAATTGAAAAGGTATAAGTAATTAATTTTGAATCAGACTATTGGTTCATGACAACAAATGAATAATATCTGTGATAGTTGCATTCTTGATCTCTTTAGAAATGCTATCTCTGATCCCTGTTGCAATGTCTTTTTTCTGTCCTTTGTATTTGCTCCATTCTTTAGCTGAATGCAGTAAATCCAAATCCAAGAACTTTTTCAAATAAAATAGATCTCCTGATACTTTCCAGCAGAATGAATTTTCATTAATGATTTTTTATTGCTCTTGTGGTTCCAACGATTTTTTGTAATGTTCCTGTTGCTTCTGCTTTCTTATCTGGTTGTTAATAATCTCCCACACACAATCAATCAAGAGTTGCTTTGTTTGATGAAAAGCTGTTTGAATCCCATGTTTTTCAGAAAAAGATTTAAAGTTAATTTGTTTATCTAATTGTGACAAATTTGGTCTGTGGCTGCTAAATGGAAATGTATCATCTAGAACTGGTTGAGAAAAAGGAACTACAATAATTAGAATGAGCTTTTGTATTCCATGGCAGATAAAAGATGCTAACCTTCATGAAGTGGGGAAAGTCTGTGATTAGGTATCTGTTCAAGAACTGAAGCGGGGCTAAATGGTTGATCTTCTATTTCTCGCCAGTTGAACTTTCTATTTGAAATTGCTTATTTGCATGTGGATAGCTGAACCATGTCTGTAATTCCTTAGGTGTATCAAGAACTAAATATAATCAAATATTCCCTTCAATAATGAAGAAAAAGATTAGGAATATTCAGTTTTCTACCTCTCTCTGTGTTGGAATACATTGTTGAGAAGAATCTTTAACTTTTACTCTGAACATGTGATCTTTATGCAATGAAGTTGTTTCTTCTGCATCACTTTCTGAGCATGAATTGAACACTGTTGTGCTACTGGCTGAGGAAAACTCATCAAAATCTGGACCTTGTTGGTTTTCTCGAAAGTCCTTGTGGACATCACACTTCTCATCTCTTTGGTTGCCACTCTTGATTCTCAACTTCTCATTAATAGAAATGATCCAGTTATATGTTGCTTTTATTATTCTTGGAAAATTGGTGATGCGCTTTCTGCCTCGCTTTAAACCAGAACCGACTGACCACATAAGGAGCTTTTCTTCACTCCCAAGACAGCAGCAGTAGCAGCTGCTTTCTGATATTACCCCATTTCTTTGATACCCTCTTTCTAGAAGGTAGACCTCTAGGATGAAAGGTTCTTGCTGCTGTTGAAGAAGCTCTTGAAGTTGTTTAACTGGTTTTGACACTGTGGTAGCCATTAGATAATTGTCTAATTATCTTAAGGTGCTTGAGGGGGGCTACAAATCAAAGATGGGATGCGAACAGTTTTAAGCACCTCCAAATAAAGGTGGTGACATTGGTGTGGCTGCAGTAAATTTGATATACAGCATGGCTCTGCTTGAGACTGAACAATATTAGGAAAGGTTTGTTACTCTTTATGAAGACTTGAAACAAATTAACAGGTATAGTGCAAAGGTCTCTAGGCTATACCTTTTTCGAGTTTTGGTAGTATTGTTTGGGAGCTTCAGGTTCCCTTTATGCTAGATATCAGGTAATAAACTTTCTGATCGAGTTCTCGTCCTTTCTTTTTGTGCAGTGTCTTATAAGACTTGTAACTGAAAGTGCTCTTTCAAACCCACCCTCTGTGTGACCCACATCTATCTGAGTGGATATTATCCTTCATGTTGGTCCCGTGATGACTGTTTCAGAGGGTATAGGTTGCTGCGTTGCCGGCGGACTCGGACAAATTGAATGTCTCATTAGTAGTGATGATTATCCTTTTTTGTTGGAAAATTGATGACTACAATTTCTAGACTTTTAACTCTTTCTATATGTCAGAGACTAGCGTTGCATTGCTGGCTGCCTCTTCATTATTTTCACAACTGTAACGTTGTCGCTTTGGATATGAGGTCCCAAAGGTCTAAAGACATGGCATCATTAATCAATCCAGTTCTTGAAGATATTATCTATATTCTTCTTGTTGGTAGTGTGGTCGTTGAATCATTATCTTGTTCAGCTTTGCTTTGAGACATTAAATATTAAAGTTGTATCTAATTTGTTCTTGGTTGGAACTTTTTAGTATTGCACGCCCCTTCCAGTCCAATCATGTTCTTTTATCCGGTCTTACCAAGTAAACAACTCCAACATGCATAATGCAAGTGATACAGAATCATAGTGCTGATAGTTGTCTTGTTTTCTTTCCCTTGTTATCTGCTTCTCTCGGTGGTTATATTTTGAGATGTACTGAATTCTATCGCCTGAGGAGTGATCACCTGTAAAAGTGATGAAACTACGGAATTCTATCGCCTGAGAAGTTATCATCTGTAAAAATCATGAAACCAAGTGACGATGAACAATATAGTTAGGTTAAAGAGAGCTTTGAAGAATACTAATTTATCTCTTAGATTTCGACTACAGAAATAGGATTCCTTCGTTGATTATAAGCGCCCTATCAAAGAGGGAAAGCCGTCGTGGGGCTCATATATTTAGTTTCTTTAGTTGTTCATGAGAGTACAATTTGAAGCAACATATTCAATGTCGGCCTTAAAAGCTGTTGTATGCAAAGGTATTGCGGCAATGATCCATAATAATTCACGTCTGCCAACTTTGCTTGACGTGTAAATCCTCGTGAAGTTGATGAAATACTTTCTGGGTCTTAAATTCTAATTAATGATCCAAAAACGGAAGGCACGAACGCTTTGGGCTTTATCAATTAAAGCCTCTCTAAAGTCTTGTTTAATAATAAAAAAGAGGTGAGAATAAGAATGTATTTGTTTAATTATTAGAAATGAATAAAATCAAGACTAATAAAATTTAAACATCACTAAACTTTTATTTAGGAAGTGTCAATATAATTTAGAGTTAAATGTTAGAAATAAGAGATACAAGATATTAAAATGTTATCATAATACTGTTAGGATATTATTTTTCATCAAAATATTATCATTAAAATATCTTTTATATTAATTTCTTTAACAAATATTTTTACAGAATAAAGAATAATAAAATTGAAATAAAATTTAAACAATACTAAACTTATATTTAGGAAGTGTCAGTTAGAATTAAATGCTAGAATAAGAGATAAAAGATATTAAAATATTATCATAATATTGTTAGGATATTATTTTTCATCAGAATATTATCATTAAAAATATATTATCATCTTTTATATTAATTTCTTTAACAAATATATTTATTTTATTTTTATTTTATTATCATCTTAAATTTATTTAGAATTATTTAAAAATTCATAATTTTATAAATTATTGAAAATTTGAATTAATTATTTATAAAATAAAAAATAATTCCATTAATTATTTAGAAAACAAATTATATAATAACTAAATATGAGTAAAAATTCTATTAACATTTGTAATATTTTTTAAAAAAATTGAAATTTCATTGAAATAAATAATGAGATAAATACAAATTCAAAGCTTCTCCTATATCAAGGAAAAGCTAAAGTGACAAGAAGGCAAACTTCTAGTAGACGACTAAACGACACCGTGAACATAACTACATTATTCATTAAACAATTCCATAAAGAACCCAACAATAATGAAGAGTAACGATCCAATGAGCTTTCTTTAGAGAGTAAAGTTATTCCCCCCATCGATTGGATTTTCTAGAAACTTCTGAATTAGGGTAGATTTGTCAACGGCGCTCATCATCTCCTTTTTGGCGATAACTTCCAAGGTAATGAATTTCTGTCTTGAAATATGTTTCTTCGTCTTCTTCTTAAGCAGTGTGTCTTTATTTAGGGTTTGAACTGTCGAGTAATTCCTTTTCGCCGCATTGGTGGAATTGCCCAAAAAGAGAGTTATTATTTCAAGGCATGCAACTTTCCTTTTTCTTTGCCAGTGATTGATGCAGAGGATCTAAGTTCTGGGGTATCACAGAAGATCGACCTCGTAAGGTATGAACTAGCTCCATCTTTAGAGATTTCTACGCATCCTTACGGGTAGTTTTGATGACCAGATGTTCTGGATTCTTTGGGCATTTCACAACTTGTTTTTAGCCTTCCAAGTAATTTCTTTGGTTGATAAAAGTAACTTTTGTTGTTGTATCATTGCTCTGTTCTTTGTACTCTAGAGTAGGAGATCCAGAACATAATGTTCGAATTTATCTAGAATTTTCTTGGAGACTCGTTATAGTCTCCAAGAAATTGCTAGCCTCCCCTGCATTTTTTCTCCACCTAGTTTATAACCAGTCGCTCTCTAATACTGGCAATTATGAGTTCTATGAGAGAATTTAGACATCTTTCTCTCCCTGCAAATCTTTTGTTATTTCTCTCCTTCCAAATCTCTCGGATACATGTTGCAATTGCAACCATGTAGATGTCCTTGTCATGCTTGGGTGTATGAATCTGTAGTATCTCTTGTATAATGCCACTCAAATTGCTTTGACAACAGTTAAGTGTACATAAGGACGAGATTTTCTGCCATACCATTTTAGAATATTTACACCTAAAAAAAATTGTCTTTGTCCTCTTCCTCTAGATTACATAGGACACATTGTTTAGGACAAGAAAGAAATTTTAATCTTGCCATGGTAATGAGTTTGTTTAACATGGCTAACCAAAGCAAGAAGCTGACATTTGATTTAAGAATTTTGCTCCAGATCAACTTACACCACCCAATGCTTATGTTTGTCCCATAAATTTGTTGTTTAGCTTTCCTATTGGTCACTTACAAAACCGATTGACCGTTACATAGATAAATATCCTCTCCATCATTGTGTCTGTACTGTGGTATCCTCTTAGGAAAGAGACCAGTTACCGTATACAATTAACTCCTACATTTTGGCTTTTCTTGAAAATCTATCAAGGATATCTTTAGCTATCAAATGATGGATTAGTGCTCTTTGGCCTGTCCAGTTATCATACCATAGTGAGATTTGGTCCTTAGCCCCCATTTTGCATGTGATCTAGTTTTGTACCTCTTCCCCCAATCTAAGGAGTTGGTTGAAGTACTAGGAATAACTGTCTTTAGGTCTAGATGCCCATAGACTGCCACCCTTTAATATGTAGTTGTGTACCCATTTAATCCATAATGATTTCTTTTCACTTAACATCCTCCATAATTATTTCAACATTAAGCATCTGTAGCTTCTGCCAATTGACTCCAAACTTCTAGTTTCTTTTAATTGACATATGTGAGTCCAGCTTAGCTATTCCTCTTTCTCGTTTCCCCTTACTCCATAAGAATTGTTTCATCATTTTTTCACTATTTTAGCTATCCGTTAGGATAGAAAAATGTGAGAACACTAGTAGGTATTCATAAACATTATGACAAATTTTAGGCGTTGAAGTTTACTGCCATAGGAGAGAGTTTTGTTTGTCTAAGAACCTAATCGCCTTTGGATATTTTCAATAAAATGAGGACATTCCCTAAATCTTAGTTGTCCCAAAAAAATAGGAATGCCCAAATATAGGATAGGAGGATCTTATTTTTCCATTGCAGTGAAAAGAGATAAACTATTAGATAGATGTGCAACACTTTTTGATATGATAAAGAAGCTTTTCTGAAAGTTGATGCTCAACCCTGAAATCTCCTTAAATCTTTGTAAGGTAAGTATCAGTAATGAAACTAAGGGAATATCAGCCTTGCTTAATAAGATTAGATCATCTGCAAAACATAAACTTGTTAGTGAAAGCAACTTACATTTGGTATGGTACTTGAATTTTGGGGTTGAAGAGATTCTATGTTTCAACGTTAAGGTAAGAACTTCCATGCATATTACAAATAGGTAAATTGAATTTTGGGGTTGAAGAGAATCTATGTTTCAACATTAAGGTAAGAATTTCCATGCATATTACAAATAGGTAAAGGAAAAGAGGATCCCCTTGCCTAAGTCCTCTTTTTCCTTCGAACATCTCAGTTGGACTCCCACTGATTATAATCCTAGAGGAAATCACAGTGATGCACTCTTGAATCCATTTGATAAAAATCGGGGGGAAACCCATAACTTCCATAGTTTATAATATAAAGCTCCAACTGACACTATCAAAAGCTTTTTAAAGATCCACTTTTATAGTGTAGTTCAGAGGAGAATTTCCTCTTATGTCCACTTTCAGAAACTCTTGCAAAATTAGAAATATTATCACCAATATTCCGCTTGCTTAAAAAGGCTCCTTGGTTCTCACTGATGATGAAGTACAGCACAGATTTTAGTTTATTAGCTAGGATTTTAGCAATAATCTTATAAATGAAATTAGTGCAAGAAATATATCTGAATTCACTCTATGTTATAGGCTTATGAATTTTTGGAATCAAATATAAGCAGGTCTTATTAATCTCTTTGAGCAGGATTCCATTTTTGAAGAATTCATGCACAACTTCTGTAATGAATCTTCCTATTTTATCCCATGTTTTTTTATAGAAAAACCATTCAAACCATCTGGACCTGGAGCCTTCGAACCATTCATTTTTAACCCCACTGCCTCTATCTATTGATCAGTGACCTGCCTATTTAGAAATTTAGCTTCATCTTCGAGAATTTTAGCAGAAATAAGTGTCTTGAGGTCTTCATAGCAAATGCTAACATTCCCTATAGTTACAAAAAACTTTTGGAAGTATGCCATAGCATCCTTAGCAATCTCAGTTTGCTCATATATGAACTCACTTTATTCAACTTTAATCTAAGTGATCCTATTAACATTCCTTCTTGCTGACACTGTATTGAAGAAAAACTTGGTGCATCTGTCCCCATCTTTAATCCAATTAATTTTGGATCTCTGTCTTAACAATGAACACTGGTTATCCACTGCTTGCATATAGTGCGTCAATGTTTCCTTCTCCTCCTTCATAACAATCTCATCAATTGGGTTATCAGCTAGTGATTTATGTATGCATAAGAGTTGTAATCTAGTTGTTCTATCTCAAGATTGGTGTTCTATCCCCTTCTTCCATTCTACCTCTTCAATTCCTACTTTACAGCCTTTAGTTTTTGCATACAGATAGATTGTTTTGTACCGGAGACCTCGAACTCCAAACCCTTGGAAATGGCTTCTTGAAATCCTTCCACAATAGCAAGGAAGTTGTTAAATTTGAGTAAGAGTTGAATACGGACCTTTTTGAAAAGGTTATCCACCTTGATAGGGGTATGATCCGAAAACCATGGATTTAAAAAGATGGCTTTGCTGTTTGGAAATTTTGTTAACCATTCAACATTCACCAAGGCCCTATCCAATTTCTTTCGAATAAACCATTTCGAACTCTGCTTACTGCTCCATGTTAATTTGTGACCCTCGAATTTTAAGTCAAAAAGTTCCATATCTTTGATACAATCAAACAAATCCATATTATAGTTGATCAAATTACAATTCCCTTCAGCTTCTGATTTATAAATAGTGGAATTGAAGTCACCACTTATAATCCATGGACCTCTAGCTGACCCTTTTAGTCTTCTCAATGAATTCCATAAATCCAATCTTTGGAAAACAGTATTAAAACCATAAACAAAAGTAGCCAAAATTGTAAAGTTCTTCATTTTGTAATATTTGATACTAAATACAAATGTAATTATTACCTTTGTTTAATCTTATATCAAACACGTATAATCATTAATTTTATTCATATTTTAATTCTTACTTTCCATTTCTATTTCTATTTTTTATTCTAATTCATTTATAACTAGCAAAGATATGAATTTCGAACCATATCCGCTGAATGGTACTGTATCATCAAAAAATTGCACAAATTTAATATCTTCAGTACCGATCGTTGGTATTGAATTTTTTGTTTGGTACTAGTTGGTACTGGCCAGTATTTAGAATACTGAACAAATATCGAAGTACTGTAAACTTTAAAATCTATAGGGACTAAATTGCAAAAAAAAACAAAACAAACCCACGCATCCACACATCAGTCCCTCATTTCTACCCAATTTCAAGTTTTTATTATTCATTCTCTCTCCCTTTAACATTCACTATCGTCGGCCACCCATAGCCTATGAGATCTCACATCAGTTGAAGAGGAGAACGAAGTATGCCTTATAAGGGTACGAATACTCTTCCCCACAGATGCGTTTTCCTGAGTGCAGGAAGAGCAAAATCGTGAGGGTATTGGCCTGATGGGCAACCCAAAGTGGACAATATCTATGGACGAGTGATCTGGGCTGCGCTTGACTAGCACGTGAGACTAAGGTTCGAAACGCCAAATCACACGTAAACCTACCACTAGAGACAAAATAAATTCAAACCCCAAAAGCGCAGCAAGTTTATACAATACAATAACAATAGGGCACGTCAGAAAGAAGTTTTACCACTCATGAAATCATGTCACTATAGACGCTACAATACAAGATAAATGAAAACAAAGCAAGAACATACACAAACGTAGGTAAGCCACAACGAACACGTCACAGGAGTCAATGTTGTGAAGCTGGTGGTAGCTGACCTGTTAGACCCCGTTTTCGGAGTCTAACTCCTGATTGCTCTGTTACCACAACTGTCGGGCCCCGTTTCCGGAGTCTAACCTTCAGAAAATCATAAGACTTGTCATTATCGGATCGTCTTCTCAAAACTC
>JAOQMS010000006.1:5665797-5703854 GCA_027563885.1 Erythroxylum longipes | reverse complement strand
CTGCCTATTTATAGGCAAGAGAATGAGAGGAAGGTTGGCCAAATTGGCCAACCTTCTTTGGCATATTAGGCAAGTTAAGCATTCGGTGCCTAACTTGCCAACCAAGTTTGACAAGATTTCCGTCTTTCGCCCCAGAAAACTCAAATAAACCATCGAACTTACTGAGATTATATTTCGTTTAATC
Organism: Erythroxylum longipes; assembly: GCA_027563885.1. NCBI lineage: Eukaryota > Viridiplantae > Streptophyta > Magnoliopsida > Malpighiales > Erythroxylaceae > Erythroxylum > Erythroxylum longipes. The sequence continues at coordinate 5,703,670 of JAOQMS010000006.1, read as the reverse complement.
GTTTTTTAAGAAATCAATCCAATTTGATTGCTGTAACATCAGACTAGGAGACATTCGAATGTTAAACCTAATAAAATACGTTATGGAAGTAGTTAGCTGAAAGGAGTGAAGCATAGCAAAACCAAATTTCGGGAGAAGTACTGGAACATAGTTCTCTCCTGAGCCTAATAATATTACATACATCAACAAGTCTTACAATTGACTAGCAGTCTGAAATTTATAACTCCACATAAAGTCACAATTGCAGTCTGCTTGTAATGAGACTACACTCATATTTACCTGGAAGAGTCCGTTTCCAGCCCATACTCCTCCTAGGGCATGTTAAGTGAATGGCACCTAGTAGGAGAAAAGTGAAATAGATCACAATACAAAGGAAACTAATTGCAGCCCTACCATAGCTTCAAGCAGCTGTCCGGCGGCGAGGCCTTCAACGACCAAGCTATTTGGACACTGAGAATGAGCTTTTGGTGCTTAGTGTCTCAACGTGGCATTTTATTTCATTTTGAAAAGTTATTAATGACCTGTGTCGACCTGCAAAAGCGACAGTGAACTGTTTTATCTTATCCTCAAGATCTTTCCTGCTAAGAGCTTCATTATTCAAATCCTTCAAAGCATTCTCCTTTTGGTCATTGGCCAGTGCAACTTTATGAGATGAATCGCTGACTCTTTGAAACAAAGTATCCCTTTCTTCTTTCAAGAGCCGAAAATCTCTTTCCAAGACGCTGTATCTTTCCCTGGACTCCCCAAGAAGCTGTTGGTTGTTTTCCAACTCTTTTTGCAAGCAATTGCACTTTACCTTAAAGGTGTCGAGCTCGCTGACCAGTTTCTCCTTCCAAGAAGCAGTTTCTCTTTCCATGCAGTCCTTAATCAATTGAAATTACTCAACCTTCAAGAGCTAAAAGATAATCGTAGAGATCTATGCTTTGTGCTACAGTAATTAGAGATGTTAATTCTTCTAGTACATGACAGAATTAGCGAAGATCAATTTTCTCTACTTCAGTCCTAATACATGCATTTTTTAACTACAAAGCAAATACGGTCAATCTCCTTCAAAAGCATCATGAAGAGCCTTAGTATATAAAAAGAATGCATGTAATAGCCAGACAATTTTCAAGATAGGAAAAAGTATAGATTCAGAAACACAATATAACAAGTTGCGGGCGCCTATAAAATCATTTCATCTTACATAGCCAGCAAGTTCTTTCTACTTGATATTATCATGATAAGAATATCCAAGAGTGTTGGTCAGATATGTTCTCATGTGTACAAAAGCTATAGAACTGTTAGAAATAGTTTTTAAGATGGATACAGCAGAATACAAAGGAACACTCACTTTGCCATGGAAATATGTTAAATTCAAAGAGAATCCATGTCCACTATAACAACGTTATTTGATTGATAACCAAGTTTTGTACAGGACTTTGGCAAACACGTATTATTTGGAAAGGAAACTAATTATTGGATCTGCTGTTTATATTACCAAAATGCCAAAAGCGGAATAGCATATCCAAATATCAGGACAATTATTAAAACCAGAAGTGATAGATAATATCTTGGTGATTGTGGCCAAGCAGCTACCTTACATTCGCGGCTGTAGATTGCACCTTTCTCTTTAACCTGTGTTGTTGATGTTTCGGACAATACCAAGGATTCAATGGTGCCTATCAAGCTCTCAGAAAGCATTCTGCACCGTTGTTTGACAGGAGAATCATCCCTGGGGACTGAATCATGACCATCCCGGGCCATAGAGAAATTGGTTTCCAGATTTGAGAATATGCTCACACCAATTTCGCTTGTGCCGGAGAGCAATTTTACAATTAGAGATTCCCCATGAGGTACGGATTTCTGTCCAGAAGATAAGAAGCTAAAGTATGATACGCCAAATATGAAATATTATATGTGGGAGACATCAACGAGGACGGCCTTTACCTGTAACATTAACAGCACATCCTTATACATATCTTTACAATCAGCTACGGATTCGCAGAGCTTTTTTGGTAGTTCTTCGAAGAGTTGTGCTTCTTGTTTAAGTTCTGATATCTCCTTCATCAAACGATCGTTTAAAATTACTTGCCCTGAATGCTTCAACTGATATCGTTCCAACACATATTCTATCAGTGCCAGGAAAAATCAATGGCAAAGGACTCGGGTCATATGAATACACATCCATTGTTAAGACATTTGCAACAAATAAATACATAATATAAAGAAGTAGATATAGAAATGGCTATGATGTAATGAAACATATAATGAGCATCAATTTAGTGAACTAGGTGGACCGATGGCTTGTCAAAAAATTGAAAGTCAATGCAAAGCAGAGGCCATAACATTAGGCAGCACACTTTGTAGACCGAAGAGATATTCACATGAGCTGCCAATAACTTGGTTTTTGCTTAATAATGAGACAAAATATGTGCTCAGATGAGTTTATGGGAATCAGATTGCATGGTATAAGTCGGTCATCATGGATTTGCGCATGTGCAAAACGTAGCAAATACAATGCAATATTCTTCAGCTGATGCAACGAATAACTTGGGATATTTGAAATTCGAAGTACGTGATACAATAACCTCAAGTTCAGTCTTCTCCTTGGTGACAAGTTCTAGTTTTCTTCTGAGATTCTCAAGCTCCTTTCTGTAATTATCACCTGAATAACCCTGAAAGGAAGTTTGACGAATGAAATAGGACCATGCAGTTCTTTAGAAACTCTTAATTGGCTTAATCATAAATGTAAAAATGTAGCTCCCTTAATGTTACACTTCAAACGATAACCTGCATAACAGCAAGTGTTATAAAGTACAATAATAGTTATTATTAAAAGACTTCAAATATTAGAAAGGAACCATGCGAAGATGATTGAATTTGTTGCTTATGAATTTATCAACTACGACCTTTAGTACGTAAATAACACAAAATTATTAGCTGCGAATAGGAAACTGAGCACTCATAGTATAGATCAAATCCACTCATGCGATGTAAATATCTAACTGGAGAAACTAGAAATATTGACTCACTGGGGTAACATCACTATATGGAAAGGATTGGACTTTTCTCGCTGGAGTCATCTCAATTGAATCCAGGTCAGCTACATAACCTTTGTTCATTTTCATCCATGTGTCTTCATCTGCCACATTGCTTAGCGTATCTGGAAGAGGACTGCAATCTGGTAGGCTGCAATAATTGGAGCGTTTGACGACAAAGGAATTGGGAGCTGCCTTGAAAGTAGGCGTACTGAAGAAATCCTCTTGGTTAATACTGTTGCTTCCGTTGTTTTCTTCCTTGACGCTTTGTCTCCCAAAATTCTGCCCCTGTAAGTGATTGTGTTTGAATGAGTATTCAAAACATGAATTGTCCAAACGAATCGCAGACTCGAGTCAAAATAGCAACGATGGAGAGGCTGAGAAAGAAAGACAAAATATAGAATTGTTTTCTTGCTCTGTATTTGCGATTCTAAACTATCTTTCTGCGCGTTTCTGTAAAAAAGGCTAACTAATGAAAACAAAAATTCATCAATTTGTGATATGTGTAAGGAAATAGAAATAACTACCCGAGGAGGGGACTATGTACATTGTTTGCTTACTACACATTAGTTGGTTACATCACGAGGATACAAGCAAAAAGTGGATCATGAGAACAATAATCAATTGCTGTCACGAGGATACAAGCAAAAAGTGGATCATGGGAACAATAATCAATTGCTGGAAGGAATATTTTTAGTGGCCAATATGCTTTTGGAGGTTAGAAGTTATCATCCGCTGAAAACTGATCGAATATACTTAATATGGAGATTATACATCTGATATAAAACTAAAATGTTTCTGCTGCTCTTGAATCCAGCATTACCTGATTCGAAATCCTATCACAGTCTGATGACGTGACAAGGTTATTTAGATTGTCAATTTTCATTCGCTGCTCTTTGATGCATTGATCACGTTCCTTTTGTGATTTCTTCTGCTCTTCTAGCTCCGTTTCAAGTTTTTCGCGCTCTAGTTCATACTGAAGTACGAAATTAGCAAAATAACAGCAATACTTAAAAAACTTTATACGATATATTTCCTGTTGGATGGCCATATTTAGAACAAATGTTCATTCTACCTTGAGCATTTCGTTTCTCAATTTCAAAATTTCTTGCTCTAGCACTTCAGCTCGAGATCCCTGAAGAAGATTTTCTCTGTTATATAATTGTTTCATGGCATCTAACAAAATCATACATAATTCTGTCCTCACATGAAGTTTCTTACGTAGCTCTTCTATCTCTAACTTCTGCCGCTTCAATAAGGCTGCATCCGTCAAAATCTGCAACAAAACCAACTCTTGTTAGCTGCGATGTAAAAGTTTAGTTGCATCTTCATCAAATAGCTGGAGAAGATGCTTTAGTGAAGTAGTACTTCTGATAATTGAGTTAATTCATTGCAAATAGAAGCAACCACATGAGAAGAAAAAAGACTTGAGAAATAGTAAGGCATTAATTTAATGACTTCAAGCGTGTAGCGTAGAAGTGAAGCAGGCGGCTGCCTAACAAATGCGAAGTGAACTGTATTAAACAGCAAGATAAGTTAGGGACTTAGCACTGTCCAGCCAACACCATGCCCTCCATTTCATTCTCTTAAGAACGCCAAAACCGGAGATGCATCATGTTTTCGGCTTTAAGAGTCTAAACTAATTGATTGATTAAAGAATGTTATATGCACAACTTAAGCCAAATGGATGAAATGGTTGACCTGTCAAAGAACCGAGAGACATATACCTCATTGACTTGGACACAGTTGGTGATACGCTTGGCTCGGCTAGCAAACTGGAGAGTTCCCTTCGACTCCTCCACGTGTACCTATAAATTTGATAACAAAATAAAGCAATGCACCAATTAAGCAGGGACTCCAATGAACAACCATCAGTGGGTTGCCATAGTCAAACAAGAAAAAGAAGGGAGGACGCTGATGTTAGGCTACCTCTTCTGGAGCTATAGTGCAGATAATTGAAGTTTTGGCATTACCGCCAAGAGCGGGCTGAAGGATACGAGTCAGCTTACTATCACGATAAGGAATATGACCCCTGTGTTCATTATTTATACTGCCGTTTTCAAATGATACTTCTATTGTCATACAAATAGATGTATTGCAGAAGAAGCAATTACCTCTGCTTTACACCTTCGCTTAGTTTATTTATCACATTGCCAAGTATCATCAAGCTCTTATTGATATGCTTTCCTTCTTTCAAACGCACTCCACCAGCTCCAGTTTTAGCAATGCGTTCTGATCCAGCCAAATCTACCAAGTTCTGATTTCAATACAGAGGGACGCATTAAAAACCGGCACAAGAAAATTCTGAATCATACAGTTACTGTCAAACATGGAAACATATAAATCAAGCTACATAAATTCATTGGTTGGACAAAGAGATCACAGACCAGAACAGAGACTCGAATAGCATCGCCTCTTGAATAATCATCAGCAGAGTTAGTATCTTTCCCCTTGCTCTCTATCACCTTAAATTATATTTGAATGAAAACGAAAATACACTTATCAGGACTAATTATGTATAACGGAAGGTTGATTTCTCACAATAGAGTAGAAGCATACCATTCTAAATATTGTGTGAGATCTACTGCTACGAGAATTCATGTTCGTCTCCCCAAAATGCCTATTAACTAAGAAAATATTCAGAAACAAAAAGAAAAACTGAGAATAGATTTGGTTCACCAATTCGAGTTCTATAATACATGAATTTAAACTAACCTTCTCCTGATTCAATAAGCTTAAGAACTTGTTCAGAATTATTCACAATTTCCTCCCTGAGGCCTGCAACAAAGATGCCACGCTACAAACAAGGAAACCTCATCTTCAATTGATTGTATCTAATCTAACAACAACAATTAGGAGAGAGCTGCAAAAAGTTGGTATCCTAATATCTAACCTCCAAGCTCTCATGTATCTGCAATTTTTGGTTCTCAACCGTCAAAAGATCGTTGATCTCTTCATTATATATCTCCATATAAGAAACTCGAATCAGAAACTCCCTATCGGTAATCTGCTCCAAGAAAATCAAATCTCAGAAAGTCAAATTCTGAACATTCTTATCAACAGCGTTCATATCTAACATTTACCATGTCTATTCTGTTGAAAACATCTTTAACAGCGAGACGAATGATTCCCGGGTCCGTTTCAGAACCGTTCATGGTAAAAGTTTTACCACTGCTGGTTTGTCCATAAGCAAACGCCGTTCCTGATTTAAAAACCTCAACGGTTAGCTCAAAAGTCAGCAGATAAATCTATGGCCTACTAATATTGAGAAAATTTACCATTGAATCCGTCAACTGCAGCGTGGATGATGTCTCTTGTAAGCAGCTCGTAGACACTAGCGTTCGTACAGCTCTCATCAAAGATGCGATCTACCAAACATGAAGATCATTACTGAGATGATGAGATAGGAGATAAGAGATAGGGAAACTTAGATGATAAGGAGAGAACCGAAGGCATAAGATATGCCGGCGATAGGAGTGCCGTGAGACTTGTGAAGTGAGATGCGATTGTCTTCGATCTTCCAGTAGGTTCCGCCATTTTCGATCTCTTGAGAGCCTGAGATCGGAGGTCTCACTCGGACTGCCACACAGATCTTCTCCATAACTGAACTCGTACAGATTACGGAGTTCTACGGCGGTCGATTTTCCTTTTTTATTTTAACGTGAATTTGGTTATGATGTCTTTGAAGGAACTTTGGCTGTTAGTTTTTGAAATCAGGCAAGGGCGGGCTTCTATGTTTGGCAACTTGGCCGACGAGAGTTCAGGATTTTGAAAATGTTATGGCTATTACAGAAACGCCCCCTCAGAAACATTCAATTTTCCCGTTTGGGCTCTTTTAAATGTATGAATGAACAAGGGCCCAATTACTTATTAAACGGGCCATCCTTAACTGCAAAAAACGTCTCTTCGCACTCAAGTTATGTTTCTTTAGCACTTCACTTGTAAAGTGGTAAGAGACAATAGAATTACCTGTATATTATTATTAACTACTATAGGCTTAACAAATTCAAAACAGAAACAAGATAAGCACTGCGGAAGTTGCTGGTAAATAGTCCAGCCAAGAAAGTTTTCACATTAAAGGCAGAAAGTTAGTAATTATGTATAAGACACCACTAGATGGTTTGCGGACTCGTGGTCATCCATCATAATCCGCGAACTTTATATTTATTTTCAAATGATATTATTTACTTTTTTAATTACACTATAAAGCCTACACATAAATGTAACATTGTATCCTTTTCTGAAGCTAAGACATGGAAAAAGTGGAAAAACCAAACAATGAAAAGTAAACCTTTTCTTCTTCTTCTTCTTCTTCTGCTTCTGCTTCTTTTTTTCTTTCCTTGTGTTTCTCTAACGTGGTTGCAAGGTAATGCGAGAAAGTGATGAAATTGGATATTAATCTTTTATCTAATTAATTTATCTTTGTTACGTGATAAACTGATGATTACAAACTACGATTTTCATTCAAAAAGCCTATAACTTTCAGGAACTTTTGAAATGAAACTTCCCTTTTCTTATGGTTGTAATTTTTTATCCTTTATTTAGCAACATAAAATAAAGATAACTTGCATGTGAAGAAAAAATAAAAAAGGAAGAAGCAAAGACAACCACAAGTTTATGTGGAGCAATGCTTTTTGTCAAGCAGCAAGTACATGGGAACCAACCAGTAAACAACGTGTAACTAAGCAAAGATGATTTAGAGACCGCCACACTTGTGTTGTATGATTGTGCAATTAAGCACTCGTGGGTGAGAATGGTGGGTCTCTTTCGATTCTTTAGTGAGTGTTTGGATAATGTATCAATCTGCTTTTGTTTCGTCTCTATAGCTAGTTTTGCTTTCTTATCCTCTCTAGAATGATACTTTGATGATTTGATGGGGACTACATATCTAATTAGCCAAATCCATACCATGCACCTGGAACAAAATGGTCCATCCTACTGTATGGACTATGGAGACTGTACTAGTCTTGCGAGTATTTAGTGAATACACTTTAAAGTTAATAATTGCCAACCATTTATTTTTGTGAGCTTCAAAGTAGTTATAAACATATTGGAACATCAACCACGTTCCTAATTTATTCATTAATGATGAAATCAGCCAAACAAAACAACTCAATTTCGATGAAATTTCATATATATATTTCCGGTGGCTTTACTCAAATTATATTCATTTGTTCTTCCATTTCCATTTAAAAGCAGGAGCACATTGGAAAGAAAGAATTGTTATAGCACTTATAATCACATGCAGGTATACGTGTAAATTAATTGATCTGTATAGATATAGCTCGTGCAAAATTTCCTTTAAAGCCACAGCACATCTTATTTGATTTGATGGTGGACGAACAAAAGTGCTTAGATTAGTACACGCCTTGACGAGGACTGAGTTTGCTTCAGAAAAAGCAAGCGTTGATAAGATGAAGAATATCTGGTGAGATTATAAGTTGAACGGCGACAGATCTCAGACATTAAAACAAATCAAATGCTTTAAGTGATGCACTTTACAAAGACAACTCTCTGAAAATGAAATTTCAACATACGATGCATATGAAAATGAAATTTCAACATACGATACATATGAATAATTGACTTCATTTTTGACATTCACTAAGCTTATGCAGAGAACAAAGTTAAAAATGTTCAAGTTAAAATTATGCAAATTTGCTAATCATGGTTACTTAGAGTGGGCGCAAAATACATGACCCGATAACAACAATTAATGCATTAAAGATGATAATAAAACTATCGATTATAACCATTACAATCGTTGTATTAAAGTAAAATCTATGACTATGATATTTAAGTAGGATTGATTTTATATGAATAGTCTTTAATATAAGTAGGAGTACTGAATTTATATACAAAATCAAAACCTCTTTGAAATGCTTTTGGGTGAGTTATATGAATATGGTGTAATTTACAAATCTTATAATTTAGTTTTATGCTCTTTCGGAGCACAACTCAAATGAATTAAAGTTTGAAACAGCACTTTAATTAAGATTTGATGGGCCTTATTATTACACAAAAAATCTGTTTCTTTGGTGGCCTAGTTGGGATAACCTTTGGTCAGGCAGAACATTTATCCCCCCTTGATGGGGCTCCTACTAGATTTATACTAGTGGGGTATTTGACAAACAATTTATCTAACTGTTTTTTAATTTATTGACTAAAAGTTAACCTTTTGACTATCTTAAAAAGTTATTCATGTGTTTAGTGAATGACTTAGTTAAATTCTAATAAGTTGATTTCTAAAAATGCGAGATTTTATATCGGTTGAAGAGAGGAACGAAGTACATCTTATAGGGATATGGATATCTCTCTTTCATAAACACATTTTTCCAACGTGTAAAAAAAGCAAAATCATGAGGGCTTGATTGAGTCAAGGCTCAAAAGCAGACAATATTTATAAGCGAGCACTCTATAGAGTTGTTACAACTATAGCTAAGTGGCTCCTCTCACCTAGCTTTAAATCAATCACTTGTTCCAGATTTTAAAAAAAATTGGCTTACGTACCGCACTTATCTATATACGTTACTAACCATTTACTTATGAGGGAACTTATACAATGCTGATATCGAAGCATTTAGTTGACAATTAATAGAATGACAAAATTGACCCACCATTTTAATGCATTCCACTTTTTGATCCTAATCCCTTTCTTAAGGTGAAAGGTAAAAGTCACTTTTGGAGAGGGTTGTTTACCTTTCATATTAAAAAACGCTTTCTCATCTTTTCATGCCAACTTTCGATTGTACCGTAAAGGGTTACGAAAACTATTGGTGCAAGTGGAACCAAGAGTATTGACGTATGTATGCTAATTTGTTCCCATATGCATTATCAAGCTTCCGTGTTCATTTGGTGAATATACCAAAATGTTATATTTCGTAATTATTCTCGAGGGGGGAAAAAAATAGAAAAGTAATGTTTCTGGTAGGATTCTCTTTTGTTGTCTATTCATATCCACGTAGGAAATTGGCTAGAGAATTTGACATTTGTTGCAGGAATATTTTACTCCTCGAGAAGCTAGGCAACACGTTACATGTCTTTTGCAGGTACGTATCAAACAAGAAGACCTTCTCTAAAGTGTTAACAGTATGTACCATACTAAAGTATTTTATGGTTTAGATATTAACTCTTCTCGTCACGAATCTTTTTATGATGGAGTTGTATTTAAATGCACATTCATAATGTTGTGTCTGCTTTTTGTTTAGCACACACTACCCATCCCCGAAAACACACTGGTCGAATGAAAGTTGGCGTCTAAATCCAAAGACATGGGAACAGAACAACCATTACATTCACTGCTTCTCTAATAACACATATTTACATACACGAACATGCATTCTTTGAAGTCGAACTTATCACAACCTGAACAATTCACCAAACTCTCGACCTCCAGTACGCATTAGTACTGGACCTAACTCTTCACTAGCCCAACACGTAAAAAGCTTATAAAAGAGTGAAAAAGAAAAGTGAACAAAAGATGGCCCTCTGCTAAAAAAGAAATCCTAGGGAAGACCAAAAAGCATCTGGGAATGGCACCGAATCTTTACACGGTGCCTATATAGCAATATGGGTTTCATCAAAAACAACTTTTCACGATGAATCAAATCCACCCACCTGCTTGGATGAGAGAGAGAAGAGCGAGAGAGGACTCTAATATTTGTGAGTTCATGCAAAATATTAGAGCTTTTTATTGAGCCTAGCTAATTATTCTCGGTCAAAATCACAGTTAAAGATGATTATTTTGGCTGTTGCATGGCTTGCATGGCAACTAAGATATGGCACAGATCGGAAAGTCTTGCCCCGAGCACAATGGATTCGGATCTTAGGCGGTAATTCTCTCTCCGCAGTAAGTAGCGATGGTTTTGAACTGTGGCCAACCAGTTCTTGAGGTCTCGGTTTTGTTCCTTTAGCCGGTTCACCTGTTCGGTGAGGTTCTCTAAATGCCTCTGCTTTCTCCAACGGGAACGTCGGGCTGATTCGCGGTTCGATATCATGCGCCTTCGCTTTCGCTCGTCCACTGAGTAAACCGTCCTGGTAGACCCCTCCGAACCAGAGTTTTGAGTTTGACTACCAGCTGGTGATTGGAAGAGTGGCAAGAGTTCCTGGATTTCGTTGGGTGTGAACCCCGTTTCATGTACCGGGAAATTGAATTGGGACGCCTCGTGAGCTGAAAACATGGTAAACTAGCACAAGAGTAGCTGGCCGGTTTTTACACACTGAACCGGATCTCAGAGAGAGGGAGAGAATGGAAAGAAAGGGAAAAGGGAGAAACGAAGTGTTGGGAACGGGTATTTATGGACCGAGAGAAGGGACATATGGGACCCACATTAAAAATTATATTGAAAAATATGAGGGCATTGTTGTTAAGAAAATAAACCCGTTTATCTTAATTTCATGTACATGTTCTTTAACTTTGGTTAGCTTTGCTGAAATGGGGTAGGGACATAGAAAGATTAGGTTAGCTTAATCACGAAGAATCAAACAAAACTCATCTCGTATCAGCAAAAAGAAGAAGCAAACTTTTATATATAACAGCCCAAGACATGTGGGATACGGCATAGCAGCTTTTGGAGGGCTCAGCGTTAATGGAATAATGACTTGACTTTCGTGGTCTGCGTTTGTGTTGCTCGATCCCAAAAAAAGCACAAAAAACAAAGGCAGTACATATTCCACATAATTCTTCAAGCAACTCAACCAACGCCAGGTGTGTCTCTTCAGAATTTTTTATAAGCAGACCTCCCGATCATATGGATTCACCGTGATAATTTCTCTACAGGACTAAATCTAAATGTGCTATTTCTTGGCAGTAAGCTAAGAAGGGAAAGTGACACATTGAGATTTTATTTCCTAATTAGATACTAATCGTCGATCATCATTTCCTCACCAGTCAAAGACTCTATACACTTGGAAACGGAGGTAAAAGTAAACACAAAGAAATTCAATGGCTTGGTTGTAGTAAGCTACCTTAAATTAATTAATTAATTCAGCTCTGGGAAGAAGTCGGTGATCATAGTTATCAAGTGCCACAAAAATGTAAAGTTCTAGATCAATCAAAAGGAAGCTTGCGTTTTCTTTTAAATCAGAAGTCACTTATCTCTCTTGCTTGGCTACTGACATTTGTTTGTCCTAAAAGCGGATTGTTTTGTTTTTCAGCCATGTATCAAACGACAATTTCAGTGCTCTGCCTGAACATGCCAAGCACATACTGTTTATATTAGGTTGTGCACTAGGGTTGTACAGTAGTTAATGATAAATACTTATAGGTGTATAGTTTGATAGTTACATGAATTTGGGTAGTCTTCTTAGTTGGGTTGGTAGTTAGTTTCTCGTTATAATGGCAAGCTAGAGAACTTTAAAAGAAAAAGAATAGTATTAGTGGAGGCTAACATGATGTAGTTTATAGCTTTAGTTCATTAAGTAATTAAGCATTTTGTCGTCTCTAAAGTTTCACAAACTCCAAAGTAGTAGCGCTCATGTGCTGCAAGGTGATTTTCGAATGAATCCACCAGATACTTCCTCGCTCTTCAAGAAGTATTTTCTCTACTTCGTTCCATATGCTACGCAACTGGCTTTACTATTAGTTTTCAGCTCTCTGAAATTCTTCCTGCATTAAATTAATGGATTAGATTAATACTATAACGTTCAGATAGGCAGTTAAACTAAACATTAATCTTCAATCATCGGATTGTTCCAGGTGTAACTTTTGTCGTTGACGTACGTCCAATGTGCATGGCTCGACGAATCTAACATATCCTTAATAGAATATTGGGAGAATGTTAAGAAGCACTTCTCTTTTTGGAGATCGATGCAACCGCGACAAGTAGTATATCGACGAGGAATAGACTAAAAGACGTGAGCAGGTAATGAGTACCATGATGTCTCAAGTTATGTAATTTGTGTTGGATGTTAAGTGTGAGGAAGAATTTCACGAAGAAATGAAACTAGTGAAGGATATATAAGTAAAAATTACTCATAAATTTAATGATTTAAAATTTTGAGTTGAAGTGTGGTGTCAAAACTTATGAGTATATTCCCTCACTAGATATATGACAAAAATCTCTCATGAAAGTGGGTTCTTCAAATCCAATAAATGGTATCAGCGCCAATGGTTCGGCAAGGGATAAGTATGGAGACGGTAATCAAATTTTTGTGGTTGCTTCTCAATGAAGAAGAGCAAGGAAACTCCTGATAAGCCCAGACCAATGGAGTAAAAGGCTCCTGGTGACGCCATATATTTGAGCTGTTAAGAAAAAGACTTTCGCTTAAGGAAAAGTCCAAGCTCAATATAGAAGTTCACATTTGAGGGGAAGATTGTTGGGATGTCAAGTATAAGTAAGAATCTTACGTTAAAAAAGAATGAAATTAGTGAAGGACATATAAGTAGAAATGACCTATAAATTATATGCGTCAAAGGTTTTAGGCTAAAGTATGATGTCAAAATCATAAGTATGTTCGCTTATTAGGTCCATGATGAAAATCTCCCATAAAAATGGGCTTCCTAGATCTAACAATTTCGTCGTGGAAATCTCTTTCTTCATTCCTAAGATGCAACCATGTAAATCTAAATGAGCAGCACTTTGTTATAATTTTTCATGGAACCAAAAATCGTAGCACTAATGAAGAATGATTCATGTGGCTTTCAAATCTTCTGCCATGGATGACATGTTTAAGCAAATAGATATAATTAATCTGATTCAATGTTAGTTTATATTTCCTCCTGTTGTCTAAATTACCTTATTATCTTGTGGGAACATAGAGGATTTCTAAGATAAAATTTGGGGGCCAAGAAATTTGGTAAGCAACTTTCAACATGAGTGGGTAAGGGAACTAATTGGATGAAAATGACAGTGATGTCCAATATCGACGACAGCACACGAAGAAGCCCGAAAATGGCGCAGATTGTGGGAAGTTCTGGTTTAATTGGCTAGCAAAAAGAACAGTCAAGGCCTACCAATTAGGGAAAACACTTGTTAGAAGCTAGATCGAAACATCAAAGCTAAAAAAGTGAACAGGAACGGGACACTGATTAGCCAATGGGAAGAGAAACCTTAAAAGCTACGAAGAGAAAAGAACAGTGCTAAAATAAGTGTAGAGTGCAACGTAATATATTTTATGTTACAAGATATGATGTTGAGACTTGAGAGGTGTTATCACTTCTTACCATTGTATGGTCTTAGCGACAAATGAGACAGAGACTGCAGATACAAAGATATCACGCACATCTTCAATAACAAGTAACCCCTTTGAAATACTGGCCGACTTGATGCTCCATCCTCGTATATTAAGGCACTCCTTCGTGCCTCCTCTAGCCAACATCAAATTTTCTAGCTTGTATTTTCAGGAATCGATCATACCACAAGATGCTTACGAATTCAATGGAGACTTCCCTGAGAATGGCAATTACGGTTAAGCATAAAATTACTTGAGGGATGTTTTATATATAATCAAATCATTTCACCAAAAAGACAGACAATTTCATAAGCATCTATTTATACTGATATTAATAAAATTTAGATTGGGGGTGTGATTTTCTTTTTAACAATTTTATTTTTGCCTAAAGATCCATCATAAATAACATAATATACTCTCAATAATCTCACCACATCCTTTTTACTATGAATATTCAGCCTACTATGTATACTTCCTAGCCCGCTTTTAGTAATATCACATAATGATTATTGGACACTAGAGCTTCAAATTGTAGATTAGGTCACACCATACAAAGGCTCTAACTAAGTGGTTATCGATAATGACACAGTCTTCCTATTTCATCTACTGGTTCATTATCTTTTTTCACTCACACTCGTTTACTTCATCTATATAATACTCTTATTGTTCCTTGTCTCACTGCCAATTTATTGTTTATAGCTAAAATAACTTACAACTCCTGTCTTATTGAATTTAATCCCTTTGGTTTCATTGTAAAGGATCTCAAATTTAAGATACTGCTTTTCACAAGAACCCATCCACAACAATCTCTAACTATTATAGCTTCCCCGAAATTTCAAGAATTTAGTTGCTTTTGCAGCCACTTCTGCTCCACCTAATTTGTGATATCAACATTTTGGTCATCTTTGTCATTATGCACTTTTTAGTTTATCTCACTATTATTGTTAGGTCCAAAGTTATAACTCTTTGTACCTTGTGTCTTAAAAAAAAAGTATGTCTCATTTTTTCATTATCTTCTTGCATCTTTATCATACGTTTACAACTTGTTCACTGCAACATTTGGAGACTCTCTTTGTCGTTTTTCTCTTTTTGGATTTAGAAATTTTTATTATTTTTGTGGATGATTTTAATTGCTTTACATGAAATTTTCCATCAGCACAAAAATCTCATGCTCTTCTTTGTTTCGAAACTTTCAAAAGCACCACTAAAACTCTTTTCTTTACCACTATAAAAATATTTCAAAACAATGAAGCTCTTGAACTTATCAAAGGTGTCGTTTCTCACTACCTCACCTCTAATGGAATTACCTTTTACATTTTTTGCCCCCACAGTCCTCAATAAAATGGTATTATTGAATGTAAAATACGTCCCATTATCGAAACTTGTCACACACTCTTGCTTCATGCTTCATTCCAAAAACCTTTTGGCTTAAAGCATTTTCTACTGCTATATATCTTATCAGTCTCTTACCTACACCTATTCCCAATCATACATCTCCACATAAAATCCTTTTCACAACAAACTTGACCTCACCTTCCTCTGTGTCTTTGATTATGCCAATTTTCACTTTTTAGCCTCTATTAGTTCCTAAAATCTATTCCTTGTTTCTTTCTTGGCTCTTTCCCTCAATACAAAGAGTATCACAGTTTTGATCCTACTACTTCTAAAATTAACAACTCTCATTATGTTCGATTTCTTAAAAATGTTTTCCCCTTTGCTAGTACTCCTCCTACCACCTCTCCTTCTCCCTCTACTTCTTCTTTTGTTTCCTAACCTCTGCCCTTTCAACCATTTCCTCCTATCATCTCAGTTTCAAATAATAACCTCCCTCACTTCCAATTGACCATCCTATTATTATATATACACATGATCACACTTGTACTCCCTGTCTATTTTCTAACTACATCACCTACACCACCATTGCAGACAACCCTCATGCTCCTAATCCTACATCCTTTATTTAGGCTAATAAATTTCCTCGCTAGCAACAAGTAATGCTTGATGAGTTCAATGCTTTTCACATCTAGGCCTTTGTTTCCCCTCCTCCACATACTAATATTTTCGGTTGTCAATGATTCTTTCATATAAAAAGACATCTTGATGGTTCTCTTAAGTGTTATAGAGTGTGTTTTTTTGCTAAAAGATATCATCAAATCCCAAGTATTGATTATACATACTACTACCTTTAGTCTAGTAGTTAAATCCACCACCATTCGTAGTATTCTCACCTTGGCCATTTCTAACAACTAGACCATTTGCTTGTTAGCTCAAGGCTTTTTAATGATTTTGATGATGACCTTATAATATTTCAAAATTCAAATTGTATTTATTTCCTTGTATAGGTAACGATACATTTTCTCAAAAGGAAATAAAATCATAGGATATATGCTTCCTTTTTGGTAGGAACCTCTTTTTATGAATTTACCTTATTTTGTTTACAATATCTGAAAGGATCCTGCTAATCCTATATTTTCGAGACATTGCCATATTTTGTTTTTCTTAACGGTTAAAGATTGAAGATTCTAACAGAGATATCAAATATACAAAGTCAACTTAAAAACAAAAATGATGCAGTGACTAGTTGAAGGAAATGTCTACTTAAGGAAGAATCACTGCAGTTGAGAATAAGAAGAGTGAACAAGCAAAATTCTCGAATTACATTTACAGTATCAGTACTTTTGAAAGTGATATCATTGTCAAATCTCTTGTGCTTTAGAAAGTGAAAATTCTTTTTGAGAGAGATCATTGAAGCTCGTATCTAGTAAATTACATTTTCATCTGTTGAGAGCCTGTAGAGGCTAGCCAAATAATAGTAGTTTGGAAAGTTAGAGAACCTTAAAAAATATGTACTCGTGAGCTTGAAGAAGCTTGTCAAATTACTACTTGGGTTTTTATAATGAAACACTCAAGTTGGATACTTGGGGACTAGACGTAGGCTTGGGTTGAAAGCCAAACTAGTATAAATCGACTGCATCCTTCTTCTCTCTCTCTTTAACTTTTAAATTTCCGTATTATATTGTGTGTGTGTTCTTTTTAGTAAGAGGCTCCTTCACTTTTATAAGAGGCTCATTCTGTTCCCAACTTGCAAGAGGTTCCTTTCAATTTTAATATGCGCCTTTTGTTTTTAAATTATTTAACGGTATTTATCATTCAGTAGGCTCCTTTTGTTTAAGTAGAGTCCTATCCCACAAAAGACTCTTATCGCCTAACAGGCTCCTGTTATTTAAAAGGCTTTATCGTCAGATAAGCTTTTACTGTTTTTATTTGTTAACTAGGATCTGTTTATTATACAAATTGAAAGAACTTGCGAAAACTTTTTGTTACACACAATTCACCCCCTTTTTGCGTGTGATTGCTTTATCATTTGGTATTAGAGAGAGGTTTTTATATTTAGTATGTTTTACAACACGTGATAGATTATGGCAAACAACTTAAGAAGTCTTGAAGGATAATCAATTTCAAAGCCTCCTTATTTTAACGGAAACAACTGTTCTTATTGGAAAGAGAGAATGACAATCTATCTCTAATCTATAGATATTGAAGTTTGGCAAGCCATCAGAGTTGAAGCTACACTTCCCGATTCAATTAACGTATAAGAATGGACTGATGCTGATAGAAGAAATGCACAGCTAAATAATAAAATAAAGCATCATCCAATCTATGTATTATCTCCAGAAGAATATGAGAAAATATCCTACTGTTCTACAGCAAAAGAAATGTGGGACAAACTACAAATCACGTTTGAAGGAACGAATGAGGTAATGAAGCATAAAATAAGTCTTTTAGTGCATCAATATGAAACTATTGGCAGGAAACAGAGAGAGACCATAGACGGATTCTTCAAACGCTTCAACAACATCATCACAGCCTTAAAGAACTTAGGAAAGATATATCCCAGTAACGAGCTCGTAACAAAGATTCTGAGGTCACTACCAAAGGAATGTAGACCTAAGGTGACATCTCTAGAAACAATAAAGGATATAGACACTATTTCACTCGACTAGCTACAAGGAAATCTAATGATTCGTGAAACCGAGCTTAGGCGAGATGAAGGATCCTCCTACAAAAAAGGAATGACACTAAAAGCAACCGACAAATCAAACGATGATGAAAGTGACACTGAGTTGTAAATAGATAGAGATGATGAGTTTAACTTTACGGTTAGAAAATATGCCCGCTTTTATAAAAACAGCTGATAAAAAAAAGAGAAGGAAACAAGAAAGCTAGAAATAGTAAGTTCCTATCAAAAGGTAGCAGTAACAACAGCAATACACATAACAATCAAATCATATGCTATCACTACAAGAAGCCTGGACAAACAAGAACATAATGTCCTCTTCTTCAAAAAGACAAGTCAGAGAATAGAAAATCTAGAAAGCAAGAGATGACTACAGCCTGTTCAAATAAGGATTTGAAAAACTTTAAAGAAGAAGAGCTAGAAGAAGTCAGAAACATTTGCTTCATGATTGAATCAGGAGACGATGAGGTATATTATTCTAACTCTGATATTGAAGTTGATGAATTGAAAAATGCATATCATGAATTGTATGATCAATATAAAAGGTTGACGATGAAGTATTTCAAAGAAGTTGAAAAGTTCAAGAGCAATGATGCATCTCTGTAGAATATGATTAAATCATTGAAATCTACGAATGAGAACTTGGAGACTAGGAATATGTCTCTTGAGATTAACTATAAGCAAGAGGTTTCTGAAAAGGAAGTTCTGGAATAAAAGAGTAGCTAAGTTGGAAAACATGCTGCTAAAAATGATTACAATAAGGTAAGACAGTTAGAAGAAAAAGTTATCACCGTAGAACTTGAAAAGGAGAAAAGTCTTGGAAAGACCTTATCTCTAGAAAAAGATCTGGAAAATTTTGTTGATGGAAGGAAGAATTTTGATGCATTGTTTGGTAGTGGTAAATGCATTTTTGGTAAGGTTGGAATATAATACAATGAAAACAACAATATCAGGCCATATAAGAATTTCTTTGTTAAATCTAGTAATAGCTATAGTAAAAAAAGTAGGAATCTGATACATGGTAGAAATTATATCAATTTGCATTCGTTTGTTATGTGCTTTTGCTATGGTAAACATGGTCACATTATTCATTCTTGTAATTTTTGTAAAAATAAATTATCTCAGATGTATGTTTGAAGACCGAAAGGTCAAACTATTAACCTGAAAGGACCTAGAAAAATTTAGGTACCTAAAATGAGATAATGCTTTCTGCAAATATGTTTTAAAATGGAGACAAGGGAGAATCAATGATAGTTGATAGTGGTTGTTCGAGACACATGACATGTGAAATATAACACTTCAACTATATTGAAAGAAAAGACGAAGGTAATATTGTCTTTGTAGACAAAAATAAAGCAAAGGTTACCTAAATTGGTAAAATTAGTGATTCTAGCTCTATATCTATTGATAACATTCTTTTTGTTGATGGTTTGAAAAATAACCTGTTGAGTGTAACTCAGTTATGTGACAAGGGTTACAAAGTCATTTTCCATGCATATTATTGTGAAATTGTCGATATTCATAATGATAATATTGTGTTTGTTGGTCCTAGAAATCATAATATATATTATGCTTAACTGAAAGACATGTCCTCACAAAGTGTTAAGTATTTTGTCTCTTTAGAAAGGGATTCGTTTGTCTGGTATAAAAGATTTAGACATGTTAGCATGAGCATTCTATCAAAATTATCCAAAAATGAGTTAGTAAGAGGACAACTGACCTTAAAGTTCAAAAGCAATCAGGTTTGTGAGAAGCTGCATATTATATCTACTAGCTAACTGCTTAAACTTGTGCACATAAATTTATTCAGTCCCACCAGGACTCAAAGTTTAGTGGTAAACATTATGGTTTTATTCTAGTAGATGATTACTCCATTTATATAGGTTTATTTCTTATTAAATAAGGATGATGCTTTTGAAGTGTTTGAGAAGTTTTACAGAAAAATTCAGATAGAAAAAGGGTATTGCATCACTTTAATTCAGAGCAATTATAGAGGAGAATTTGATAATAGAAAGTTTGAAGAATTCTGTGATAGCAATGGTATAACTCACAACTTCTCTTGTCCAAAGACACCTCAGCAAAATGAAGTTGTAGAGAAAAAGAATTGAACTTTGGTTGATATGGCCAGGACCGTGCTGCGTGTAAGTGGACTACCTCATGGATATTGGGCAAAAGTAGTATCCACGACATTTTATGTAGTTAACAAATGTCTTATAAGACCTATACTTAAAAAGACCCCCTATGACTTGTGGAACGGAAGAAAACTGAATG
The DNA here is from genome assembly GCA_027563885.1 of Erythroxylum longipes. Lineage (NCBI taxonomy): Eukaryota > Viridiplantae > Streptophyta > Magnoliopsida > Malpighiales > Erythroxylaceae > Erythroxylum > Erythroxylum longipes. Next base: position 5,683,189 of record JAOQMS010000006.1, on the reverse strand, counting down.
TTGCTTATTTCTGAGTATTTGGTTGCAATTGCTTTATTCTAAACAATAGAAAAGACAATATTGGAAAATTCAATACGAGATCAAATGAAGCCATTTTTCTGGGCTATAGTAGTGCGAGTAAGGGATTCAGATTTTACAATAAAGGACAAGGAAGATAGAAGAATCAATACATGCTGTATTTGATGAAGCACTACCATCGATAACAGTAACTGATTCAGGTGATGAAGAGCATCTTTTGATTCCTAAAGATACATAGGAGACTCAAACCATACCTATAGTGACTTCGGAACCACAAGATCAAGAAGGTCCTTTTGAAGCTAGGGTAGAGCAGGCTCCTTCCTCAAGCACCTCCCAGAAGGAACCTATGCAACTAAGAACACCTAGAGAATGGAGAGGTCTTGATATACATTAATATATTCTTGGAGACCCCTCTCAAAGCCTAAGAATAAGATCATTTTTCAAGAACAACTATATGGATTTCACAATTATAACTAAAGTCTTTTGAAGAAGATCTTGCTGATGAGAATTGGGTCTCAGTTATGAAAGGCGAGCTAAGTTAGTTTGACGAGAACAAAGTATGAATCTGGTCCCTCGTCCACAAAACAAGTCAGTTATTAGAGCTTGTTAGATTTTTCGAAACAAAGTTGACGAAAATGGTAAGGTGGTAAGAAACAAAGCTAGACTTGTAGCTCATGGTTACAATCAACAGGAAGGTATTGATTTTGATGAAACTTATGCACCTGTTGCTAGATTAGAATCGATTAGAATTTTACTTGCCTTTACATGCTATAGAAACTTCAAGTTGTTCCAAATGGACGTTAAAAGTGCATTCTTAAATGGTTACATTAACAAAGAAGTAATTGTTAAGCAACCCTCAGGTTTTGAAGATATCATCTGGATTATGTGATGAAGTTAACCAAAGCTTTGTATGGTTTAAAGCAGGCTCCTCAAGCATGGTATGAGAGGTTAAGTAACTTTCTATTTAAGAATAACTTTGAAAGAGGAAAGGTCGATAAACCTTATTTATTAAGATAAAGAAGAATGATTTACTTATAGTGCAAATATATGTTGATAACATAATATTTTGTGTTACTAATCCATCCTTCTGTGAAGAATTCTCAGCATCAATTCATGGGGAGTTTGAAATGAGCATGATAGGAGAATTATCATTCTTCCTTGGATTACAAATTAGACAATCAGAAAAAGGAATCTTCATTAGACAAGACAAATACACAAAGGAAATCATTAAGAAATATCATTTTGAGAATGCCAAACCTATGGGTACTCCCATGTACACTGGAACTAAACTTGATAAAAAAGAAGAAGGCAAAGCTACGGATGAGATAAAGTATAGTGGAATGATTGGATTACTGCTATATCTTACAAGCTTAAGACTAGACATATACTTAATGTGTGTCTTTGTGCACACTTTCAATAAAATCCAAAAGAAAGTCACCTTCAAGCAGTCAATAGAATATTTCGATATCTCCATAGAACTATGCATTTTGGACTATGGTATTCAAAAACTGATTCGTTTGACTTAGTTAGCTATTGTGATGCAGATTATGCAGGAGACAAAGTTGATAGAAAAAGCACAAGTGGCCACTGTCAATTTCTTTAAGAAAGCTTAGTTTCTTGGTCCTGCAAGAAGTAAAACTACACAACACTTTCGATAACTGAAGCAGAATATATAGTTGCAGCTAGTTGTTGTGCCCAAACCTTATGGATGAAACATCAACTCCAAGATTTGTCTATAAACTTCAATCATATTCCTATATTATATGACAGTACCAATGCTATTAATCTTTCTAAGGGTGTGTTTGTTTAGTGGGTATGAAAAAAGGGGAATAGGTATGGAATGAAAGATTGAGTTTGATAAGGGACTATGATTATAAAATCATTATTTTGATTACTCATTTTTGGGTAATACCCCATTCCTCTCCTAATCTAGAGGAATGGGTATCATTGTTATATAAAGGTGTGCTTGTTACAATTAATTAAAATATAATTATTAATTAATTAAAATATCGTAATTAATTAATTAATTACAATATAATTAATTAAAATATTATTAATAATTAATTAACTACAATATAATTAATAAAAATATAATCCATTCATTAATGAAAATATTGTAATTAATTAATTAATTAATTAAAACATAAATAAATAATTTAAATATAGTAAATTACAATATAATTAATTAAAATATAATTAATTAATTTAAATATAATAAATTACAATATAATTAATTAAAATATAATTAATAATTAATTATATTATTATTATTTATTAAAATATAATTAATTAATTAGTTAAAATATAAATAATTAATGATTAATTAATTAAAATATAATAAAATTTTATTTCTCAATATTTTTTACAAACCAACCACTGTCAATGATAATGGTAATCATTCCTTCCTCTTAACCAACTATCATAATTATAATGATAATATCTATTCTCATTACTCACTATATTCATTCTTATTATTATTCCCCTATACGAACCAACTGCCCCCTAAAAAGCTTGTGCATCACTCTAGGACTAAGAATATAGAAGTCAAATATTCTTTTTTAGAGATCATATTTTAGAAGGAACCATTTATCTTTTGCATGTTAATACTAATAATCAAGCAGCTGATATCTTCACTAAGCCTTTTTCAGAAGATAGATTCTGTTTATTAAAAAAATAGCTTGGTATGTGCAGATTTTCTGATATTTAATTGTGTTCGAAGATACTATGCTACTTTCATTTGCAGGTATTCGCAGGCCCCTTCTAAAAGGAAGGCACCTATTAGGATAAATTAGTTACGTAGAAGGATCTTACAGTTTGAATGAATTATTTAGAAGGCTCCTTCTAGTTTAATAGCCTAGAGTTAACATCTCTTAAATGATATTTCCATTTTTACATCTTTGTACGATTATAACATTTTTACTTTTTGACTGATTAGTTCTTTCCCCTCTTCTTTTTGATAATGACAAAGGGGGAGAGTAGATATATTTTTTTGATAATGACAATGGGGGAGATTAGTTAATGATCTGTGATATTTGTTTCAATATTGCTTTAATGATTTGTGATGTATTCTACTGTGATATATGTTCTGTTAACGAAAGGTTAAAGTCTATAGGTATATCTCGATTTATGATTTGAATTTTTGAAAATAAATCTGTTATTGGTTGTTATCATCAAAAAGGGGGAGATTGTTGGCTCAAGGCTTTTAATGATTTTGATGATAACCTTATAATATTTCAAAATTCAAATTAGATTTATTTCCCATTATAGGTAATGATACATTTTCTCAAAAGGAAATAAAATTATAGAATATATGCTTCCTTTCTGGCAGGAACCTTCTTTTATGAACTTACCTTATTTTGTTTACAATATCCAAAAAGATCCTATTAATCCTATATTTCCGAGATATTTCCATATTTTGTTTTTCTTAACAGTTGAAGATTGAAGATTCCAGTAGAGATAAAGATACAAAGTCAACCTAAGAACAGAAATGATGCAACGGCTAGGTGAAGGAAATGCCCACTTAAAGAACAATCATTGCAGCTGAGAATAAGAAGAGTGAATAAGTAAAATTCTCAAATTACATTCACTGTACCAGTAATTTTGAAAGTGATATCATTGTCAAACCTCTTGTGCTTTAGAAAGTAAAAATTCTTTTTGAGAGAGATCATTAAAGCTTATATCTACAAATTACATTTTTACCTGTTGAGAGCTTATAGAGGCTAGCTAAATACTAGTAGTTTGAAAGGTTGGAGAACATTGAAAAATATGTACTCGTGAGCTTGAAGAGGCTCATCAAATTACTACTTGAGTTTTTATAGTGAAACACTCAAGTTGGATATTTGGGGACTGGATGCAGGCTTGAGTTGTAAGCCGAACCCATAAAGCCCTTTATGGTACTCAAACACGCTCTTCAGGCTTGGTTTTGTTGCTTAAGTCAAAAGCTTCTTGATGCTAATTTTATTTCCTTTAAATTTGATATCTTTTAATTTATTCACAAGACCTCGTCCCACACTATCTTTCTCTTGGTTTATGGGGAAGATATCTTGGTTACGGGTTCTTCCCCTTCTTTTATCACCTTACGTATCAATAATTTCAGCTCCTCTTTCTCAATCAAAGATTTAGGTTTCATCCATCATTTTCTTAGAATCGAAGTCAAGCCTATATCCCATGGTCTTCTCCTTACTCAATATCAATACACCAAAAATCTCCTTCTCTGCACATCTCTTGATAAGTCCAAGCCCATACCTACACCTATCACTTTTACTCTACCATTTTCCAAAACTCATGGCACTCCATTCCTTGATTCTACTAAATACCAAAATACTATTGGTGCTCTACAATACCATTATCTTACTTGTTCTGACATCTAATTTAATGCCAACAAATTCTTTCAGTTCTTATGGTGCCTACTAACATTCACTAGATTGTAGTCAAATAGATTTTGTGATACCTTTAGTCAGCACAACCTCTTATGACATTCACTTCAACAGGTCCATCTCATTATCCTTATAAGCTTATTGTGATATTGACTGGGTAGGCTATCATGATAATTGTCACTCGACATCTAGTTACTGTATATTTCTTAACCCTAATCTTACTTCTTAGAGCACCAAGAAACAAGTTACCATTTCTAGATCTAGCACTGAAGCTAAATACAGGAGTATTGCTCCAACCTCTATTGAGCTCAGTTGTATAATTTCTCTTTTTGACAAACTTGGATTATTTCAACTCATGCATACCTTTTAGTGTGATAATCTTGGAACTACCTTTTTTGCTTCGGATCCAAATTCTCATGCTCATACCAAGAACATTGAAATTGATATTCACTTTATTAGAGATTTAGTTGCTCATAAAGTTCTCCATGTATGACATATTTCTTCTTTGAATTAGATCACTAATGTCATGAACAAAACCTTGTCCTCATCAGCATTTCATCATCTTCAGAACAAGCTCACTATCTCATACAATCTTGCACTTGAAAGGAAGTGATAACATATCTTATTTAATATGATCCCAACTATCCATATCACTTGGTTCTTATCACTTATACTAATTATCTATAATCTTTTAGTTGTAATTCTCCTTTTATGCTTATCATGTACATCACAGACTTGTATGTTAAAGACCATGTAGCTTGCTATTAAATCAATAAATTACAACATTACATCTTGTTACTCTCAAAACTTTATTAAATAATTTATAATTTAAATTTTTTTTATCTATAACAGTATAGATTATAAATTTTTTTTATGGATTAAAATATAAAAATAATGGTCTGAGTCATCAATGCCTCACCTCAAAATAATAATATGATTATGTTTTAAACCAAACACTATTTTATGAAGGAGTTAATAGAATAGGAAAAGTAATGGCCTTACTACAGTATTGTTCTAACGATCTTAAACATTACTAGTTCAAGAGACTTCCTATCCAGAAAGTTGTTTTTATCATTGTTGAGTTTTGTCATTCAAGGGAATTGGTTTTGATGGGCAGTTATCAACTTATGATAAACTAGATATTTAGATTTTTAATATTCGTCAAACAAAAGAATCATTACATGTTCTAATATTTGCAAAAATGTTCATATCTTATAGTATTTGTAATTTGAATGTTGATATTAATTTAAAATATTAATATATTTTCATTTATTTTAAATAATTCAACAAGGGCTATTTATTATATTATTATAATAATTTAAAATGCATTAAAATACTTGTAAAAATTTGAAGAGAAGCTTATTACCTCATTTTAAAGTAATAAAGAACAATTAAGAATTTGGTTAACTGCACATAACTTCATTATTTATTTATTTATTTATCTATATTTTCAAAATTAAGGTTGGATCAACTTATCACAAATTCTTTGTCAATAAATTACTATTAGGTTATTCTCTGATTTAACATATTTGTAGGTTCAACCTTCGAAAATGTGGGGTGATTTGTAACTAACCAAATTAGCACATGAACCACCCAATGACCTAAGAAAGCAAGTCTTTACTTTAATACATCTATTTATTAAGGTGTTTGTTGGGTTCTATTTCTATTTTTTTGTTATACTTTTTGTTTTTTATATTTTATTAAAATAAAATATATTTGATCCATATTTGTAATACAAATTAAAGATAAAATCATATTTGATTGAAATTTATAATAAAAATAAAAATAAAAATATGAGATTTTTTTTGTCTTTTTAATTTTTATTATACTATTAGATATTATTATTAAATTTTAATTTAACTCATTTCTTAATAAATAAAAATATATTTAAATTAAATATAATTAAAGAAATTTATACATCAATCTTGTATAGAAGTCCATTTTTGGAAATTGTACATTAATTTATTTCTTAATATATCAAATTATAGTCTTAATACCAAATTATAGTCTTATATTAATTAATTATCATAATTATTAAAATAAACAGATATAAACAACTAATATTATAAAAATTTATAAATATAAATGTGAAAATTTCAAGATGTAAGGTTGCCAACTCTGGATAGCAATCGGTAAGATTGCTTCTTTATGACCAAAAGATCACAAGTTCGAGTCCTGAAAATAGTCTCTTTGTAAAATGCAAAGGGAAGGCTACGTACAATTGATGTCCCCCCAAATTCTCGCAAAGTGGGGAACATTGTGCACTGGAGTGTTGTTGTTATTGTTGAATTTTTCAAGAGGCATTAGTCACCAAATTGTTCTTATTTTTGTATATAGTACTGGAACTCAAGTAAAATAAAAGTTTGATGTCTATACTTCCAATAAGTCTACACTCTCACTCAAAGAGGTAGTTGATTCAGGAGATGGATTTCGAATTCCTTCAACATCAAATAGTTGCAATTTATACTTTCTAACAGCCTCCAGCACCTAGTTTTGAACGTTAGGAGATGAAGATGAGGTAGGGAGGCCAATCATTTAGTTCTTTAGCTGCTACATATGCCAGTAGCATAGAATTATACATCTTAAAAACCAACATGAATTATCTTTGCTTTGTTTCACTTTCCTCGACTACCTAAGATGAGATACATTCCAAGTTTGACATAGAAGAAGAATATAATGTAAAGAAATTTTCATAAACAAATAAGACTCAATTATAACTTTAATGAGCTCTCAAATGTCATCTTCATCATTTTAAAGATCTTTAATTAAAAGGCGACAACAAGATAATTAAAATAGTTTATAAACTAACTTATGTCATAAAATTTCACATAAACTAGCTAGTTTCCCTTGTAATACTAAATCACATCCTTATACCCAATTAATCGATCAAATCCATTAAACAATAATTAGAGGAATTGGATAAGTTTTAGCATTTCAAAACAAAAATTTCGGACTAAAACAGCTAAGTAAGTTCTTGGTCCTACTCCTACAAATATAAAAATAAGCACTATAAACTACAAAAGGTCAAACAAATCGCTAATCTTCTCAACATTCCACACATCAGACATGGGTACTTAATAAAGAATAATGAGATTTACACTGCAAAACTCAATGATACTAGAAAAATACAAATAATCACAAAGAGTCAAAGTAGTGAATGCTATTTCACACAAATAAAATAGCCAAATAAAATGTGCTTTATGATCTCTTTCAGCCTTCAAAGTTATAAGATCGTCATATATCTTGAAAATAAAGCAATTAAATCCATTTATCTTGTTTTCCTTAATGCATTTTGCATTGGTAAACATATTGGTAATTGTCTTTAGATTAAGACCCTTCGAAGAAAATGAAAATTGACTTGATCAATACTTCGAATTTATGGATAGTCAAACAAATAAAATAAAACACGAGATTTCACCTAAAAATGCATATTGTAAAGCCTAACAAAACCTTTTATAGCATGTGGACAAAGTCGAGTTATATGTCTCTATAAAAGCTTCCATTACAACCAGTACGAACTTTTACTTCCACCAAATGCACACATACCACATACCTGGATTCATTTACCATAATAAAAAGCCATCATATTTGTAGCTTTGGAGGCATTATTCTGACTCTTTGTCGCTTTGTTAGCATTCTTAAACTCAAAAGCTATCATCTTCATTTTTCATATGGCTTATGCATCATGTATCAAGTTTTGAAGGTTTTGCCCTCCTAAAGTTGTCATATACATATTAAGCAAAAGATATATCCTACCACCCATGAAAGGATAGTCTTAAAGAAATAATAAGAAATCTCCATTATAAGGGATGATGGAATGATGTAATAAGTCAAAGCTACCTAATGTCAAGCACCACATTTCTTTAACTTATTTCCAATCTACTGATACAAAATGAATTACATTCACTTCTATTTCTTGTACTACCATAAAAAATATTTGTCTTTGTGACCCTGAATTTTAACTAATAACTAGGGGATTATAGGAGATAATAAGCAAGGTAAGAAAATTTAACAATACAATCAAGAAGAAAGTGATTGTCTTCGAATTCTAATATAAAAGAAAAAAAAGGCACAATTTTTTAACTTGGAATTAATATGCACAAAAACATAGCATCGAATCCCTATAGAAGCATAACCATAGAAAGGTGTGTTTTAATCATTTATCTTATGAATGCAAGAAAATAAAAACATAACAAGTTCTACAATTATTTAAGAAAGAAAAGGAGATACAAAAAAGCGACAAGGGAGAGCAAAACCTTAATTACACAGACAAAAAGGAAGATAATTTATAGCTTTTTGGAGTTTTTACTTATGTTCATTTCTTCTTCTTCTTTTCTTCTTAAAAAGGGGAGAGAGATAGGATACGTGGCAAAGAAATAGAGAAACTTGGGAACTCACCTCCAAATTGTCGAATCCAAAAAATAACAGTGGAGGATTATATTAGTTTATGTCTTTGCAGGCAATCGGTTGGTTGCGATGTGATGTATGACATTATTATTTAATTAATAAAAATGTATTCTTTATCTTTGTGTATTAAGTTAATTATATTTGATGTTTTAATACTATAGGTAAAATCCCTAGAATAATTACTATGTAATTGAAATTATGATGAGATCATAATTATGAGATTCAATTTACATTTATATATTATTCCTAAATGTTCTTAGTTGTAGTTTCATTAAGACAAAATATTGTTGAAATGGTAAATCTAGCACACATTATGTTTCTTTCTTATAAGAAAGTAATTGATCTTATAAATTAAAGTATGGAGATATTTATACTAATGTGTGGGTGCTTATTAGAGAATAAGTCATTTAACTGATCCATGTATGAGAATCCCAAATAGAATATTACTTGTGTATACGTGGATTTTCTCATAATGATAGTTGTATAATTGATCCTTAGAGTTAAGATTACCAAGGTATCTCGTTTGGGAATTATTGTGTTGATGCTACTTATGAACTGTCACAGGGTAATTCAATCGGTAATACTTGGATGTAGTATGAACCATATGAAGATAGCTGAGTAAGGCAACAAAGGATTCGTCACTCTAAAGTATTAGAGAGAATGTTCTATTGTTCTTGATTATTAGTGATTTATGTGATTCTTTGGCCAGAGTGAATTGTTATTTGAAAAAGTGCTTTCAAATATCAATTATAAATCAATTACTAATTAGCAAGAATGAACATGATTAGATGAAAAGAGTAGACACTATATCTTACCCAATTATTGGATGATGAAAGGATTAAATTATACATCATAATCATTCATAGATAGGTTAAGTCAAACCATTTTGACATTATTGATATTTGGGTGATTATGACATGTTGCTAAATGTTAACCTTGACCTATGCTTATAAATTGTTTAATTGGAGAATTAAAGATAAATTAAAAAGGAGTTTTAATTTATCTAATTCTAATTACGAATTAGAATTATAATTTATAATCATTGCCAATATAATGGAAACCTAACGGGTCACACATTAAAGAGCAGCTTGTGAAGGAAAAATCAATTTTAATTAAGTTGAACTTAATTATAAAGTTTGAGAAACTTTAGGGATCAAATATGAGATATTTGATTTTATAACATTAAATTAATTATAATTACAGTTTGACTTTAATTATAATTAAGGAATTTAATTTTAACAAAAATTTTAAAAACGAATGTTTTTTCTATAAATAGGAGTAAGCATTAGGGAGCTAGCACTCTTAATTAGTTCCTCTCAAGATTTGGGAAGCTACTTTATGGATACCGTTAGAGGCTAGATAAGTGAATAGCTCGTGCTTGACACGTTGAAAAACTTTCAAAGGATTTCAATAGAAAAAATGAATCAAGTATGATTTTATTTTAAGATTCATGTTTTTATTATTAAAGTTATTTAATTATCAGGATGCAAATGAAAACCATAAAATTTTTTATTTTTCACTACGCCTGTGATTCGATTACGGTTGATTTCCAACAACGGTACTAGAGTCCCTTTTAACTGTTTAACTTGAATTAGAGGCTTGATTGTTATTAATTTGATAAAATTAAGGCATTAAATTTGGTTTACGCTTTTACCAAAGTCAAATTAGTGTTTCTAAAGAATTTATACTATCTATCATCTCCGATTTTGTTCTAGAAATTGCTTACGCCTCTACTACTTGTGTTGTTTTTTGTGTGGTTTGTATTCTGAACAATAAAATCCACAAATCAAAAAAATCATATTATGCTTTCTAAAACTTATTTTGCATCTACTATTTTCTTTATTATGAAAAACCTTATGCACTCTCACCAACATGAAGGCCATATGGCCAAGAAAGTTTGGATATGCAATAGAGATGTAGATCCCCCGCCTCTCCCCCCAAAACCTAGCTACAGTGCAATGGTGACTGGTCGAATAGCTGCGAAGGAGAAAGAAGAGTTACCCTAGCCTGAGGAAGAACCAGTAGAATTTAAAGAAGAGGATATTATAGTAGTCCATGATGATTTAGGAATAGCGTTGGAGTTATCCAATACTATCAAAATTAGGCTTGATAAGTAATGGCAACAGGTTGTGGTGGTTAAATTGCTAGGCCGTAAGATTGGTTTTAAGATGTTGCAAAGTTGACTGAAAACAATATGGAAACCTGCGGGGCTTACGAAAATTATTGATATTGATATTGATTATTTTTTAATCAATTTCATAGAAGGAGACGACTACTTGAATGCTCTAATGAAGGGGCCATGGATAATTATGGGGCATGTGCTTTAGTTCAACCATGGTACCCTACATTCCGTCCTTCGTAAGGTAAGATCTCGCGAGCAGCGGTTTAGGCTAGGTTTCCCAAACTTTCGGTGTCTAGATATCACCCTGTGATTCTTCATGCCCTTGTTAACCTTGTGGGCTCTACTGTTAAAATAAACAATACCACTCAGCAATCCTAATGGGGAAAGTTCGCTAGGGTGGCAGTAGATGTGGGTATTAGTATCCCTCTCTGTTCTCGCATTGTTTTGGATGGAGAAGAAATCAGGGTACTCCCACAAATTTGTTTCTCATATGGAATTATGGGGTATGGATCACTGGATTGTCCATCGAAGAAACAGGGTTCTAATGCGAATTCTGGTGTTGCTGATACCATTGATAAGGAAAGTTTAGGGAACCAACAGGCAACTTCTCCACACACAGGGGCAAGGAAGGAAGTCTATGGACTATGGCTCCAAGTGCAGAAGCGAAGCCGTCTACCGACTGGTAAGGAAAGCATTAAAAAAGCAATAAGAATAGGGGAGAAAAATTACGGTGTCTCATGTGGTTCTCGGTTCACGATTTTATCTGATGACGACAATTTGGGGATTTTGAAAGAAAGAACCATAATGGTCATCAGAAGTCAACATAGAATGCCTGCTACTAGAAAGGAATCGGGCCGAATGCTAGCTGAGATAAGTCAAGCTGCTACTGGGCTGGGTAAGGGAGCAAAGCACCTAGAAGAAAGCCATGGAACAAATAATAAGGGCAAGGCTATAGTGAGTAATGGGCATGCTGTTATGCCTACTACAAAAAAAGGATGGATGCACGAATTATAGGGATCAACCATGCCTCTAAGGCCATGCAACACCGAAATCTAGGGCCCCATGCAGCTATTATAATCGGCTCACATAATAAAGTATTAGTGCATGACAACACTTTTCATCCACCTGATGATGATGCCATGGAATGTGTTGGTCTTGATGATGATGTTGCGATTAAAAACATTCATTCTTGCTCCTCTCTTAATGGTTATAAACTACCACCAACAAGACCCCCCGACATATGTCAAGACATGGCATCTTCGCATGACGACACTGAGTAACAAAACCAGCAGATAGAAGTGGCCCCTCAGACCCTTGGGAGTAACACGGAAGGTGTTCAACTGGATATCGAAATGAGCACTCGAGTTTAAAAAGTGTTTGTCTTCAACTTTATCTGTTTCTATATGTCAATTCTTATTTGGAATTGTCAAGGGATTGGAGGTAAGGCTTTCAAGCTTGTTCTTAAGAATTTTGTTCAGGTACACAAACCATTCATGGTGGTGTTTCTCGAAACAAGAATTAGTGGGGATAGAGTTGATCAGAAAGTGAAGTGCTTGGGGTTTTCTTAGTCTTTTTGGGTAGAAGAAGAGGGTTTTTCAGGGAGGATATGGTTGCTTTGGATGAGTGAAGTTGAGGTTCGTATACTTGCTATCCATCACCAATTTATTCATGTCAATATTGTGAGGGTTGGCTTTACGTTTGACTTCACAGCAGTGTATGCTAGTTTGAAATACCATCTTCAAAGATTCCTCTAGCCAAACATAAAAAGATAGAATCCATGGCTAATAGGAGGAGATTTTAATGCTAAGCTAGAGATTGCAGATAAGCGTAGGGGAGCTCGAAATCAACCTGTGGTGAACAAGCTATTTCAGGATTGTGTGCAGAAGTGTAACCTACAAGATCTTGGTTTTATAGGGCATCAGTTTACATGGAGAAGAGGTAACACTTGGGCTAGATTGGATAGAGTTCTTTGCTTTGATACTTGGTGTGAACAGGTTCATGTGACTCAAGTTTCTCACCTTCCTTTTATGAACTTTCATCATCGTTGTCCTCTTTTTGTCAATTTTGAGAAGTTGGCTAATTTTCAAAGTTGTCCTCACCCTTCTAGATTTCAAACCACCTAGATGACTAATGCAAAATTTATCATTTTTGTACATGAGAATTAGAGGCCGAATCGGACAAATTTTAGTGGCTCTCTGGAGATTTTTGCCATCAAGCTTCAAGACTGGAACAGAGATGTGTTCGGAAACATTTTCAAGCAAAAGAATCATCTATGGTCCAGATTAGAAGGTATTCAAAAGCAATTGGAGATTGTGCATTCGGAGTCTCTAGAGGAGTTAGAATTTCATCTTTGGGGAGAATTAGAGAAGATCCTTTGTCAGGAAGAACTTTATTGGCACCAACAATCCCGTTGTACTTGGTTCTCTCAAGGCGATAGAAATACCAGGTTTTATCATACCATCACTATAGTGAGAAGGCGGCAATCGGGGGTGGATTCCTTAAAAGATGAGTCTGCTACTGTTATTAAGGATGCAACGGTATTGAAAGACATGGCTAGAAGTTTTTTTGCTAAGCTCTACTCAGAAGAGGGTTCACATCCTGAAATATTTCCCATTCAGGATGGCTTTAATCGGCTTTCTAATACTACAAGAATCCATTTGAGTCATCAAATTCTGTTTGAGGTAATAAAGCTCCTGGTTATGATGGCTTTCACGCAATTTTCTACCAAAAATAGTGGGACACCATCGTACCTTATTTGGTGGATTTTGTGCAACAATCGTTCAAGCATGAAACCTAGGACTTTAAAATTAATCAGACGATCATAGTTTTAATGCCTAAAATCCCTATTCCAATTACTATTTCTCATTTTAGGCCAATTAGCTTGTGTTAGGTGGTTTATAAAGTTATCTTAAAGGTTGTGGTTAACCGGATAAAACCATATCTTAATGACCTTGTCAATCCAGTGCAGCTTTGTTTCGGGACGTTTGATTACGGATAACATTATACTTACCCAAGAGGTAATTCACTCAATGCGAAAGCAAAGGGGTCAGCAAGGCTATATGGCTATCAAATTGGATCTGGAAAAAGCTTATGATCGGTTGAATTGGGATTTCATCCAGGATATGCTTATAGCTATTGGGATGCCTGATGACTTGATTTTTTTAATCATGTATCATTAGTTTCTATGCAGGTTAATTGGAATGTTGATCTTTCTAACTCGTTTACTCCATCTCGAGGCATCAGGAAAGGAGATCCCTTATCTCCATACATTTTTGTATTATGACTGGGGCATTTAATTGCTAAGGAAGTGTCCCAGGGAAGATGGAAGGCTATTAGACTAAGAAAAAATGGCCCTTAACTCTCACATCTGTTTTTTGCCGGTGATCTAGTACTATTTGCCAAAGCTTCCATAGAACAAGCTTTGATAATTCAATAAACTCTCAAGATGTTTTGTGTCTCATCTGGATAAAAGGTAAGCAAGGAGAAAACTAGATGCTGTTGGTCCCCCAACATTTCGAGGACTAAAGCTTAGAATTTAAGTAGGTTTCTGGGTTTCCAACTGACAAATAACCTTGTTAAGTACTTTGGGGTTCCTTTTATTCGTGAGAGAACTTTCAAGAAAACTTATCAATATATTGTAGATAAGGCATAAGCCTATCTTTCTGGTTGACATGCTAAACAGCTATCCCTAGTTGGGAGAATTACTCTTGCAAAATCTGTCCTAGCAACCCTTTCTATTTATACCATAAAAACTGTTAAACTTCCTCGTCAACTTTGTGATGATCTAGAGAAGGTAATGAGAAAATTCATTTGGCACTCAGGGAATTCTACCAAAGCTTCAGCTTAGTTAATTGGGAGGTGGATTGCAAGGCCAAGGAAAGGGGTGGCCTTGGAGTATAAAAGGTCCGCATGAATAATGATGCTCTACTCTCCAAATTGGGATGGTCTTTAATCAATAGGCCTGAAGCTCTTTGGGTTCAAGTGTTAAAAGCTAAATACAAGTTTCAGACCGAGTCGTTACCTATGCAAATGAATTCTAAAGGAGGATCGATGGTATGGCATGGTATAGCTTCTACTTGGAAGTATGTTCTTCATGGCATCAAATGGAAGCTTGGGAATGGAAATTCTATTTGGTTTTGGTTGGATGTGTGGGTGGATGATTTGGGTCTGTTGTTCCATCATGTTATTAAGCCGATTTCGGTAGAAACCATAAACCTCACAGTTGCTCATTTTATAGGTGCAGATGGAAGTTGGAACTGGGATTTATTTCAGGAGCTACTGCCCTCTTCAGTGTGCATGTATGTAGCAGGTATTCTCCCCCCGAATATTGTCTTAGGCCTTGATAAGATTATATGGGCGCTTCAAAAGATAGACTTTTCTCCACAACCTCAGCTTATGATTTAATTGCGGATGATAATATAGGAGTCCGTTGTGGGTTCTGGGACCTAGTTTGGTGGTGGAAAGGTTTTTAGCCCATTAGATCATTCTTTTGGCTCCTCTCTTGCTGTTGTCTCCTCACAAATCAGCAATGTTTTCTTCTTCATATTGCTACCGATACAAGCTATTACCTATGTAGAGAAATGGAAACTTGTATGCATATGGTACGGGATTGTACCATGGGTGAAGCCATTTGGCTTTCTTTGCTGCCATTAGGTGTCCCAGATGCATTCTACTCTTTGGCATTGCATGAATAGATGAAGTTTAATCTTAAAAGTAAATGTCAAGTCTATGGTCTTGATTGGCATACCATTTTTGGGGTGACATGTTACTCATTTGGTATTGGAGAAATCAAAACATTTTTAATTCCATTTTTTGATGCCCTGTCAACCCGTGTCAGATTATTCTTGAATATGTGTTTTGGATAAATAAACCCTTTGAGTTGCAAAGTTGAGTTATGGTGGGTTCTAGCATTCAGTTGAACACTGATAAGGTGTTTAAACATTTTACTGGTGTAGCCTCAGCAGGGGGTATTATTCGAGATAGTACTGGGAAGTGGCTAGGTGGATTTGTTCAGAACATCAGGTGTTGCTCTACTATAGAAGCTGAGTTATGGGGAGTTCACTCTAGCTTAGTGCATGCCTGGGATCTTGGATTTTGATGAGTTGAATTAGAAATCGACTAACTTGATGTTATTAATATTCTGCCTTCCTCTTTGAAGTTGAAGGCCGCAACTAGCTCTATTGTTCAAGGAATTTTGAGCCTCTTATCCATAGATTGGTTAGTTTGTCCTCGACATACTTACAGGGAAGGTAATCGGTGTGCAGATTGGCTAGCCAATTATGGCCCCTCTTTTGGTATTGGTGTCACTTGATTTCCTTCCCCCCTTTAGGATGTTTAAGCATTCTTCTTGATGATATAGTGGGTGTTGGTCTACCGCGCTTATGCTTGTAATTTCTGTTTACTCATCCCCTTTAACCAAAAAAACTTATGCCGCTGCCTTCTGTATTGCGATTGCAATTGTTTTGTTCTGAAGAACTTATTCCTTGTACAAAAATCAGAATGCATGGCTGTTCTATATTTATGTTTATCTGTTTAGGAATTGTGTAATACTACGTGTATATCTTGCCTGCATTTTGCATTTGTTTTTTTGGGTTACTCATTATCGGCAATGTTAGACCTCGTTTCTGGAGTCTAACTCCTGCTTGCTCTGATAACACAAATGTTGGACCCCGTTTTCAGAGTCTAACTCCTACTTGCTCTAATACCACAACTGTTGGACCCCGTTTCCAGAGTCCAACTCAGAGGTCATATCATAACTGTTAGACCCCATTTCCGGAGCCCAACTATCCAGAATATCATAAAACGTGAGCTTATCACTATAACGTGGGCGTAATCCAATGAACAACACCTTAACCATTATTAATTCATCATCATGCTTTTATCCCATAACGTATCTTACTTATATGTAACCATAATTCCTGTTCAAAATTCATCCATACATAAATCATAATTTATTAACATCAAAATATAAGAGTTTTTCACTAAGCCATAAAGGCATTTCAACCCATGATACATCCATATCTCTTTATCCCAAAATACATATGATGCTTGAACTATTAATACTTGAAATGTAACTAAAATCCTCATTACTACAAAAATCTAGCCTAAAATACAAAAATATGTAACTTGAAGCGATGGCTTGACCCTCTTTATCACATGATCTCATTTTCTTCACCTGAAGATGGGGTAAAAAGGGGGTGAGCTTGAAAGCTCGTGGGTAACAAACTTATAACCGAGAAATAAGCAAAAACCTTGGAAACCATTTTACTTGTCAAAATTTACAATAGTTCAAATTATGTATGCATTCATTATGTCAAACATATCAAAATGCAATGCACAACATATGGCTCGAGAGTTCCGTGGACCCAAATGAAGAAACCAAAGTTTACACCGTGAAACGAAACGAGTCCGATTTCTCAGGATCTCGTGGCCATAAGCGGGCAGCCGGGAGAAGGCTATAGGTCATCGT